>CP136061.1:27792372-28281439 GCA_032622095.1 Siphonodentalium dalli
GTATGATGGAATCTGCTATTAAATGACAATGGGGTATGGCAAAACAGCTGCGACATCAGGCAGTGTGCAATACAGTTAGTACATGTCGATATCACTTTAGAACAAGTAGTTCTAAACAGGGACGTCTTTAGAGGGTTTCCATTGAGCAGTGGGGTGTCAACCTTGAAACTTTCAATTGCATGCCCGACCCCCCCCCCCCAACATAGTCCACATGAGGCCCCCTCCCAACTGAAACAAACATACTCCCAAGTTTATAAAATTCCTTTTCATATCCCCCTTACATTGGAAGTGATGCCCCCTTCCTTTTTTAATGGCCGACCCCATTCGAACATATTTGATTCCCAACTATCCATGGACCCTACACACCAAAACGACATTGTTTGACTGGTCGGACCCATTATAATAAATCTAACCCAAGGACCTTCCAAACTATATATAGGCTAAAAAGGACTGATGGCTCTTGAGAACATTTTTAAGATTAACCATTGATGAAAATAGTTATGTCCCAGGCTCCGCCAGTATTGGATACCAAATTTGAACAAATAACACAAAGATCTCCTTACCAAATATAAGCATAATAGGCCTGATGGTTCTAAATGTGTTCTATGAAATACTATAGAGGGAACGAGTTGTGTCCCTGTTTCTACCCCTATTTGACCTGGTGACCCCATTTGAACAAATCTGAATCACTGTCACACAATGACTCTCCATACCAAATATAAGCTGAATATACGTCGGATGGTTCTCGATAAGAAGACATTTTAACAATTATTATTGATAGAAAAGTTATTGTCCTGGCTCCGCCCTTGTTGTATTCCTGTCACTCAAGGACCATCCATGCCAAATATAAGCTAGATAGCCCCGATGGTTCTTGAGATGTTTTAAGAATTAATATGAACGGAAAAAGCTTGACCCATATTTGACCCGGCGACCCAATTTGAACAAATCAGAAACCCAGTCACCTGGGGACCATCCACAATATATATAACTCAATTCTGACTTGAGGTTCTTGAGAAGATATTGACGGATGTGTAGTGGCGACTCTAGCTACACTGGATACTTTGTTTCACGTGAGCTAAAAGCCACCAACCTCATCTAGTTTCTCATATGTAACGGCCCGATAACAGAGGAATTTATTTTTAATGGCATGATTGTCAAATTCACACTTGAGAGCAACATTTATATCTCTGAATATACCAATATTGATAATTTAGATTGAAACTAGTTAGTTATAATAAACCATTCAACGTGGCTGCCACACACAGCAGATTCAATTCCAATTATAACTGCAATGTATTGTTTTGTTAACACTGGATAATCATTGACATTAGAATATCACATGATGAAAACTGCTGGTTCTAGGATGTGAGAAGGGATTTAGTTTTGCAAAGAGTAGAATCCAAGATGGCTGCCGGCAGCCATATTTTTGATCGAAAATCGTTCAAATTAGACAGCTCCCATCTACACCCCGGTGTACGTGCCAAACCATGCAGACTGAATGGGAAAGTCATTTTCTCGTATTATCATTTGGGAATATGTTTGTTTCTCATCGTAAAGCAGACAACAAACAACGTATGTATACGTCCACACGAAGCAGGAATATTTACCCACCCACTCTCAGTTCTCCCAGATCAAACCATTTAATAATTTGTTGCTTTTTCTCACTCAAATTTTCGAGAACATCCATCAACTAGTATAGTTCCCGGCCGTCCAGGCTGCCAAAACAAATGCCGGTATATAGCTGAATCTGTCAATGAAGCATAGGATTGAACAGAATTTAAAAAATCAGTGTCATTACGCCCCCGGTGTATTATATCATACAGTTTCTTGGTAAGCCATGTGCGCATTGGGGTTTTATTTATAGAATTGGGCTTTTTGGGACGGATTAAAAGTCGAACTGAGACCCAGAGGCCGAGTCCGGTAAAATTTCGTTTATTGTATTTTACATTATTATTTCATGCAGCGGGCGTCTCTCGATACATGCTTGATTGACCCATGGTTTGTTGTTCGGATGCGAAGAAGTGCAAGGCGATTAATTCTAACGTGAATTCGTGCGTTAACCACTAGCGCGCTGCGCGTTATGTGTTTATATTGTTCTTTAATCTGCTTTGATGCATTGCTATTTGAACATCTTCCGTTTATTTTCACGTGACATAAATAGGAATGCTATCTACTTGTATACTGCACGGGGATTTGACGATTGTATAAGAAATTTAATTCGAACATGAATCCTACGAGGTGTTTGTTTATATCGGTGTTTATCGTGTTATTTAGTATCCTTTTTTCATTTTTCATTTAGTTATACGCGACAAATATCGGCAATTATATTCTAAATGAATTGGGATGGTAATTATTAAATATTGCATCTTCCACCAACATATATGGTGATATCGATAGCATATCCCTGTCGAATGTCCTATACTTCAAATAGGGATTGGGTGTCCCCTGAGACTGTGAAAGTTAGCCTTTTTCGTTTGCCACCCTTTTTTTGTAAAGTTCAATAGGATTTCGTGAACCACCCCATCAATAAAAAAAAGTGTATTTCCTTATATAATACATTGTCCCACACCATCAGCTAATATGGAAACCATACCATTTCAGTTCGTGGCGTGTTTAAGACTTCAAATAGGATAGTGGGTCCTCAAAACAGAACATTCTCCTTTCATATTTGCCAGCCCCTTTTTATAAAATGCCCCAGGATTTCGGGGGGAACAACCCACCCATACCAATTGTATGTTCCCCAATATAACTACCTTTCATTCACACAGCCAGCTAATTTGAGAATATATAACTTCAGTTTATGGTGCGTCCGAAATATTAAATGAGTTAGAATGTCCCAATAACAGTCAGAATTCGCCTTTCTCGTTTGCCAGCCGCTTTTTGTGAAGTATCCCAGACATTCGGAACATCGTTTCAGTTCGTAGTGTGTAGACTTCAAATGGGGTAGGGGCCTCAAAACAAAGAAAATTCACATTTCGTATTTTCCAGCTGCCTTTTGGAAAGTTTCCTAATTTTCTGGAACCACCCATACAAATCTCATATATATTTTGAAGACCTCTGTCTGTATGTATGTTTGTTTGTTTGTTTGTTTGTTTGTCTGTCTGTCTGTCATTTATACAAATCTACGATTCTCGACCGATCGGGACGAAACTTGGTACGTGTGTGTAGTTTGACCAGGCGGTGAACGTTGTCGGGTCGCCGAGCCCGTGCGACACCAGCTTCGCGCATGCGCAGACGAGATCTCGGAAACGGGTGGAGCTATCGACTTGAAATTTGCTGTGTGAATGTATCTTGCCCCGGATACGAATTTTATCAGGTCGCCGAGCCCGTGCGACGCCAGCTTCGCGCATGCGCAGACCAGATCTCGGAAACGGGTAGAGCTATCGACTTGAAATTTTGTTTTTGAATAGCCCGGACAACGTCGGGCTCATCGGCTAGTCTCATATATATTTTGAAGACCTCTGTTTGTTTGTTTGTTTGTCTGTCTGTCATTTATACAAATCTACGATTCTCGACCGATCGGGACGAAACTTGGTACGTGTGTGTAGTTTGACCAGGCGGTGAACGTTGTCGTATTGGCGAGCCCGTGCGGCGCCCGCTTCGCGCATGCGCAGACGAGATCTCGGAAACGGGTGGAGCTATCGACTTGAAATTTGCTATGTGAATGTATCTTGCCCCGGATACGAATTTTATCGGGTCACCGAGCCCGTGCGACGCCAGCTTCGCGCATGCGCAGACCAGATCTCGAAAACGGGTAGAGCTATCGACTTGAAATGTTGTTTTTGAATAGCCCGGACAACGTCGGGCTCATCGGCTAGTCTCATATATATTTTGAAGACCTCTGTTTGTCTGTATGTTTGTTTGTCATTTATACAAATCTACGATTCTAGACCGATCGGGACGAAACTTGGTACGTGTGTGTAGTTCGACCAGGCGGTGGACGTTGTCGTATTGGCGAGCCCTTGCGGCGCCCGCTTCGCGCATGCGCAGACGAGATCTCGGAAACGGGTGGAGCTATCGACTTGAAATTAGGTATGTGAATGTATCTTGCCCCGGATACGAATTTTATCGGGTCGCCGAGCCCGTGCGACACCAGCTTCGCGCATGCGCAGACCAGATCTCGGAAACGGGTGGAGCTATCGACTTGAAATTTGGTATTTGAATGTATCTTGCCCCGGATACGAATTTTATCGGGTCGCCGAGCCCGTGCGACGCCAGCTTCGCGCATGCGCAGACCAGATCTCGGAAACGGGAGCAGCATGATTGTAACTATAGCCGCATTTCCATATGGGACCCCTTTTCCTATAGGTCTATGGCTCCATAGTATGTCAACGCCCCCTTTCCTATGCTTTGTATATATGGCCCCATGGTATGGTAACGCCCCCTTTAATTATTATATATCGCTCCTCCTTCCCACGTAATTTCTGGAACATTTTTATTGTTCTGGAAAATTCTGGAACATTTTTTTTGTTCTGGAACATTTTTATTGTTCTGGAACAATCTGGAACATTTTTTTTCTAGTAAAATCCATAATGTATTCGTGTAATAAAATTCATATTTGTCTACGGCCTCTTTAAAATTATATAACTGTAAAGTCCCGATGTTAATTTCACACGGTACACACATTGGCTATCATAGCATCTATTTATTTACCACGCATAGAATATAGGCATTTAAAATTATTTATCAAATCTCGTTAAAACACTTCGGCCTCTTTAACTTTTTTTACCTTTAATAAAAACATTATTGATCTCACAGATTTATTAACTGTTATGTACCTGGTAGAAAACACATTCCACGAGGCACGCTTTCTAACAATAACAGAGCATCCTGGAATATATTCTATAATGGTTTAAACGATTCCACATGTGCACTAAGAACGCGATACACTAAGTGTGTTTTCACCATGAATTTATCTGGTAATTTAAGCGTTCAAACACATTCGGGGTAACCGTAGATAATAGCCGATCTAATGTGTAATTCATTCAAACATGGGCCACATATCATTTGCACATATTGGGTAAGAAATTGTCTTTCTAAAAGGTTATGAAAAAGCCGACAAATTAAAACAATCTAGAATGTTCGAGAAAAAAAATGTTCCACATTGTTCCAGAACAATAAAAATGTTCCAGAATAACATCAAATTAGTGTGGCTGCAGGGCACAGAGCTCTCAAGCTAATAACACAACATGTAACCATTCTGGAACATTCTCCATACCGACGGGGATAAAGCGGTGAAACAGATTAATGAGATTATGCATACCACTAGGTGATAAAACATTTAAGCCTGCACTAATTTGAATAAAAAACATTCAGGGGCCGGTATCATTTGCACATATTGGTTAGGAAAAATAAAATGCCTTTCTAGCTGCCTCTGAAACAATTAATAAAATTAAAATAATCTACAAAGTTCTCAGCACGTGGGAGACCATCTAGGTATTAAATACACATCTAACTCCAAGCAGCCAACATATGCTTACAGAGCATAACCCATGCAATTTAATTCTCACAAAAGTTATACCGCGAGCGGCATGAACCCTGAATACATACTGACTCCCCTTTATGTATCCCTCCTAATGGTCAACTGTTATGGTACAATTGATTAAATCACCACTAACATTAGTTAAGCTTTTTCTCTAAATACCCCTTTAATATCTGTAATCGAACTATTAGGAGTCAATCAACGCCTTGTCAATAGATATTTGAACATTTCAAATAAAGAAAATCCTACACACAATTTCTCGAAACTTCGTAATTAAACACATGTTTAAGGCATTTAATGCCACGATACGTCTGTCATTCAAATGCATGCTCCTAATGGCTTCTGCATCTGTGGAGACTGAGAGATAAACAAAATTAATGTTTCTGTAGAAATTAAGGTTTTCTAGTGTGTCACTACTTCATATATGGTTCAAATAGCATACAAATCACCGCATTTTGGTCACATACCTTAAAGGTACACGTCATTTATGCATTTAAACTTAACTCAGTGTATCTGTCAATAAAACGCTCTTTATTTCCAAATTTGTCTGAATTGTACTAAATTTACATTTAAAATCAAGCATTTAAACATAACTCAGTGTATCTATCAATAAAACGCTCTTTATTTTCAAAATTTGTCTTAATTGTACTAAATTTACATTTAAAATCAAGCATTTAAACCTAATTCCGTCTATCCGTAAATAAAACACACTCTTTATTTTCAAAATTTGTCTTAATGTCCATCGTTTACTAAATTTATATTTAAAATTAAGCATTTAAACATAATTCATCGTATCCATAAATAAAAAACGCTCTTTATTTTCAAAAACGTCCATAGTTTTAACAAAGATTTTTGCAATCTACATGCTTTCATTCATATAAAATTACCCCGTGTGTGTTAGACAACAACATTATAACATATTGGCTTTCAAGTTACATATGCATGTACATTCGATGCACGAGGCAACATTGTAGGAAATGAAGGTATTGATGTGTCATTACTTCAGAAATTGTTCATACAATTGACCGTATTTTGATCACATACCTTAAAGGTACACGTTACTTTTGTCTATAATCACACAAAACATTACACGTAGGGTTCAACATGTCCATCGTAGTAAGCTTATTTACTTCAGAAAGTGGTTCCAATAACAGCGTCTGAGAACGCCACACCTGGTTGTACCGGGTGCCAATGATGTACCCACGCATCTCAAACAATGGGATGCCTATTAATTTATTCTGACCACACGTGTCTGGACAGCGTTCCAATGAAGGAATTCTGAAAAAGCTATTGTTAGAGAAAGAAATGACGCAGTGCCAACTCATACATATTGATTATGTATTTCTAGTGATTCTGATTGGCTAATAATATATGGAGCATCATAGCGTTCACAACGCTATCTGGTTTTCCTATGAATAATGTGATCATGTCATTTTGAGGCACTTTCTGAAACTACCTGCTACATAAACATGGACACTAAAATTTTCGCAAAACACTTGGGTCGTAACAGATATCTCACAATCAGTGAGTTTTTGGGTACAAAGTATGTAGATCTGAGAATTTGGGATGAAGGAAGGATTCCAACTAAACAAGGAGTTAGTCTGATAATTCAACGCTGGCTTTGTCTAACACAAAACCTTGAATTAGTGGGACAGCATATAAATTCCAAGGAGCCAATGGACCGGATTCATTTGGGGCATAATGTTTTCATGACCCTGGATCATGAACATGCAGTGGTGCACATCAAACAGTACTTTTATCCAGAAAATTGTGATGTAGCAACACCAACCAGGAAAGGTGTTACTTTAAATGGAGCAGAGCTGAAAACAATTACAGATAATGTGGAAAATGTCAATGGACTCATTCCTGAAACAGTAAACTTCATACCCTGTTACAACGAACACTTGAACCAGGAAGCAGCCTTAAGATGTTCTGAATGTGAACCCGGTGGATACCATAATTATACACAGGACAAGACTGATGTAATACCAGGACATTTCTATGGAAACTCTCAAGACTTGACACAACAATACTAATATAGTGAGACTGACTTCAATGTAACCATTTTTCCTGGACATTTTTAATTCAATGTTGTGTGTGTGTGTGTTTAAGTATATTTCATAACAAGATAGTATATAGCAATAAATAGCACCAGTTAAATGTATCCAATGTATTGTTGTCTATCATATAACCCATCAATTGGCACAATAGACATGATTTACTTACTAATATAGATATATATATATATACAAACTGTTCATACCTTAGATATGAACTTCTTGAAATTGAAAAAAAAACCCATATCATGAAGGATTTTTCAATAAGTCCTTTGATAATCTAACTATAAGCAACTGATTTCGAGCCATTTATTGCACCCAGAATTGTTGGCGATTTCGAAAGATTATGTTTGAAAGAAACCGCAGTGAAATCACACCGAAATTGACGAAGATACGGGACATTTGTTGTTTTCAACTATTTATAGATATCACGTGACTAATATCGAAAATCCAATTTTAGCAGATCGTAGAAGAGCTAGAATAATGAGGATTACACCATCGGGCCCAGTTTCACACAGTGCGTTACCTCCATCGAAAAAGAACGTGTATACATGCATATTTAAAAATATTATATTTTCAACCTCGGTGTGACAAACTTTTGAATAGAGAGAATGCTATTATCGATCGCCTAATTCTACACGCAGTCAAATTTCAATGAATGTGGAAAGCTGTTGTCATTGTGATGTTTATAGTATTCCGTAGTAAATGCTGGATTTAAATTGTATAGTAAATAACGATCAATAGCGGAAATGGTGAATTCTTATGCGGTGCGTGTGAACTTGTATTTAAAAGGGCAAAGACTGTTTGTTAGTTGAATACATACATATTACGGCTCTCATTTTGAACTTGCCTAATGTCTATTAACTCACCGATCACCGATTAAGGGCCAGAAAGGTTCTATATATGTCTTAGGTTACCTGGTATTACAATGAAATGTGTTAGAAAATATATTGCATTAAAATGTGCATTATTAGTGAACCCTTTTCGCAGAACTGCCTTTTTCACCATTGGATGAATCACGTATGAGTCATGTCTATACATCGTACTTAGCCATTCAAATCCCTTTATTCGTTGTTCGGTAAATTTATGAGTTAAAAGTACAGGACGGCAAAACGCCGCAAAACGCCGCCCCGCCGCAAAACGCCGCCCCGCCGGCAAACGCCGCAAAACGCCGCTCCGCCGCAAAACGCCGCCCCGCCGGAAAACGCCGGAAAACGCCGCAACATATCTTTTCCCTCCCATTATCAAGCGAGATTTTGTGGTTAGCTGACAAACATGGCATTTTCGAATATATATAGCCTATTGGACACTTACTTCAAATGCTAAAATTGCCTCTTCAAAATAGTTAAAAGTACACATTTTTATTTCGAATTTCATTGTTTACAGGTTAATTTCCTGTTATGAAATTGGTCCTTTTATAAATGCTTAATACGCAGTTACAAAAAGCCCTAATTGACAAACATTTTAAGCGCTATTATGACTATATTTGACTAATAAAAAAAACGCCATTTGACGTAGTACAACAACGTGAAATGACTACTTTTTTAAACGCGAATTTTAAACAAAACTAATATACAAAAGAATTTTAAACTAAAATAATAAGTTTGATTGATGTATAGTTTGGTTGACAGCATTTTCACACACAGAAGCGTTATGATACAGTTTCACCACTCACACAGAAGCGATCTTATACGGTGTAGCGGTATGTTACAGAGTTATCGTTCTTTTCGAGGCTAAAAAAAGCGCAGGCCGGCCCCCTCCCTCTCCCCCGTTTTAAAAGGGGCGGTGTTAAGGGGAGCGATCGCGCGTCACGAAAAAATGTCATAGAAGAAAAGTATAAGGCAGAGGAAATGGATGGGGGAAACAACACAGTATGAGGGGTAATGGAGTGTGGGAAATGGGGATGGGATGATATGACCGTGTATTAATTGGAGATGATAATGGATTAGGTAGTGTACACTGTTCATGGTTTTTAATATATGAATTAACATATAGTGAAGAGCTTAGGAGGCTAGGAAAAGCCACTCAATATAGGTTTATACATGTAGATGGTGCAAAAAGGGGGAGGAGATGGGGAGAGCGAGAGGCAAGAAATTGGGGGAGAAGGGTATAATTTGGAGAAAACATTGAGGTGTAAGCCTTACTTTCCTAGGAAAACATTGGGATTGTTGTGGGTAGAACAGAGGTAAAATAAGAGTTGTATAAAATGGAAAAGGGAGACATGAAAAGAATGAAAGGTGCTTATGGGAAAAAGGGTAAAGGGGCAGTGGGAGAGTGTACAGAGGTGTATAGCGAAGAGTATAGGAGGCTAAGAAAAGCCACTCAATATAGGTTTATACATGTAGATGGTGCAAAAAGGGGAAGGAAATGGGGAGAGCGACAGGCAAGAAATTGGGGCAGTAGGGTATAATTTGGAGAAAACATTGAGGTGTAAGCCTTACTTTCCTAGGAAAACATTGGGATTGTTGTGGGTAGAACAGAGGTAAAATAAGAGTTGTATAAAATGGAAAAGGGAGACATGAAAAGAATGAAAGGTGCTTATGGGAAAAAGGGTAAAGGGGCAGTGGGAGAGTGTATAGAGGTGTATAGCGAAGAGTATAGGAGGCTAAGAAAAGCCACTCAACAGAGGTTTATACATGTGTAAAAAGGGGAAGGCGATGGGGAGAGTGAGAGGCAAGTAAATGGGAGCAGAAGGGTATAATTTGGAGAAAACATTGAGTAGTAAACATTACTTTCCTAGGAAAACATTGGGATTGTTGTGGGAAGAACAAAGTGTTTAGAGGTACAAAAGGGGAAGGTAAAAAAGAATGAAAGGTGGTTATGTGGAGAAAGGTAAATGGGGTATAGGGTAAAATGAATAGAGGTGTATAGCAGAGAGCTGGGGTGGGCAACATGTACATAATTAAAGTAGATGAGATAAGAATAATCATTGAGTATATACCTAAATCATATGAAATGTGGGGGTTTTGCTTTGGAAGGAGAGGGGTAACCATGATTGGAGACAGTAATTAGGGGGTAAGAGCCGGCAATGGGGCTTAAATGGTATAGAAAATAAAATGGCACCAGGTAGAGGAAAGCAGAGGGAGTGAGAGAAGAGGGCCATAGGGGTAAAAGTATAACTAAATCATATGAACTGGGGTGGAGAGGAGAAGAGATGGGTAAAAGGGGACATATATACATATATATAATTTAGGTGTAAGCAGTTGGTCGAAAACATAGGGGATGTAACGCGACAAAAGAGTAAACATAAAGCAGAGCATGAATTGAAAGTATTACGTATATGTGTATGAACTTGGGGGTTTGTGTATTAAGGATACAGTAGTAAAAAGGAGAACACATGCAAAATGGTGTAAACTTATAGGAAATGACAGGGATATAGGGAAAAGAACATGAATGATGCACAAAGTAGCATAAAGATGATGGCTAAGAAGTTCGGAAGAGAGGGGGTTATATTGGGTAAGGGTAAAAGCAGAATTGTGGTAAATATGTAGAAGGGTTATGTGTAAAATGGGGTGACATTTTTTCGTGACGCGCGATCGCTCCCCTTAACACCGCCCCTTTTAAAACGGGGGAGAGGGAGGGGGCCGGCCTGCGCTTTTTTTAGCCTCGAAAAGAACGATAACTCTGTAACATACCGCTACACCGTATAAGATCGCTTCTGTGTGAGTGGTGAAACTGTATCATAACGCTTCTGTGTGTGAAAATGCTGTCAACCAAACTATACATCAATCAAACTTATTATTTTAGTTTAAAATTCTTTTGTATATTAGTTTTGTTTAAAATTCGCGTTTAAAAAAGTAGTCATTTCACGTTGTTGTACTACGTCAAATGGCGTTTTTTTTATTAGTCAAATATAGTCATAATAGCGCTTAAAATGTTTGTCAATTAGGGCTTTTTGTAACTGCGTATTAAGCATTTATAAAAGGACCAATTTCATAACAGGAAATTAACCTGTAAACAATGAAATTCGAAATAAAAATGTGTACATTTAACTATTTTGAAGAGGCAATTTTAGCATTTGAAGTAAGTGTCCAATAGGCTATATATATTCGAAAATGCCATGTTTGTCAGCTAACCACAAAATCTCGCTTGATAATGGGAGGGAAAAGATATGTTGCGGCGTTTTCCGGCGTTTTCCGGCGGGGCGGCGTTTTGCGGCGGAGCGGCGTTTTGCGGCGTTTGCCGGCGGGGCGGCGTTTTGCGGCGGGGCGGCGTTTTGCGGCGTTTTGCCGTCCTGTACTTTTAACTCATAAATTTACCGAACAACGAATAAAGGGATTTGAATGGCTAAGTACGATGTATAGACATGACTCATACGTGATTCATCCAATGGTGAAAAAGGCAGTTCTGCGAAAAGGGTTCACTAATAATGCACATTTTAATGCAATATATTTTCTAACACATTTCATTGTAATACCAGGTAACCTAAGACATATATAGAACCTTTCTGGCCCTTAATCGGTGAGTTAATAGACATTAGGCAAGTTCAAAATGAGAGCCGTAATATGTATGTATTCAACTAACAAACAGTCTTTACCCTTTTAAATACAAGTTCACACGCACCGCATAAGAATTCACCATTTCCGCTATTGATCGTTATTTACTATACAATTTAAATCCAGCATTTACTACGGAATACTATAAACATCACAATGACAACAGCTTTCCACATTCATTGAAATTTGACTGCGTGTAGAATTAGGCGATCGATAATAGCATTCTCTCTATTCAAAAGTTTGTCACACCGAGGTTGAAAATATAATATTTTTAAATATGCATGTATACACGTTCTTTTTCGATGGAGGTAACGCACTGTGTGAAACTGGGCCCGATGGTGTAATCCTCATTATTCTAGCTCTTCTACGATCTGCTAAAATTGGATTTTCGATATTAGTCACGTGATATCTATAAATAGTTGAAAACAACAAATGTCCCGTATCTTCGTCAATTTCGGTGTGATTTCACTGCGGTTTCTTTCAAACATAATCTTTCGAAATCGCCAACAATTCTGGGTGCAATAAATGGCTCGAAATCAGTTGCTTATAGTTAGATTATCAAAGGACTTATTGAAAAATCCTTCATGATATGGGTTTTTTTTTTCAATTTCAAGAAGTTCATATCTAAGGTATGAACAGTTTGTATATATATATATATATCTATATTAGTAAGTAAATCATGTCTATTGTGCCAATTGATGGGTTATATGATAGACAACAATACATTGGATACATTTAACTGGTGCTATTTATTGCTATATACTATCTTGTTATGAAATATACTTAAACACACACACACAACATTGAATTAAAAATGTCCAGGAAAAATGGTTACATTGAAGTCAGTCTCACTATATTAGTATTGTTGTGTCAAGTCTTGAGAGTTTCCATAGAAATGTCCTGGTATTACATCAGTCTTGTCCTGTGTATAATTATGGTATCCACCGGGTACACATTCAGAACATCTTAAGGCTGCTTCCTGGTTCAAGTGTTCGTTGTAACAGGGTATGAAGTTTACTGTTTCAGGAATGAGTCCATTGACATTTTCCACATTATCTGTAATTGTTTTCAGCTCTGCTCCATTTAAAGTAACACCTTTCCTGGTTGGTGTTGCTACATCACAATTTTCTGGATAAAAGTACTGTTTGATGTGCACCACTGCATGTTCATGATCCAGGGTTATGAAAACATTATGCCCCAAATGAATCCGGTCCATTGGCTCCTTGGAATTTATATGCTGTCCCACTAATTCAAGGTTTTGTGTTAGACAAAGCCAGCGTTGAATTATCAGACTAACTCCTTGTTTAGTTGGAATCCTTCCTTCATCCCAAATTCTCAGATCTACATACTTTGTACCCAAAAACTCACTGATTGTGAGATATCTGTTACGACCCAAGTGTTTTGCGAAAATTTTAATGTCCATGTTTATGTAGCAGGTAGTTTCAGAAAGTGCCTCAAAATGACATGATCACATTATTCATAGGAAAACCAGATAGCGTTGTGAACGCTATGATGCTCCATATATTATTAGCCAATCAGAATCACTAGAAATACATAATCAATATGTATGAGTTGGCACTGCGTCATTTCTTTCTCTAACAATAGCTTTTTCAGAATTCCTTCATTGGAACGCTGTCCAGACACGTGTGGTCAGAATAAATTAATAGGCATCCCATTGTTTGAGATGCGTGGGTACATCATTGGCACCCGGTACAACCAGGTGTGGCGTTCTCAGACGCTGTTATTGGAACCACTTTCTGAAGTAAATAAGCTTACTACGATGGACATGTTGAACCCTACGTGTAATGTTTTGTGTGATTATAGACAAAAGTAACGTGTACCTTTAAGGTATGTGATCAAAATACGGTCAATTGTATGAACAATTTCTGAAGTAATGACACATCAATACCTTCATTTCCTACAATGTTGCCTCGTGCATCGAATGTACATGCATATGTAACTTGAAAGCCAATATGTTATAATGTTGTTGTCTAACACACACGGGGTAATTTTATATGAATGAAAGCATGTAGATTGCAAAAATCTTTGTTAAAACTATGGACGTTTTTGAAAATAAAGAGCGTTTTTTATTTATGGATACGATGAATTATGTTTAAATGCTTAATTTTAAATATAAATTTAGTAAACGATGGACATTAAGACAAATTTTGAAAATAAAGAGTGTGTTTTATTTACGGATAGACGGAATTAGGTTTAAATGCTTGATTTTAAATGTAAATTTAGTACAATTAAGACAAATTTTGAAAATAAAGAGCGTTTTATTGATAGATACACTGAGTTATGTTTAAATGCTTGATTTTAAATGTAAATTTAGTACAATTCAGACAAATTTGGAAATAAAGAGCGTTTTATTGATAGATACACTGAGTTAAGTTTAAATGCATAAATGACGTGTACCTTTAAGGTATGTGACCAAAATGCGGTGATTTGTATGCTATTTGAACCATATATGAAGTAGTGACACACTAGAAAACCTTAATTTCTACAGAAACATTAATTTTGTTTATCTCTCAGTCTCCACAGATGCAGAAGCCATTAGGAGCATGCATTTGAATGACAGACGTATCGTGGCATTAAATGCCTTAAACATGTGTTTAATTACGAAGCTTCGAGAAATTGTGTGTAGGATTTACTTTATTTGAAATGTTCAAATATCTATTGACAAGGCGTTGATTGACTCCTAATAGTTCGATTACAGATATTAAAGGGGTATTTAGAGAAAAAGCTAACTAATGTTAGCGATGATTTAATCAATTGTACCATAACAGTTGACCATTAGGAGGGATACATAAAGGGGAGTATGTATTCAGGGTTCATGCCGCTCGCGGTATAACTTTTGTGAGAATTAAATTGCATGGGTTATGCTCTGTAAGCATATGTTGGCTGCTTGGAGTTAGATGTGTATTTAATACCTAGATGGTCTCCCACGTGCTGAGAACTTTGTAGATTATTTTAATTTTATTAATTGTTTCAGAGGCAGCTAGAAAGGCATTTTATTTTTCCTAACCAATATGTGCAAATGATACCGGCCCCTGAATGTTTTTTATTCAAATTAGTGCAGGCTTAAATGTTTTATCACCTAGTGGTATGCATAATCTCATTAATCTGTTTCACCGCTTTATCCCCGTCGGTATGGAGAATGTTCCAGAATGGTTACATGTTGTGTTATTAGCTTGAGAGCTCTGTGCCCTGCAGCCACAATAATTTGATGTTATTCTGGAACATTTTTATTGTTCTGGAACAATGTGGAACATTTTTTTTCTCGAACATTCTAGATTGTTTTAATTTGTCGGCTTTTTCATAACCTTTTAGAAAGACAATTTCTTACCCAATATGTGCAAATGATATGTGGCCCATGTTTGAATGAATTACACATTAGATCGGCTATTATCTACGGTTACCCCGAATGTGTTTGAACGCTTAAATTACCAGATAAATTCATGGTGAAAACACACTTAGTGTATCGCGTTCTTAGTGCACATGTGGAATCGTTTAAACCATTATAGAATATATTCCATGATGCTCTGTTATTGTTAGAAAGCGTGCCTCGTGGAATGTGTTTTCTACCAGGTACATAACAGTTAATAAATCTGTGAGATCAATAATGTTTTTATTAAAGGTAAAAAAAGTTAAAGAGGCCGAAGTGTTTTAACGAGATTTGATAAATAATTTTAAATGCCTATATTCTATGCGTGGTAAATAAATAGATGCTATGATAGCCAATGTGTGTACCGTGTGAAATTAACATCGGGACTTTACAGTTATATAATTTTAAAGAGGCCGTAGACAAATATGAATTTTATTACACGAATACATTATGGATTTTACTAGAAAAAAAATGTTCCAGATTGTTCCAGAACAATAAAAATGTTCCAGAACAAAAAAAATGTTCCAGAATTTTCCAGAACAATAAAAATGTTCCAGAAATTACGTGGGAAGGAGGAGCGATATATAATAATTAAAGGGGGCGTTACCATACCATGGGGCCATATATACAAAGCATAGGAAAGGGGGCGTTGACATACTATGGAGCCATAGACCTATAGGAAAAGGGGTCCCATATGGAAATGCGGCTATAGTTACAATCATGCTGCTAACGGGTAGAGCTATCGACTTGAAATTTGGTTTTTGAATAGCCCGGACAACGTCTATCGACTTGAAATTTGGTTTTTGAATAGCCCGGACAACGTCGGGCTCATCGGCTAGTCTACTATATATTTTGAGACTTCCGTATATATATATAATATATATATAATATGTATGTGCGCTATAGACTCGAAACGGCTCGACCGATTGAGCCCAATCTTGCTATCTAAGGGTAAAAAGCCACGAGAAGTTTTATCGCACCGCTTCTGAGAACGTCCGAGCACTCATTCACCCTTCGTCCTGCCATCGTCGTTGAAATTGATGGGTTAAATGGTATATTTGATGTGTGTGACCCGATGCACGAAGGACAACTCTCAATTCACACAACGTATTGAACGTTAGGATATACGTATCACTTACGAACATTTCGTCGGGTCAAGCGCTATAGACTCGAAAAAGGCTCGACCGATTGAGCCCAAACTTGCTATCTAAGGGTAAAAAGCCACGAGAAGTGTCATCGCACTGCTTCTGAGAACGTCAGAGTACTCCTTCGCCCTTCCACCGTCGTTGGATACACGGGGATTGCCGAAATTTTAGAGTTACTTCACCTACATCATACAGAAACATTATCTTCGATACACTGTTAAAAATTCTATGGAAGCAAAAATGGTCAACTCGGGACGGGGAATATTTTTGTCGGGTTATATGGTAGCATGCTGTCGGCGTGCCTGTACGGGGTCACCTTGAAAAACAAAAATTAATAGATCGACCAAAGCTATTGGGACCAATCCCGCCAGTGGCGGGCTAATCTGCTAGTTCTATATAATCCATGACAACACTATCTTTCTTTCGTTCACTCATTTAATATTGGGAGCATATAACTTTCTGTTTTTGGTGTATTTAGGACTTTAAATGGGGCAGGGGCTTCAAAACAAAGAAAATTCAACTTTCTTATTCGCCAGCCGCCATTTTTAAAGTGCCTATATGATTTTATTACATTTTATACTTGACAAATAGAATCTGAAAAATGACACGATTTAATCAAAAGGGCCAACTTAGTTATTCAACTTAGAGTATTGCTCCTCTCCCTTAACAATATTGCAACGCATAATAATATTTATATATTGTATTATGTTTGGTCTCAAAGTTTGCTTAGTTTGAATGTAGTACCTAAAAAGGGGATCGAGATTCAGGGTGAGGTTTGGAGTTGTGAGTGGACAGACATCACGGAGGGGATGTAGGTCATATGGCGAGATGAGCAGAGACTTTTGATAACAATATGGGCGAATACATAGGCGAATATATAGGCTTATTGGGATTTTGAAAGTTTTCCGTCAATGGGATCTACCTGCGTGCTGCTAAACAATTTATCATTTAGAGTATTGGATAGGTTGCTTTGACCGAAGAGGATATCTTCAACCCTATTAACAAAAAAATTCCATTTAGCCATTTCTTCAAATAATTGGCACTGGAAGAAAAAGTGCAAAGCGTCGTCAATATAAAACCCACATTGACAGTGGGCTGTTGTGGAAATATAGTTTCCAAGTTTATCAAAATTTAACATATCTATTGTGACCCATCATATAAATGAAGAATAGTATGCACTCCGGGTTACATGAGATATGTTGAGGGCATATGCACTGCCTCTCAACAATGTCACAGCATTCATGTTTTAACAGCCGCTTGGTTGTCTGATAAACAAATCCAAATTCGCAACCAGTATACACATACGGAACAAGTAGAGACAATTGTATAAATGTTGGCCAAGTATCAACAATGTGTCTACTGAACAGCCTCTATAAGATATCTCAACACAACTGTAAAAGATAACGTCAGTAGTTCTTAACATGAATAGATATAATTTAAACATTATTACACGAAGCACAATTCCGTGGAGTTGGTACGTAGATGGTATTTAAGAATGCACAATGTCAAAATCGAATTTGGTCCAATGATTTTTCACAGACCTTTGCTGATTGATCAACTTATATAATAATTCGCAGTTAACAAGTGTCAACAGTTTGTCTACTGAACAGTCCCATCAGATATCTGAACACAACTTTGAAAAATAACGCCGTTCGCACCGTGAATAGAAATGATTTCTCGTAAATATGTTCAAGTATAAACACAGCCAGGAGGTCGATGACTTACATACACTCGAGCCAAAACGTCCGCTATTAAGAAGTCTGAACAAGGAAGTTCTTGACACTAAAGCAAAATAATTGTTGCTTGATTTCTTGAAGCGACATTCAAATTGACGTACGTGATACTTGTGAAAATGGGAGAGTCACTCGTTACTATTCCCAAACGATTTCGTTAAAAATCTGTGATTCAGACTCAAAGCACTCTTGTGTCGAAGTGCTCCAATCCTAATCATCACGCCGGTGGTTGCACTTTCTTTGAGTCATAGCACATATACAATGGAGATAATAGCTCGGTGCGTTTTGTGCCCCTGTCCTCGTTCCTGACGGGACGACGCCACAATGCAACATATGTATCCTTAAACCACAGCATTATACTCTTACCTATACCATGGAGATCACCACATATAAGTTTGGTAGAAACCACCAACAATAAAAGTATTCATTAACTCTGGGGCAATTTTTCCCATCGTCCCTGATTCGAGCGGTGCGCCATTTATGTATCTGTAAACGACGTATTAAAATTATATGTACTACAGACCTTTCGCAAAATCACGAATACGATTACGGATATGGAAATATCACGCCAGTATACGGCCAAAATTTGATTTTTACGCACGGGGACGTAATATACACGACTCAGTTAATTGTGTGCAGATGTGTCAATAATAAGCTTTGGGACGCTCTAACATTCTCCGTTCATACAAAATTACCTGCTATCAATAAAATATGTTGTTGTTGTAATTGGGTTATGGAAGCCTAAACATATCTGTAATCAATCAAACGGCATCTCTGGACACCCCTGTCAGTACACGATTTATATCGGGTCACATTAAGATCCATTAGAAAATTGTTGTAAAGTCGTTATAAAAAATATGTAATTTTTCGACCAAAACGTGTTTGGGGAGGGGTAGCTAAAATCAAGTATCTCGCAAACCGTTCAATCTTTCTGTTAACTTCTTTATCCGTATGCTTGTTAGATATCTACTGCACCATATGGATTAAATATGTTGGCGTTATTGCAATATCCGTTTAAATGATAATGTTTGAAAAAAGATATTTCCGTGAAAAAGAGATTTTTCAGCAGAAAATAAATGTTTCGGCTCCAAATGGCAGGAAAATCCAAATTTACCCAAACTTTTTTTCTATAAAGTAGAGATATGATATGATATGGCAATATTAACACAAACAATCTTGGCAAATAAGTTAGAACTTCGCCACAGCGTTCGCCTACCAAAATCGTTAATTTCTGGAAAAAGTGACTGGTGGGTATCTTTCATCGTCGATTTGACAATAGCCACCACCAATTCCGATATTTTTCACTATCAATTTCGTGAACAATATATGTTTCTCCTTAAAAACAAATTTGTTTCAACTTGTTCTACCGTGGGTAGGGGTACCAGACCACTTTTGGCGTTTGGCCGCTGCACTATTTAGTCTCATTATATTATAATGTTACTCTCGACATAAGCCAGAGGCCCGTGTATGTGTTTAGGGGTGACGCATATTGGAGGGGGCCAAGTTACAAGCCCTTGTGGTTCATAGTTTGGATTAATTTAAATTAGTTTCAAAATTATTATGAATATTCCACATTCAAAAAGATAATTTATTTCATCAATTATTACAGCATTATATGCATGCATGCGTGTATTCATGTTTCCGAGTTTGTTTGAATAAAATAATTTGTCCGCAATTTTGATAGTTATTTAGAGTTGACGTGTTTTCACGAAAATAATAGTAAAAATAGGGAAAATGCAACAGTACAGTTCTTAGTCCAAGATATATAACTAAGAGCGGAAGAGAGAATGTATTCATTAATTTTTACGTTTTTGACGCACATATGCCAAGTAACAATTAAATTGTGAACAATATACACAGTTTGGTATATTTGGAATAAAAATAAAATGATTAAAGTTAGAATTTGGTCTCGTTGCTATGGTAATTTAATTGCAAATCAACTGTTGTCATGGACAACACATTTGACAACCTAATCAACGTGAGAGGAATGGGGAGGGAACCTTTAATGTGGACACAAAGTTTCTGGCAGTCTTAGCCCTTTCACTCGAAAATGTTATAAAAAATGTTTTTGAGTCCAATTCATGCAAATTTGGTATATCTAATTGACCTTGACATTTGACCTTGACAGATGTAATTAGAAAATTGCCAACAATGATTTTCTTTATCGGGGTATCCCATAGCACATTATTAACATTGTTGGCATATGGTACTAAAAATGTTTAGCAAAAATTGTTCTAGCCACCTTTTCTCTGACCTGCCTCCTGACTACCTGGCGACATATTCGGTTTCTTAGTATTATAGATGCTTCAAAGACGTATAATGTATTAGAACCTAATATCAGCAAACGAAAGGAGCGAACATATGCCCCGGATCGCCTTAATGACATGTTATATGGGTGATGGTTCACATTCTGAGTTACGATGCATAAGTCCCTTTAATAACTGAAATAATATATTGGAGCTCGTTATGTTTGTATATAATAGGCATTGGAAGTGTGCAGCTATGTGTGAATGGAATCTGACACGAAAACACCGTTAAAGACCGCGCTCATGCAGTAAGCAGTATGCACCAGTCACTATACTGATTATCGCCCTTGCATTACAATATCATAATTATTCTTAGACACGCCCTAGTATCTATCACCAGACACTGTACCTAGGCATATAACATACACAGAACCAATATTTTCTGCGCATAGCTGTAATAAATTGCCGAGAGCCAGTCTAAAAGCGCAGGAACTTAACTTCCTACTTAAGATGGACTTAAGATTGTTTTATGAAACGCGTTCGTGAAACGGAAAAGTAATATCATAAGATCCGCCTTAGATCTTAGATTAAGTCCATCTTAAGATAATCTTATGACATTGCTTCATGAAACTTGGCCCAACAGAGCTATTATAATTTGTTATAAATTACTTTAGTTCTTTATTAAAATATAAGTATTTGTAAAAAAAAAAAAAAAAACTAAAGACAAAAACATTAACAGTACTGTCAACATGATGGATGAGGTATTGATACAACATGTCTATATTTCACCTCACCCCATATATGGCGCCTTCTGATTGGCCGAGAGCTGTGTCCTACATTTTATGGTGTTGTGCTAAATGTACCACAGTGCTATACCAAACTCGCATGCAAAAAGCAATTAACAGAGAGCCCCTGTTTATTGAATCATGCCCAAATGTAAGTAAAACGCTATTGTGACCACTTACGAACGACGTTAACTTGCAAAATGGCAATATTTGGTTGAATTCAACTTCCAGTACAGTTTTGGGGTTTCGTGCATTCGAAATAAAACTATAGTTCAAGACATTAGGTTTCTCTTAATCATTCCATGACTGGAGCTTCCTGAAATATTGCGAAAACCCTGTGCCGCTGCATTCTCTTATATATGCGAATCTCCCACATGGAGCCTGGGATATATACGAGAATACATTGGCCAAACAATAGTTACCTTGACATTGTAAGCCAGTGCATTATTGCGAGTCTCCCTCATGGAGATTCGCATATATAAGGGAATGCACTGGCCCAATATTTTAATGCTGCACCTGCGCAGCTCCCACCAAAAAGGGTTAAACACTGTTTATGGGTAAGCATATAATCATGTGTTCTCTGTAAAACGTTGTACTTTATTTATATTAACTCACACATCACCAAAAATGGACATCCATACATATGTACATGTATACATCTATTTTTGGTGCATATGGTTAATGTGGTGTATCTCATGTATCATTGGGTATAATTTGTCCAAACGTCACAGGTGAGTGGACATACCCACCACTGAGCGCTATATACCGGCATATTAAACTTCAAGACATGTTCTATTTATCAAAACTGTATTGAATTGTTCACCTGAGCTGGAACTTGGTTACTTTACACCTTCAGCTTGCACCAGCTTCAGCGGATATTCAACGTACACACTCGCTAGGAAGGAATACTGCTTGAAGTACGTGTCGAATAAAGCGCTAGCGAACGAGGCTCTGGATGATTGCACTGCCATAAATGGAGGTCACCTCATCACCATAGAAACCAGAGAGATGCTTGATGAGCTCCAGATTCTTCTTTCGGACACATTGGGACATGGAACAGGTATAATTATTTCTTCGAAAAGTGGTGATATATAATATGATATATGTTCAGCTGGGAATTTCGCTACGGGCCTAATACTCATCTCAGTCCAAAGTTTTATTGAACACCGGGCATGACATGAACATTCTCAAATATAGACAATTATTAACAGTGATTTTCTATCTAGATGAAAATAATCATGACATTTCTTGAAAAAATAAAAGTAAGTTTAATATTTCAACAAGAAATTCCAGATATATTTTGAGAAAATCCATTTTGAGATATCAGAAAATTTTAGCAAAATGTGCTGATGACCTCTAAATTACCGTTCATTATAGAGCAATGAAGCTGTAACCGCTCTATCCCATAGGTGTTATGACGATCAAACCTTTATCTCATTTGCTGGTAGAGTAACGTGCAAATAGATTATGTATGGTGTCAAATAGTATGAGTAATATTTATGGCGTTCGGAATATACAAGTAGTTCTAACAAGGTGGCGGAAAATTATATTTACACAATGCGTGCTAACACCAGTATTCCTCACACAGGTCAGTGTTGGATCGACGGCTTTGATGTTCATGGGAATTATACGTTCTACACATGGGACCTACAGCCCCTCCCATTCATCGATTGGATCTCTAGTCAGCCTAACAGCGGGTCATATGTTTGTATGTATCTACAATACACAGGCTCAATGTACCAAATGGCTGACTATGCTTGTGGAAACTACCAGATTTCGTATATGTGCCAAATATGAACCAGACTTTGTGAGACTTCGAGAAGAGCTACAACTTAGGCTGCATAGCGGATATTGGATATACTACTGAGCATTTTGAACGACAACCGCGACCGTAGCCATAAAGATGGCGGCGTGTAGTGCGCTCCGTTGGCTATTCATGAGTATAAAATAATTTTATTTTCTTGGTGATTGTTATCGAAGTATTATCGTCCAGAAATAATTGTTGCATCATAATTTATTCAAGGTTCAACACAAAAATCATCGTGAATCGTTGTTCTTCATTGTTCACCATTTTGGAAATGATCGGTATATTAGTCAACTTCATTATGTAATTAGCCTGCAAGTGTGATTTGGTTCCAAGTACTATTTTAGCAATAACTTAGTTTCCAGCTATACATTTTCTGGAATCTGATAATTAGTCCAATCTAAAGAGCTTATTTCACTTATTGAAAACTAAAAAACTGCTTACATAAGGATATTTTCACCAGATTCTTCTGATATTTGGTTTAAATGTTTATTTAAATGTTATTTTCCTAAAATATGCCACTTATGGTGCAAAGTTATCATTACTTTTGCACCACATGTGCCTATATTTGAATATTTCCTTAGACAATTTTGCCAATCTTGATTCATTCTATTGATCTGGCCTATACACTGACCTAATTCCTTGCTGACTTGATCTGAACTGATGGCATTTATTCAATTTTTAATGTTATCTATCAAAACGGATTATGAGTACAAGTAATACACCATTGTCACTAATGGGCCAATATGGATAACTCTATTGCCTCTACTGTAAGTAGTACGCTATTGCCGTTAATGGACCAGTACATATAACTACATTGGCTACACTATTTGTACTGCTGCAGTACAAATGGTATAGCATTCCTGTACTACTGATGTTGAAAATAGTTCTGATCAGTAGGACTGCAACTCCTTAACTCCTCATCACAAGTACCATGTTTCTACATACATGACTGGGAATTGCACATATGGATTACCTTTATAATTATGTTCCAAATTAGGACTGAAATTTTGTTTCTATTGACCATCCGTTATAAATACATGACATGAGAGCCAGAGTATAATAATCTTCAATTCTTGCTTACCTATATATATATATTACAAACATATTACAAACTACCTACATTTTAAGTATATCAGAATTAGGGCTTATGTGGAAGAATGAAGTCAGTTCTTGTATATCATTTATTCACATCTAATATCAATGTATAGTCAACATCTTGGGATGGTAAATGATACACAATTGTGAATCAATCATAGATGTCATAGAACGACCGAAAGCGTCGCTTATTAATTAGCGACCTGATGTTGATGCCTGCCAATTAGTCTGAAGACCGAAACTGATTGAAGAGTAGATTAATGTCTGGTTTATATATCGCTAATGACTGGTAGCCGTCATTAGTGCATCTCTTTGTCTGTACTGACCCATGGGTGAACTGGGAATTATTACCTAAGACTGCTTCCTTTGTGGTTAGACTTGCATAACTCATAGGTCGCGGCCTCTCCGAGTATGACCTTGGCAATTTGGTTGGGGTCACTTATAGTTCGATTATATTCCAGTCTCCCCCCATCGGTTAAGATAGCTATGTTTAGTATGTATCAGGGATCGTTACTCTACATAGTATATTCCTGTCTCCCCCCCATCGGTTGAGATAGATATGTTTAGTATGTATCAGGGATCATTACTCTACACTTATAAGTGTAGTACATTTGATTATGACTGAAGTTAACAATAAAATTACTGCATGACACTCGACTTGATTAAAGAGGGTTCAGAGTTTAACTTGACCAATTAATTCCTGGCCTCGATGGCTTATATAAAGTGAAAATAATGTCGAAACTATCATACAAATACCCGACTGCCATTACTTTACCCCGGAAAAATTCCACGATGACATAACTACCAATGAGGATAGCCTATTAGTATTCCATTTAATTACCAAAGCTTCAATTCCCACTAGGATGATTATAATAGACTAACTACAGAACATTAAATAAAAATTCGGAGTAATTGGACTCACTGACATTTTCTTTACACCTGATTTTACCGATTGCCCGCTAAATTGTTACATCCCTTTAGCAAGAGGACTGGTGTCGCCCGGACGAAGATGAATGTCTTGGAGTGTAGGCATATATATTCAGCATTATTTATCCTATACAATTAGAGATGGTCTCACGACATTCCTTCCTTATGTATTGGAGACATCATTTGTTGAAGTGCTAATCAATAAAAACAAAACGTACACTGTATGAATAAGTTACAGGCCAAATACAGCACCAACAGCAGACCTGGACAAATTAATGAAATTAATTAGTGTGAAATAATGGAATAATTTAATAGTGAACACAATAACACCATTATAATTGATGAATTCAATATATACTTTGTAAAATATGGAAGATATGATCAAACTAGTAATTTCCTCAACTATATCTTTGCTTCTAGTTTCTTACCAACAATAATAAAATCAACAAGAATAACTCATTATAGCGCTACTCTGAAGGACCAAATCTCGATTACAGACCGTACTGCCAATTACGAATCTGTCATAATACTAACTGACTTAGCCGACCACTTCGGCAAAAATAATATTGTGAAAATAGTCCCAATGTACAATACCAGCGTGTATTTAGCGACGAGAATATATCCTGTTTTAAAAGAATGTTAGTATCCACTAACTATAATAATGATATAGGGCAACTTTTCCCCATGAATCCTACATATCTTTTATGGACATGTACTTGAATGCCTTTGATACAGCTTTTCCACTAAACTAATTATGAACAAAATCAACCGAACAGAAATTATGGATTATTAAATAATTTCTTAAATCATCTGAACATAAAGCTCTACCATAGAAAATTGCAGGAACCATCTGAAGTGAAAGACACACACTTAAAACAATTCTGTTAATATTTTAATAACATAAAACGAGCAATTAAAATTTACATTATAAACACATGATAAATGAATATACATTTGACATGTCAAATACATGTACAATCATTAGAGAGAATTATACAAAGATCTAACAAGGGCATAGATAGGGCCTGTCAAAATACGAACTTTTGGCTATTTCGAATTGTACTATCGCAAAATAAAACAATAATTTGAGCTTACAAACAATATCTTATATAACCCTAATTTCAATGTCAAACTGTGGTCAAATTCGAAGTCGAAAAATGTCCGCAGCTCATGTGAAAATAATTGGACAGAACCTATATACGAACTTGGGCTGTTTCTTTAGCTGGGAAATACACATACCAACTTTGGATTGGATTTATCGATCAGAAACCATAAATATTAACAGACGGTCAAATTCTGGTGGCAGGTCATCAGTTATTAGAGTAGAGTAATGCTTTATTCCCAGCCAATTGGTAATATGGTACATGAGAAAACGTATAATACACTATGTACAAATGAGAACGCTCCGGTCCAAATATTTGAAAATACACATGCAAACAGTAAATACTGAAAAACCATCATCACACCCAATATATAACAACAATTATGCATACATACACACATACAATTATATATATATATATATGCGTGAAACTATCTGTACTTCCTTAGATAATTACAACATAAAAAAGGACTGTTAAGTGTATAGCAGAACTTTCGCTTGTAAGAATATGAGACTATAAAATGTATTTTAATAGAAATTTGAAAGCAAATTATTCAACATTTACAAAAATGCAATTAGGTTTCGTTCTATTAAATTTTGTTGTATATATCAATATCTGCGTGAGTTATGTGGGAGACAGAAAAAAACAAACAAACAGTTGGAACCGTTATCGAATTTTGTTCAATCCAATTTTGATGAAACTCGACAGTTTGCGGAGCTGTATCATGTCGCCAGAGTTCAATAAATTGTAGAAAGTGTCTCTCGATGGGCTAGTCAATTGCCATTTGTCGAAGTATTTAGCTCTAAGCTCATTTAGTTCAATTCTGGACAGACCATTACAAATTGAAATTCATCGCACATGATGGCATCGCATAGTTTACATGAGCTATCTGGTGACTTCCCTTTTGATTTGGTCTTAGATCTAGACCATTTCATAGTATCCACGCCCAACCTGTGATTCGTTGTACGCATTCGCTGTATAGGAATAATAACATTGAAGAGAAGTTCAATTTAATAACGATTAAGTGATGGAGATTCCTTCAACATACGATATGATTCTCCATGTGAGGATTTCGATATGTCATTATTCCATTGACATAAAAATTGGTTCAGTAGTTTACCATGCATAGCTTGAAGCATACCATTTGTAATTGGTGACTGTGTTTTCCAGCTAACCTCGCAATCTGCGCGGACAAAAATATCATTCATGGTATTTATACATCGTATATCTTTGCCTCCATCTTTAATAGCTAATAGTAGCTTGTAGAGAGTAAGTGGCAAGCATGTCTCTTTCTTCAGTAAACGACCCCAGTATGCGATCATTCTCTTTTCAATTTCGATACGCAAGGGCCATCTTCCCAGTTCACCATATACGATATAATTTGGTGTGCTCATCTTCATATTTGTCAAAAGCTTGCAAAATTTTAGGTGAACGGCCTCAATAGCACGGGTATTTTCAAAGCCCCATATTTCGCATCCATACAATAAAATAGGTTGTATAATGTAGTCAAATAGTTTTAGCGCCAAATCTACAGGAATTTGGAGATTTCTCACCTTGGACAGAAGTCCGTACATAGGTTTTGTTGTTTTAATTTTTATCGACTTGATTGCTTGGCAAAATCGGCCATTATAAAATAACTCAATGCCCAAATAAGGGAACCGCTCAACTATTTCCAGTTTATCATTAGATAGTGTGAATGTTGGAGAGGATCTAAAAAAATTTTTACTGAAAATCATTATCTTGGTTTTTTGAGTGTTTGCATTGAGCTCCCATGCATCATAGTAGTCTGAGAACGCATCGAGGATGCGTTGCATATCGTGTGGATTATCCGCAAACAAGACGGTTTCATCGGCATATAAGATGCACCATAATTTCAGATAAGTCTGCAGTTCGCTAAAAATACGATCATTAAGATAGTTCGATCCGTCTATAGCACAACTTTCCAAAAAGTCTTCAAGATCATTTAGATAGATAGAAAATAATAGGGGTGGCAGGTTTTTTTCACCTTGTTTAACCCTGTACAACAGACAAAATAGTCCGTCATACGAGCATTACTAAGAACACATGATTTAGTAGCACGATACATGCTTCGGATTATATTGAATATCTTTCCGTTGATTCCCGTTCTCAGAAGCTTGACCCACAAACCCACTCGCCAAACTGTATCAAATGCTTTCTTGAAATCAACAAAAGTACAATATAATTTCCTCCCTCCACGTAAATAAATCTCAGCCAAGCTGTACAAAACGAAAATGTTGTCTATTGTTGAACGACCCTTTCTGAAACCCGCCTGGTTGTCATTAAGCAATTTGTTCCTCTCAACATAAATTCCAAGGCGTCGATTCAAAACACCGGTGAATAGTTTGCTAATACAACTCAGCAAAGTGATGCCTCTGTAAGAATTTGGGTCGTTTCTACATCCTTTATTCTTGTAAAGAGGCATTATCATACCCGTTCCCCAAATATTTGGAAATAGACCTGAATCTAGTACTAAATTGAAAAATCGAGAATAAAAAGGTAGAAGAATATCTATTGTGGACTTAATATAACGGTTACATACCTGATCAACACCAGCAGCTTTATTAATTTTCAGAGATTTAACAACATCTAGAATCTCGTGTACTGAAATCGGCGAATTTAGGTCAATGTCGTAACTGTTGAGGTCATACATACTTTCTATTAAGGCTGATAAATTAGAGTCACTGCTTGTATGTTCATTCAGTGTTTTAAAATGGCAGAATAACTTTTCAAGGTCAATTGGATCGTGTGTTGCTCGAACACTGTTGTTACAAGTAGTGAATTTTTAAAACGTTTTCCAGAAACAATCAGGTGACTTTTTCGGAATTTCCCTCAATTCTTGGTTGCACTTTTCTAACATCGTAGCTCGTTTTGTATCCATAGTTCGTTTATATGCTTTACTGGATTTTCTCAATTTATTTATATAGTATTTGCATACATAGTACTTCTTTCGGGCTCTGTTGAATGCCTTGCGCTTACGAAGACACTATGAGTCAAACCACTTCTTGTTACATTTCAATGTTTTCATATGTCGCTGTAAGAGCCAAAAGTGTTAGCTTCCTCGTCTGTAAGTATTCTACCACGATATTCTGAAAAGTTATCAACACCAATCTGAGTCGGAGCTTTCTCAACCACTTCAAGTTTGGATTCCAGCTCCGATGAACGCGTTTCAACTCGGCTGATGTACTCCCAAGGCTTAATTTTTTGTTTCATTACCTGGCCATATACTTCGTCTTCGTGTAATTCATTTGGGGGAGTTACCGTCTTTAATGGTACTTTAAATTCCAAGCTGACACCGCAGTGTACATCTGAGTAAAGACAAGAATATTTTAGTATTTCAAATTCATACACACGTACAATAGATGTGTTATTTACATTGATGGTATTCTTCATTATATCGGGTTCTATAGATGTGTTATTAACATTGGTGATATTCTACAGATGTGTTATTAACATTGATGATATTCTTTATTATATCGGGTTCAATAGATGTGTTATTAACATTGATGATATTCTTCAATATATCGGGTTCAATGGATGTTTTATTTACATTGATGATATTCCATAGATGTGTTATTTACATTGATGATATTCTTCATTATATCTGGTTCTAAAGATGTGTTATAAACATTCATGATATTCTTCTTTATATTGGGTTCTATAAATGTGTTATTTACATTGATGACATTCTTTATTATACCGGGTTCGATAGACATGTTGTTTACATTGATGGTATTCTTCATTAGATGTGGTATTTATATTGATGACATTCTTCATTATATCAGGTTCTATATATGTGTTATTTATATTGATGACATTCTTCGTTATATCAGGTTATATAGATGTGTTATTAACATTGATGATATTCTTCTTTATATCCGATTATATAGATGTGTTATTTACATTGATGATATTCTTCATTATATCGGGTTCTATAGATGTGTTATTTACATTTATGATATCCTATAGATGTGTTATTTACATTGATGATATTCTTTATTTATATCGGATTCTATAGATGTGTTATTGACATTGGTCGTGTGTGAATTGTTGAAGTATTTCCAATTGTGCGTATTTTGATATATCTTTGTTGATTTGTTGTGTTTGACATATAATCCTTAAATGACGAGAAGGGAGACCCATTGTCTGTTAGCACGAACAACTACACAAGAAAACTTTTCATACAGAAATGTCTGGACGATTTTATCAATATTGTTTTCGGTTATTCATCGGATTCGTCACTGCGTTGACCAGGATGACCATTATTCAGAACGTTAAAGGTACTCAACCCGATCAGACGCTCTTAAGTTACTATTTCTTTGGCTTTGGGGTTACAAAATATTTGATTCGAGTCGAGAAACCTACCCATCAAAGTTCAGTTTGATCAGATATCGATGTTTTAAGTTTGTCGTTTCAATTGTTTGTTGGCCAGAAACACGAGGTCAAGCCGACGATCTTGCAGATAAAGATGGGTAACACTAACATCAAGTGTATAGTACAGGCTTGTCAACCGGTACCAGTACCGGTACCGGTACCGGCGGTACTTGGCCGTTTCAACGGTACCGGTTCTGATACTTCATAAAATTGAAGGAACTTTGCTCTTTTAAGTGTGCCGCAACTGCCGCTTGCATTATGGTATGATACTATGTGTCAACTGATCAAGCACGCGGCGGCGGATGCCGACATTAAAGGGAACACAGAGTTTTCCAGACAGCCGTGCGTGGTCGGGATTGCATTGAGGCCATTGATCCACCCGGCGGATCAATGCAATCCCGCCGCCCACGCACGGAATTCTGGAACACTCTGTGTTTCCTTTGAGTTTGATTACTTTGATGTCGGCACCTGTGACCTGTCACGTGACCTGTGACCCGTCAACAAATTATTGCATCAGTCTAGTCAGTTGTGCTTGTAAGTGGAAAGCAGATAAGGATTCTTTCCGATGTATGTATTTGAGCGCCTGCAGCCCTAAACATAAAAGTTCTAACACCTATCAGGCTGCCTAAATTATGGCACATTTTAGGTGATTGTTGTGGGTGATAAATCCAACTATTTCAGACTATACTAATGCATGTCTGTCACAAATTTATGTGTGGCTGCTGTGGCATACGTGCATTAGGATAGTCTGACATGGTTGTATTTGTCATCCACAACAATCACCAAAAACTGGCACAAAGTGCCATACATTACCAGTAATTACCACCTTAGAATATACTCTTTTAAATGTGTGATATGTAGTGGAATAAACAATACAACTCCGGTATCGGTACACCGGTACCGGTACCGCGGTTTCAACGCAGTACCGATACCGGTACCGACTACATTGGTACCGGCGGTACTTTGACAAGCCTCGTATAGTATTACCACTTGATTTTATAGTTATCCATCTTTATCAACAAGAAGGGCACGTAATGATAACTGCGGTGTGATGGAAGGGGTAGTGAGTAAAATATCAGTGTCTATAATTATGTAGATTTCTTGGCAAAAAATTTATTCCCAAAAATAATTTTAGTATTGGCTTCTTGTCTGGGTTTGTGTGTATAAACTGTGCCGTATATATTTTACTGCAGATCGTGTATAGAAATAGCTAGCGATTTTAATACCGATCAGGTGATCTGGCTCGAAGTTATTTTCCGGCCATTTTGAAATCTAAGAATGTCGCCATTCTCAATTTTGGAAATTTTTCTGTTTTTACTAAATCGGTCGATGTGACGTCTGTTCAGACTTTCTATCAAATCCATTTGGCTACCTCAATATACACTGTCATGTTTATGATACGGTTCACAGAAAATGCATATGAAGACAATTACTTGTAATGAAAAGAATGATTTGATAATGATTCAAAATAAAAAAATTCACATATTGGTACAATCCGCTTGTTTGGGCATATAAGATTCACGCTCTTCATGTTCTAATTGCTCAAATTGTGGGAAATGATAAAGGGTTCAATCATTTATTAGCATATAGGGCGAGATTTCGCTAATCATAAAACATGCCTCTTTAAATGGCATACAGGAGATCAAAAGAACATATTGCTGATGAAATTAAATTAAATAATACAATTCGCAACAACAAAAATCAGTTTTCACCACATGAACTAATTGTGCATAGCCTGACGAATGTAATTGCAAACTATCCTAAATTCGCACGATTTATATATGCTGGCCGTATTACAAATATTCAAATTGTGGAATAGTAAAAAAAAAGGGAAGGGTCACTACTTTTTATTGATTTTATTAGGGATAACATTTGAACCAAAGTTTATATTTGTGTAAGCCCCCTAGGCCGGAGAACATACATACATTGTATGTACATATAATACATTGACTTTCTTTTCTTATGTGCGAAACAAAACAAACGGAATGTAATCCTATGTGAAAAATTGCATTTTGTGAACAATTGTGCTTTTTTTTACAAGTAATTGCCTTCATATGTATTTTCTATAAACCGTAGCATTTGTTGATGAAGTTAGACACATTTCTATGATGGAGAATCCAAACAGATGTCACATGGAGCGATTTAGTAACAAGTGCTCTTTCAAAAATGAGAATGGTGGTCATATTGGATTTCAAAATGGCGGGAAATGACCAAAAACCAGATCACCTGACCGATAAGAAATCATTCACTGGCAATTCTGTTATCACGAGCTGATGTCAAAATAAGGGTACATTTAACCAACGAACTTGACTGATATATGTAACAATGGCTATCGGTTCGCTGTGCGAAGACAATTGCTGTACATGCGGTGTACTAATGAATAGAAACTCTGGCTGCGCTCTGGAGATCATATTCAACATGGGAACTTTGTGATGTTCTTATCTGTTCTGAGAGGGATCTTGATAACATTGAAATAACAAGGGATGGAATACAAACTTCTTTGTGAACACGTGTTCCCTAATAATCTAGTTCACAGTATACGGGGTTGTTCTGGCTCAATATTTCATGATTTTGTGACTTTTTGCATGTGATCCGATTATCGCATAATTGAATTGATTACCCGGGACAAAATCCATGCTTGTAATTCAGCGACGTAAAGAAAAATGGGCTCACCAAAGTCACCTAAATCATTTAATCTCAAGATGGGACCTTCACATGTGAAATATATTGATTAAGGAACAGCTAGTAACTAAGAAATATATTACCTGCATTTATCGAGGGTATTTTGTATTTGTCTTTTATGTATGTCCGCTCGTCCGTCCGCCCGTCCGTCGGTCTGTCTGTAAGATTTGTCGTGTCCGCTCCATAAAATCGAGATGCTTTTATTATATTATATTGCATTCTGTTTAAACTTGGCGTAGTTGTTTCTAATGATGAGACGATATGTCGCGCACAAATTTTGATCCAATCGTTGAAGGTCAAGGTCAAGGTCGTTCTCTCGATTAAGTCGCCATACAGATACTACCCTTCGTGTCCGCTCCATAACTTGTGTACATCACACGATTTCAACGAAATAAGGTGTGGTGGTTAAAGAGAGACTGTACGTCAATTTCAATAAATTCTCGGTAATAACAACGATCTAATATCGATAATATATAGAAACATAAGTAAGTTGAGTCGAAGCTGTCTTCTTTAAACGTTCAGGTTAACAGGTTGTCTTAAAATTAAAGTTAATAATTTGATACAAATTTAATTTATGGCAATTTATGGCTCGTGTCATAAATTAAATTGCGAATTTCCGTGTAGAAGACGTAATCAAATTAATTGACGGAAAGTGGATTAGGCAACGCGTGGCATCCGTGGTCGTCCAATAAATTATATTGATACATGTAAGGGGCGTGAACGCAAGTCATTCACTGACTAGTGACTATACAATAACTTAAATGACTATCTGGGACTAGTATGCATAATATAACATTTATTTGATACATTTGTTTGAAAACTGTACAAAATTACTCGACGACGATAGTTCTATTTAGCATTTCAAATAATGGAAATATTTCAAACTTAGCTTCATCTGCACCATGCATTCATATTTGATTGCGTCATTCGTGTTCGCTCCATAATATCGCGATGCTTCATTGGATTCTGTTGAAACTTGGCGTATTTGTCATAATGAGGAGACGATGTGTCGCGCACAATTTGTTTTCAAATCGCTGAAGGTCAAGGTCACAGGTCAATGTCGTTCTCTCGATACTAAATCTGATAAGTTTTTCATTAAAGTATGAGGGTATCATATCAAAAAGACTTCATGTCTTGCAACATTGAAACTTATTGGACGTCAGGTTATAAATTTGCGGACGAGTTGCCTCATTTCAGGGGCACAGTCACTTCCGAGTGACATTTCTTGTTTTTCAGTATTATAAACGTCACTGTAAGAACATAAAAAACTTCCCAGGTTTTGAACAGGTGTAGTATGATCTCTACAGGTCTAACCAGCGTGGAGATTCATGGAATGATCTAAGGGTGCTCATAGTCAATTAGGGTCTCCCTTCAATAATTGTATAACATTGACAATATGTGTGTTTTCTTGTCTTTGTGATATTTATATTTATGCGTTGATGAAAACATTCTCTAGGTTTGATGTTGAAACATCATGGCGATGGGAAATCTTCAAGATGTGTTTAGGTTATAAGCTAAAATGTCATAAAACCTATATTGCTTTTAAAATATTTGTGTATCAAACAGAAACAAAATGTTTTCAAGACCCAAGACATGAATTCAACTTATTCTTGTCGAGACCTCATTTTAAAGCCACGTAAAGCGGCTAACTAACCTAGTAAATCATAGATGTTGGCACCTTGTCGGGATGAAAGGGGGACTGTACACTAAATCCGACCATGTATGGGACCAGCTCCTTTTATTCTCGACATAATATATGCAACAAATTATTAAATTTGAGCCACCGATTTGTGCAAAATACACCAATGTGCTCTAGGAACGATGCAAACAACATGGTAATTCTAATGAAAATGAATGTATTACTGCAGTCATAAATTCATTTTCATTATAATTACCATGTTGTTTCAATCGTTCGTAAAGAAATGCTTGTATTTTACACTCATCCATGGCTCAAATTCATTCATTTGTTCCATACATTCTGTTGAGTATAAAAGGAGATGGTCCCACAAATGGCCAGATTTAGTGTACAGTCCCCCTTTAACAAAAATAAATTCATGAATTACTTTTGAAATCAGCTAATAAACTTCAGTCTATTCCGAATGATATATTTATATGAAGTCAATATAACTGTTTCGTGTCTTCATATGCATTTTACACATTTCGACAAACATTTTGGTCGAAAATCGACTTTCATATTATTGCGATGTTTACCACATATATTGCAGAGTGAAGACTACTGTATATGGTTCCCTCCGTTAGTCAAAAAAAGGTTCGGATATCGACTTTTTTTCTCCATTTTCGTGGTTTTTATCTAATTTTGGTCGGTCGATGTCTGCAAGCAACCATGCAACTAAGATGTCACCAACAAGTTAGCAAAAAGATTTTGTTCACACATTTCGACCAAATTCATGGGTCGAAAAGCGGTCATTCTTGTTTCCACGATTTTGGTTTGTTGACAGCACGAATAACATTACCGAAAGGTGACCCGTGCGTATAAGAATGCTGATATGTCATCAGCGAGTTGCCAAAACAAATCAATCCAGCCATTTCAAAAGACAAAAATGGGTCTAGAAACGACTATTTATATTTCACCCGAGTGCAGACTACGATGGAAACAAAACGTTGGAAATAATTTCATCTATTTAGACAAAAAATGGATCTAATCTCTACTTTCCTATTTTCGCGAATTTGATTAGGATTTTTACAATATATAGGTGGGTATTACGTCAGACTAGTTTTATCTCCTTAAGATTCTAAACGAACCATTCGCGGACGGAATATTGAATTGTTATTTGATTCCCATTCATTCAATTGCAGGATTTATGTTATGATTTGATCAAATAAATTCAACGAAGAGGCGTTCTATTCTTCTATGGGCACACCATTGTTTTCCAGCAGATTTGTTTTCAGATTCGTTCCAATTACATTAATTGTTGGTTTCCCATCGACATGTTCGGGGTTCCATGATGTTCACAATAACGAATAACGTAGCCTCAAGTTGAAATAAAATTGGCGGATTTTGAAGAAAAAAAACAGAAAAGAGCAAAGTAATTTCTTATAAAGGAGCACGACACCGTAACTGTATATTGACGAGCATGTTCCCAAGGCTAAAATGATCACTCTCACCAAAAGGGTGCTGAAGGGTACATAGGTTGTGAAAATGTGCTGACGGGTACACTGGTTTTGAAATCTCGTTCTATATCAATGACATTTAGTCCTCATGTCTGCCAATATTTCTGTCAGAGAATAATTGTTTCTGTCCCAAGGAATATTAAAATGAACTGAGAACGAACTGGTAATGGGCGCCAGTCTTTCAGGAACAGAGTTAAAGTAATTGCATTTGTGCCGATCACAAACCCTGTGCACCCTTCAACACATTTTCAAAACCTGTGTACCCTTCAGCACGTTTTTGGTGAGAGTGACCCCTTCAGCATTACCATGTACATTCCGAAAATGTTGTTACCCGATCTGTGCCGAAATAAACTGTAGTATATTCCAACATTCTTATCAAATTTCCAATCAGAAATGCCTCCAATTTTGTTCTGTCACCGATTGCGTCAAGTTTGTTTTTCTGTATATGTTTAAATAAAATCCGCCATGTTTATTACAACTTGAAACCACGTGATTCGTGACTGATGTTGTCAAGTTGACAAGTTGAACCATATAGTGCACAACTAACTGAAATCTCATATAGTTGTTCACGTTGTATTGAAATATAACTAAAAAATTATTCACAAAAAGGAAAAGGTTAATTGTGTCTATCTGATATGCATAATTATGTTAACAATGTGTTGTTCTAGCTAGGCCTTTTAACCAGCGACGTGGCGACTGGGGGTCACTAACTGTTGTCAAAATTAAATTGCTCAAAAGTTGGCAATTTAGAAATTTCAGACCAAAATTAGATAGAAATTGTTCTGAGAGTTTAATGTTCAAACCAGTATTTAGTGTTAAATGTTTTGTTTTTATGCTAAAAAAAACATATTTTTCTACATTTGGACCGGAATTGTCATCTTTGGGAAGTGTCTGGTTGGAAATTTCTGATAGTTGTCGAATGCTTGATGTACCATATAGAAAATTCCATTCTCAAGTGGGGGTATAGATCTTCCCGGAAGAAACATTCGAAGTGGCCCAAACAGTTGTCCATATGATTACGACGAATCAGCGACTATATGCATACTGCAGTCAAAGAATTCACACATACCCAGCCCTATTACTCTATTAGTTTTCAACATCTCATGGCAACCAGACAACGTTGGAACCCGAGTTTCAGCATCATCCTTATGCACTTCTGTGTATCATACATGTGATATCAGTGATTGTGTTAATATTTAATGATATGCTCTTTGTTAATCGATCGAGGAGTTGTCCATTGTTTAATATAATATTAATATATGGAACGATTACATACCCGCCATCCGATATATTCTGATAAATTATTTCATCACCCGGTGACAAGAGAAGTGGAACAAACCTCACGAACATCGCAGTCATTTGCACATGTCCCAGACAAATTTATAACAATAACAAATACCTACAAATACTTGTAACAATAACAAATACCTATATATACATGTAACAATAAAAATACATATATGTGACCCGCCATATCAAATCCAGTCATTCTCTTATATATGCGAGTCGACCATAGGTCGCCTCGCATATATAAGAGAATGCTTTGGCCTAACAATTGTTTACAATTTTAATAATTTTTTCTTGTATTCTTTAACAATTTTATAATTTCACCCATACAGAGCCCCAGACACACATGGGCAGACGACACTCTTCTATATGCTTCTATATATGTGTGGGGCTCCCTGCAGGGTAATGGATGTTTTTTTTATTTTATGTCCTAAAAATTGTAAGAAACATTTATTTTAAAAAAATGATACAAAATTGTTAGGCCAATGCATTCTCTTATATATGCGAGGCGACCTATGGTCGACTCGTATATATAAGAGAATACATTGGCACAGGGTAAAAAAAATCCCGACTTACGACTGGATTTGATATGGCGGGTCACATATTTACATGTAACGCTATAGACTCGTATTCACCAACTGGGTTTATTTTATAAACCAGTTAGTTTATTTCGTAGCGACTGAACACACAATGTATCTTCGCTATATATAGCATTTACGGCACACATATAGGTCGATGATATTTCGTATTTGCTATTGGTCAATATAAACAGTCACACGACTAAATCGCGAACACTCAGCGGATACAATACGCACGTAAAGAGGTCTCTCCTGCGGAATGAGTTTTGATAATATAATTGAGATCTTCGAATTATTCCTTTAATCGGTGCATGTTGTATTTTGCGTCCCGACCTTCTCCCACGGTTTCTCGCGATTGATATAAACCGAATGTGTATCGCCATGTGCATCATGTTTTTTGTAACCGTGTGCATATAGTCAATCTCTGATCGATGTCAATCCTCTTGATTGGATAATCCTATACATATGAATATCGCGGCGATGTCTTCACATTTGCGACCACGTATATATATAGCTTCATATTGCCCCCCCCCAGTATATTAACCAACCAGACTAAATGTAGACCGAGTTGGCGAATACGAATACTGCATGTTGCTTCAGTGTTATGTCTAATTTTTGGGTCAGGTGCCTGTAATCCTTTATTAGAATACGGGCCTCCGGTGGCTCAGTCGATAAAGTGGATATTGCATCATGACTTCAGAAGCCTTCCAGCGATCGAAAAGATGGATCGATAAACGCCGATTACACATAACCAGGGGGTAGACGGATTTACATACCTAGGCTTCAGTCCTAGTTTATATTCATGTATCTAGGCCTCGGTCTTAATTTATAAATTTAGCAAACGGAGAAGAAAGCACATCTGTAACATCAGTAAGAATCGGGACATGTGGTCCTTTATTAGAACACGGGCTTCCGGTGACTCAGTCGATAAAGTGGATAGTGCATCATGACTTCATAAGCCGTCCAGCGATCGAAAAGATAGATCGATAAACGCCGATTACACATAACCAGGGGGTAGACGGATTTACATACCTCGGCCTCAGTCCTAGTTTATATTCATGTATCTAGGCCTCAGTCTTAATGATAAATTTAGCAAACGGAGAAGAAAGCACATCTGCAACATCAGTAAGAATCGGCCGTAGGGTAATTTATCTACAATTTGCAAATAACCAATGCGCTGGTCGGTATTAAAACCCAGATTCGTAATCGATGGACGGTTTGTGTCGGCCTATAATGCGCTACGAACTTTACCTACTGAGTCACCGCTCCCTGATATGTATATGAAGATGTTTTTTCACAACTCCTCGATCAATGTTGAAATTCATTCGTTGTCAATAAATGTTGTATCTCTATAAATAAGTGTTCGTTATTCCCTTGATATATACACTTAAACAAAATTAGCCCCCCCCCCCTATTATGTTCGAGGATATCATCAGATCAGATTTCGATGAAATTTTGTGAAGATAATGTCACATATTTTACCAACAAATATCATAACTAATAATACGATGAGTGGCTACATGCTCGAATGAACACCAATTGAATGGGAAATAAAAAACAATCACCGGGTTCACTAATATGGAAGGTGTGCTGGTCATGTTCACATTTCAGATTTCTCGTTTGACGACTGTTGGGCCTCTCCTTGGTGACTTGGCACCTATGTATGACACTAAAGGGAGCGAGCAGTGTACAGCAGACACTAATCGATATAATCGATGTGACATGCATTCCTCATAAATACATCTATATTCCAATTGTGTGTATTATAATTAGACACAAATGTGACTTTGGGGTTAAACAGCTCGTTTTAATGACAAAATTGAACACGGGATTTTTACCCTATACGGTAGAAGTTAGTTTGATATTAGATATTTGCCACTGAGTCCAATTCGTGATCTCCCACTGAAACATCGTTCATTTTTCTTGTTTTCAAGACCATAGCTGGACAGTGCACTTACACGACATAGCTATATATAGTGCGCAGGATGTACTAACATACATGGTCAGGGTCTTGCGTTTGGAATATCGAATACCTTAGCTGGACTAGGAACATTCGGCTAACAAATCGAAACAAAATAAATCGCAGAAAAATTGTTTGCACTAGGAGACTTCTATAGACTAATTCGTGCTCTCCAACTCCATTTTTTGTGTGCTGAAATGTGACAATTCACGTTCGATAGTCATTCGATATTCGTTCGAGATTCGCATGAAGTTATTTCGACTTTCGATATTCGATATTCGCTACTTAGAAAATAATAAAAAAATCTATTTCCATTTTATGCGGGAGGGTTGCGCCATGGGTCCAATTCGTGCTCTCCCACTGAAATATCGTCGGAAACTCCACGCTTTTCCTGTTTTCCAGACCATAGCTGGACTATCGAACGTGAATTGTCAAATTTCAGCACACACAAAAAAATGGAAACTTTTTGAGTTGGAGAGCGAAGTATCCTAGTGCAAAATAATTTTCTGCCAATTTATTTGTTTCGATTTGTTAGTCCAGCTATGGTATTTGATATTCAAAACGCATGACCCTGGCCATGTCTGGACTTGTAGATTGGCATGACTGTGCAGTTATCATATGGGAGTGACATCGCTGCCAACATTTGACATCTAAACATACGGTCAGACCGTAGTATGTTCCACGGTATAAAACCGTTTAATTAACTGGCAGACCGTAACCAATAACTGTCAGACCGTTGTATTTTTTACGGTTCAGCACCGTTTAATCAATATCAAGACCGTAACTAATAAAGGTCAGACCAATGGTATTTTGCATGGGTCAACACCAATTGTTTGCTCTTAATTTGCTAACTTACGATAGAATTAGCCAGGTTCCCATGGTGACAATATGATTTCCCGGTAGGCATTACGATTCATATGTTTTTGAATGGTCGAAACTAGTATTACATCTTAGTTCTTATGTTACGATCATAGTTTTGATGAAATGTAAATCCTCAATGCATAAAGTAATAGACAATACTTATGAAACTTTTCAGTTTGCAGAGGATCAATGTGTTCGCCTTTCACTAACTACTGTATAAATATGGCTGTAAATAAAAATTGATACTATTAATAGCTGATTAACACATCACTATTCAATTATGAGTAATACTAATTTCGACCATTCTAAAACATGAATCGGCATTTCCTTTTAAGCCATAAAAAGAACAAAGCTACATGTTTCACAGTTAAAACTAATATTTATGTACATGTAAAAGTAAAGTATCTTAATGGCATACTTTTTGGTAACATGTAAGGCGTAAAATTGTCCAGTCACTTGTAAACACAGTTTTTGTTTTAACAGGTGAATCCGTACATCATGACAATACAGTAGCAGTCAGAAGAAGTGCTATTTTTAGGCGCACCTTTATTGAGATATTGAGCGTACTTAATTTAGAAAACTACACTACCAAAAATCTGTTGCGCTTTTTATTGCAATATTCAACGCAAAATATTGCGATACTAAGCGCGCTAAATTTCATACAGACCCGATACTGTTATATACAATATTAGATAAATACTGTGCATATAGTGTACATATAGTGTACATATAGCATTTACAACTATAATTATATAAATATCTAAAACATTGTCTCTATTTATACCATTAACAAAATATAAGAAGCAATAATTTGATTTAAATGTCACAATTTTGAGCGCAAGATGTCACAATTTTGAGCGCAAAATATTGATATATTAAGCGCAAAATATTGCAATAATATCACAAGCGAAATGCTAATAAGCGTTTCCACTTGCTATATTGTTGCGATATTGTGCGCGAAAATAGCGCGCTTAATATACCACTTCTTTTGACTGGTACTGTATATCAATAACAGCTAGTTGGGATTGGAACCTTCAAAACAACAGCAGATCCCATAAGAACTGTGCGCAATGACTTGGCGACAATGTTCTCCTGTAGTCGCACATTGTCCATGAAATTTTAAAGCATGATGCATCAACATGTATACCTGAATCACAACCACTTAGTATCAATATCAGTGAGTCAGCCAAAGATAGTTTGATAAGAACATCCAACCAATAGTGTACTCCAGATAAATTGTCGAAATAACTTGACGATAACATGGCGAATGGTGACAATGTCTCATATCCACACGTTTCAATGCAAATTGATGAACACAGGATGAATTGGTCCGTGTAATTGTAAAGTTGGAATTGTAGATATGTGATCATCCGCCACTGTGCGGCTTCAGTTCATTGTTTACGGTGTTGTTGTTGACACTGAAGTTCTTGTGAATTACACTGGTGCATACAGTACATGTATATCCTCTCTTGTAAATGTACATGCATGTGCTTTGAAACAATCAGATTCAGAACACTGTCAACTGGATTGTCAACATTCTAATAGTAATAGCCTCTCATGTCAGTAAATGTGCCAGTGTTTTGATACTAAGTCACAACAATGTCATTTTCAACATCATCACCGAGTCGAATGAAGTCAGACCCCCGATCGTGCCATGAATCGATTGGCATCTTGATCATGAATCTCTGCTCTCTAATTTAGCGCAAATTGTCAATGATTAAGCCGATTTTCGCAGAATTGAAACGTGTCCGGTTATCAAAGGAACCGAAATCAGACCGTCTTAACAACTGTCCACAATGGAAAAGGTAACAGTTTTAAAAAAAAACAAAAAATTGCGATTAACTATGCAATGCCAAATAAAAATGGCGAAAAAATTTATCTTTGTGCTAAAACGCGAACTTAACCCCGGAACGAGAATAACGTACCGTTCTCATGATAATTCGTACCGACCGCATAACACAGAATGAATGCCGGATTATTATTACATATTAGATATCAGCAGAGTAAGATTCAGTCATACTGTATGGAGTCATTGCCGTATATAATATGGTTGCCGATAAAAAATACTATTGAATTTTGACGGAATGCCTTTGAATCACGAAAATATTTAATTTAGACAATTTTCATAGGCACATAAACTAACGTCAAACTGATGAAACGGTATGGGACCGTCGATTATGACGGCCCGAAACCGTCGAACCGACAGTAACTTCTAACAGTGTATGCACGAATTGTCAAGGTACTACCGACGAGTTTTGAGTGAATTATGTGATTTTAGAGATGCTTAATATCTAGAATTTGGTAACATTTTAGGAAATGCTGACTTCAGTGTTGGGGCATATTCCAAATATTAGAGTAGGCAGCGCCCGCGGATATCCGCTCGACGGAAAACGAAACACACTCTAGAGTTGATGACACGACTTGAAGATGTTTATACTCGATCGTGATTCTATCAGTGACATCCATCCCGAAGATTACAATCGAATAAGTTTCCTTGTACTTATTGTGCTCATCTTATCAATATATATTTCCGGTGATTGCTGTCGGGAAAGAAGGCGGCGCAACTATAGATCGTTCAGTGTGCGACTCGAGAGGTAGCTGCGACATATATGTGGTTATCTACGACCCAGCCGGTGTGACTCTCATTCTATAGCGTTTGGATAATTCAGATTTCTGGGGTATTCTGTGTGAATCAAGAAGTGTGGCGACTGCGACAACTTCGGTTTACTGCAACGCAATATTTCATTGTGTGACTCTGATTATAGAGGTAGGGTGGCTGAAACATCTTCGGTTAAGATCGTCCATTGTGTGACTCTGATTATAGAGGTAGGGTGGCTGAAACATCTTCGGTTAAGATCGTCCATTGTGTGACTCTGATTATAGAGGTAGGGTGGCTGAAACATCTTCGGTTAAGATCGTCCCTTGTGTGACTCTGATTATAGAGGTGGGTGGCTGAAGCATCTTCGGTTAAGATCGTCCATTGTGTGACTTTTATTCTTGAGGTGGGAAAGCTAAGACGTCTGAGGTAAGCTTCAACGGATTCGCTGAGGAGTTGTGAGTACCATATACATATATACATCCAAACTATTTGAGTGGGGTTCTTTTGGCCAACTTCCTCAATCCTTTCAAATCCGAAACTCTTGTGTCAGAATTCAGTAAATTTGAATTTACTGATGTATCCATCAATGGTCAGGTGCACGCTTTGCCAAAATTTCCTGATATTTCAAAATGGATTTTCTCAGCTCTCTGGAATTATTGTAAATACTTTTCATATATTATAATGTATATCATTTGTATATCTATTATGTAAGTCATGTACATAAAATGTATTATATGTTATCTTAATACCTATGTATTATGGGTCAATAAGATTAAACGAATTGAATTGAATTGAATTGGAATTTCTTTCTGAAATTCTGTACAAGCGATTATTGTGACACAATTTAATTTAAGAACCATCAACTAGTTGGAAATTATGAACCCATTTAACTTTGATTTTCACTCTTCCGGTACCAAAAACTTCTATAAGATTGAACGTTTTTAAAAGTGCCGTACATATATGCATGATGACATCTGAAGATCACGAAAGGAGACTTAATTTTGTTTGATTCAAACATTTACATAATTATTTTTATTTAGAAAGACAACCGGCCATAAATAAGGTTCTATATTTGAGAATTTTATGTCAAGCTTGATGATCAATACAACATAGGGCTGAGATTAGTTTTAGGTAATATGTTCATAGTCAAATCCCCAGCTGACCAGGGAGTCTATAATACTCTGGCCTGCATGTCTCCCTTGTACGTATGGTATCTATAGCGATGCGTTTTTTAAATGGTGCGCTCGTTTTAAATTTATATATATTTTTTATTTATATGTTTACTCTATTTTTACTACACGTTCCTTCAAGAAATAGTAAATAAACAAAATTGTGCGATATTAACGCGGGATGTCAAATTCCAAACAATCCCGGCATATTCCCACATTTATCCCGACGTATCACATGCACACTCTATTTAAATTCCACCCAAAATCCGATTATACAATGTATCTCAACATAATTTCGCTGTTATCGCGGATTATTATCAACAATTTTCACGTTTTATCCCGGTATATTCCCACTTATATTCTACTTCCCCCTGGATATTCCCACTTTTATTTTGATATCATCCCACTCGTTCTGTATAATCTCATCCATATCCCGGGACAACACCACCAACACCCATCCCACACCCCAGGATAACGAAAATTAAATCCCATGAGGTGGCATCTCTTCCCCCACACAGGGAATGTGTACATGACTATTTCAGGAGAGCTGTCTAAGCCTCATCCTCGTACATCATTACAGTGCCATGTTTTAAAGATGACTTTGTGATGAGAATCATATATGTATATACATATACATAGCACCAAACAATGAAAATATAGCAGCTCAATTAAACTTTAAATGATAAAGATGGGCATGGCCTATTCTAGTGTTGGGGTAAATGCAGACACTCCAAATATTACTAATACCTAATCTTTAAGATCATGATGTAAATATTATGCATGCAAAGATGCGAATATATGTTTAATGATCATATAGTAGCCTGTCATTTTGTAAAAAAAAATGGGTTTCGTAAAAAAAATTGGGGATTTTGTGGAACATATTTTTTCGTAAAGCCCATATATTGGAGACATTGGAAACCAATGTTGACAAACTTCTTATCGCTTAGTTGCCTACAATATAGTTTTACCATAGCAACCGTGTGTGATTTCTGAGAATTCTGGAAAATGATCATATATGAAGTATATTTGTGATAACGGTGGACATTTTTGTGGATATAGTTATAAAATAATATGTATATGTTTATATTCTCAATAACATACCGCCGGTACTCATCTCAGGGATCAAGGTCACTGTGAAAGGTCAAGGTCGTTGTAATGAAAAAATGTTGTTTTTATCACTTTATATACTTCATATTATTAGTCTTTATGGTGAACCTGCCCCAATTTGTTACATCATATTGCTATGTTGTTAAATTCTGCAGGCCATAGCCTTTACTTTGAACCATATATCATAGCCATACGTTGATCATTAATTGCGTGAGAGATTTTACGAAACATGTGACTGGCCTGTACCCACCCCTAAATTGACAAAATTGCTTGAAAACGTACATAGTTGCTATGGCAACCATTTTGGTGAAAACACATTTGGATTGGACATGCACCAGACCACATACTTGTTGGAACATATACCTTTTGTATATGGATAGATTAAAAATGGCTGCAAATTTGAGTAAAAACCCCTGTTATGTAATGTGTGTATCGCCATTTGTGGTGAAATTTGTGTAAAATTGTTTATTTCAAAGCTAAAATTGTTTTCAGAAAACAATACTCGGTGATTATGATATATATGTTGCATTTTAGAGCATACCAACAACTTGACTACTCGGCTGGGAATGCTGGGATTGCGCACATATAATAATATTAATATTAATATCCTGTTTAATGATAATAAATTCAGCAACACAATAAACACGTTCATGACACTGTTCGTGATACGAAATTGTTTGGTTGTTGATTCTCGGTCTTTCCCCATACATGATATATGCTCCTGGCATATTAGCAAGAATGTTAATAGTGTGACGAACTATTAGCTAGCTTAAAATTACTTGACAACTTGCTATGGATCCACCCGATTACTCAAGTGCAACAACATCAGTATTTTTTCATTAGGTGACAGGCTGGTATTGAACGGGCTTACACAAGTGATAAGTACACATTATATTCATTCTATTTCTTCAAAATATCGATTCTGTCCGTCAACAATTTCTGTTAGCACACCCTACAGGTCACATCTCTCATCTGATCGTCACCAAACTTCATATGGTTCTTATTTTATGGTTACGGGTAATGTGTATAGGTATACATGGAATGACTGTACGGTCATGATTGAAGTGTATATGCATACCTGGAGTAAGCTGGGTGGACACTATCGAGCGTGTGGGTATATAGGGAGTGTCCTTGTGGTATATATTTATATATCTCGTGGATGTATTATCATTGGTGGGTGTATAGGGATTAGTTGCCATGTGTGAGGTGTGTATGCAAGTATGGAAGGTATGAGTGGTCGTGTATGCAGGTTTTTTGTATATCTGGAAGGGCTGAATGGCCGTTGGTGAGGTGTATATGTATACCTGGAGTGACTCTATGGTCTAGGGTGGGCTGCATATGTATATATCGAGTGGTTATATGACTATGTGTGTCGAATAGGTATACATGTCAATGGTGATATGAGTACATGTAGGTATACAAGGAGTGACTGTATGATCATAAATGTAATGAATATCTATACAGGGAGTGACTAAATGGTCATGCGTCTGGTGTATGAGTATATCCTGCTTAGTGATTCGTGGCGGTATGGTCTTGTGTAGGTTATACGGGTATACACACGTGTTGCTATATGGTCATGGGCGAGGGGTATGTGTATATGGCGAGTGGCTATATGGCCATAGGTGAGGTGCATATACATACATGGAGTGACTTTTCTGACATAGCTGGGGTGTATTAGTATATCTTGTGTCGCTATTCGGCTATGGTGCGACACATAGGGATACATGGAGTGACATGGCCAATGGTGAGGTGAATATGTATACAAGGATTGACCATGATCATGTATGAATGTTTTGAATAGGTACACACGGGGTGACTATATGGACATATGTCAGGTTAAGGAGTATACCAGGTGGCATGGGTGAGGGTGTGTGTATGAAGCGAGTGGCTATATGGCCATTGGTGAGGTGCATATGTATACCTGGAGTGACTCTATGGTCATTGTTGTGGTGTTGATGTATATATTGAATGTCTATTTGACCATCTGTGTGGAGAATAGGTATACAGGGGATTACCGTGTGGCCAATCGTGGGGTGAATGCATGGGTGTACACGGAGTGACTATATGGTTATGGGTCATGTTTAGGAGTATACCCGGTGGGCCTCCATTGTGACTCATGCATGTATGGTCATCCGTGGTAATGGGTCAGGTGTACGTATACACATTGGGTCACTATATTGTTGTGTCTGTGGTGTTTATGTATATATGGAATGACTGTGTGATAATGGGTGGCTAACGCTTTCCACGTTTAGCGTTTCCCCCATGTACATAAACACCATCAAGATGGAGAACTCTCTGACATGACCTCTCTATTGATTAACATATCCTTGAGTTATTGTGGAAAGCGATAGCCACCCAAGGTACACACGTACAACCCACCCATTACCTCAGTCACTCCATATGTACATAAACACAACACAAATGACAATATAGTCACCCACTTTATACACGTACACCTGACCATACAGCCATACTTGGTTATACCCGTACATACCACAAATGACGATACAGCTACGATTCACCATGCATGAACACCAGGTGTACTCCTACACCTGGCACATATGCACCACATTCACGATCATACATTCACTCAGTGCATACATATTCATCTCACTATGGACCATACAGCCACTACATGTATACCTATTCGCCATACCCATGACCATAGGGTCAATCCAGGTATACATATACACCTCACCAATGGTGAGCCCTTCCAGATATACGAATACCCACACACACGACCACTTATACCTTCCGTACTTGCATATACACCTCACACATGACAATTCAGCAACTCACTGTATACTGTATTCATACACGCCGCTCCAATGATCAGTTAATATACAAAACACAAAATAAAGTCATATTACTCAACCAGTTCCAAACAATATGGACTGATCTAGAAGATATTTGTGAAAAAAGTCATATTTTCAACTTCCGGCCGCCATGTTGGCGGCCATCTTGGAGGGTGAGTTTCAATTTTGAGCCAAAAAATTGTCATTATGTCTTAGCTTCACGAAAATACATACATTTGTAAACATTTTACTAGATTTTCCCGCTATAATTTGCATAAAACTGACTTAGGGTCTGATCTGAAAAATGGCGGCCAGGATGGACGCCATCTTGTCTGAAGTCTACACGGCCACTTTTTTTTCTTATTAACATTGCTTAAAAGTTGAAGGACATAATAAGAAACAAAATGAGCGGGGCGAAGTTAAGTCCCATGGGGCGGGTGCAAGGGTACCCCTATTGGCTCCCGGACTATAAGAGAATTCTTACGAGAATCGTCGATAAATATACAAAACATCAATGTCTTACCGTAGGTACCTGATTAATATGATGTTAATGTTTCAGAATTATTACTGTGATGATAGTATCATGATACAACGCGGCTTTGAACGTTCCGCGAGGAGTATATAAGTTTGAGTATGTTCAAGGCCAGTTACGTGATTTCATATGACGTTGTACGGTGCCGTATCAACAACCCTCCAGCGAAGAAAACACGAAGATTTTAAAAGCCTTTTATTGAACCCTATGTTTATCCAATCGGGCGACAGGCAGTCTATTCGTGTTCGGCACCTTCGAATTATGGTAAAAAAGTTGGTTTGACACTTTTCCGCGGAAATGCTTCTAGAAATGTCTTTTCTGAGAATTACGACTAGACTACCCCTATGCCACTGAATAAATGCTCCCGACGGGAACTTGTTTCAGCTAGTGTTAATATATAAAGGTAACATAAGCGCCCTTTATCGTTTGCGAAATGTCATAATGTATCTGAGAATCCGTGAATGGGGCATATGTTCGATCTCATTTTATATATTTATATACCAGTATCTCGTACAGTCATTCAATATTTGTGAACAATTATAGAGCAAGTAGTTTAAACTAAAAGAGAGAAAAAACAATTCATTTACTTTTTGTTTGCAATTATTTTTTTAAATAAAAAGTTTAAAATGATCAAAATGTGCAAAACTGTGACACGAGTTACATGTAGTTAGTTGGTTGCGCATCATGTGGACAAACATTTGACTAACCTAAGTTAATCTTATTGACAATATTTTGTCCTTCAGTGCAGCTGTTTGAAGGTGCATAGCTTGAAGGTGGTTATAAAACAACACTTACATGTAGTGTCAACATATCCTCATAAAATAGATTCATATTGGACCTAAATATTCACATAAGTTCATATTGGACTTAATTGATTCTGAAATAATCCTATAGTGAGCTTATATCCTTTATCAAGTTGAATGACGCAGCACGCAGAAGCACCACGTTGTAAAGAGTGTGAATCTGGTAAATCGTGCCGACGAAAAAAAGAATATTAAATAATGACAATATTGGCTTATTTCGTATGGAAATATAGTTTTTAAAACAGTCCAATATGGGACTATAGTCCCATATTGGACTGTTTTAAATACTGCGTTTTATGCCCGTATAGAGAGTACATTGAGGTTAAATAATGCCGATATGAGCTTATTTCACACTTTAAAATAAGATCGTGTTGTGCTTATTTTCACGAGAAGAGACTGGCATTGTTATAAATTGTTGAATGTCTTTGGAACGCGTATAATACAAAAAATAGAATTTTGAGTGGAAATAAATTTCTCCCACCCCTACACACTTTAGCACAGGCAGCCCGTGTGGGATAGCTGGGTGAGATTCCCTTGTCTCACCCAAAACGTGACCAGCTGTCTCACCCTACCCACGTGACTGCTTTACCTATTTAATTAAGAGCCGGAACTAATTTAACAATCCGTCATCATGTTTTGTGTGAACTAAAACAATGGCGACCAACCAGCTACGCTTCACGTTTCAAGTAAATAAATACGGACGAATTTGTTGACGCTAATACAAATGGAGATAAGACTCCAACAGTCATGTTAATCACGAACACAACATAACCTCACTTGCAGACACAGATTTGCATAACATGCAATATAAACGACTAATTTGATAACATTTTCCATCAAACGGAAGGCCCCAAGCGAAACTGGCACCACTTGCACTTTTCGTGACAGGTAAAGCATAGCCACTTCACAAATGACGAACGAAATACGCGCGTTTCTCGGATTCTATGCAGGTGCAACGACGTGACGTATCCATGTCGATTTCATAAGACCATGTCGATTTCACCCTAACGTATTAACCCTGCGCGCACGGGTAACGTGCTTTGTTTTTACATTATTTACCTTTGGTATATACCGAAATCATCCAGATAATCACGAATATCGCATCAGATTTCTCCCCAGATATACCGTTATGTGCCAAAGATTGGTATAAAACAAAAAATCGGAATGAGGCTCTTGGGTTGGGAGAAAAATGATCCATCATGACTGGGATGTGGGCATGGAAACATCTCACCCTCGGGGCCAGATATTTCGTCCAGACACTCGGCAAGCCTCGTGTCCGGCCCAAATATCTGGCCCCTCGGGTGAGATTTTTCCATCCCACACCCCAGGTCATGATGGATAATATTAATCTCATTCGTGAGTATCGTGACTGACACATATGTTTATTTCGGATCATGGCAACCCACTCGCGAAAGTAAACACTTATCTCGGTCACTCATTGGTTAACTCTTCGTATATGCACCCACTCATAAATGCACCTGATACAGACCAATGTTACTCTGTAGTAATACAAAACTATTAGTTAAAATTCCTCAGTGATATAGGGTATGTAGCATGCCACGCCAGCCGTTGAGGCATGCCACATGTTCTTTGACAAGCTAAAATCGTAACATTGCCACAGGGTAATAACTCTATAAAGAATGTATATTTACGAAATAACGGCGATTTGTATTAGAAATAACAACAGCACAATAGATCAACTGTGGTGAAATATAAGTAAAATTCTTCTCTTGGGTGGGTGGGCTTGGGGAAGGTTTGGGGTACGCTCTTTAAAAAAACTTCTCCAAATATGCCCGTTATTTCGTCAAAAACACTTCTTCAAATATCTCCGTTATTTAGTTAATAAAAATAATTTCTTATTTCATAATTCGCGCTATTTCGTCATTTCGATGCATTTTTTATTCCGCAATTTCGCTGTATTTTCCTATTTCGCTTTTTCGTGGTATTTCATATTTCGATAATTCGCTATATTTGACATATTATGGGATATTGGCATGCCTCAACGGCTGGCGTGGCATGCCACATACCCTTTATCACTGAGGAATTTTAACTAACAGTTTTGTATTACTACAGAGTAACATTGGTCTGTATCAGGTGCATAAATACCAGATAATTCTATCCTCTGTGTACTCTTATATCAGAACAATTGGTTTAAAGATACGGGCGGCCTTCTCTGAGAATTGCTGTTAAAATAGTCACATCCGCTAAAACCGCCATAAACAGAAATAATATTAAAATAAAGACATAATTAGTTTTATAGCAATAATAAATATCGAGTAAATAGTCTGTTGTTGTCAGGTGCATAGGATCTGTTTGTAAACAAAAGCCAAATAACGTTACATGATCTGTGTATACATATATATCTTTCGGGACTTGCCGAAGTCCGACGAACATTTGCCGTTGTTTATAGAGGGCGTCCCGCTGTGGAACACTTGGGGCCCACCGCTCATGCTAAATCCGTCCGAAATCGCATAATCGTCCAGTGCGCATCATAAATTCTAAGTTGCCCTCTCTGCAATTTTATAAAAATTAGAGTAACGGCACTTAAAATGCTAAGTATTTTCTTAGAAATCCAAATTATTCTTTAATTCTTGAATTGTGATTTTTCAATATCACCGTCTGTATCCGTATGTATTGAATTTGATGTGTAGCGCTCACGGAAGATTGAACAATCAGGAGTTTATCACTTCGTTTTCGACATTTTACCGTAACCTTCGGCGATAAAGTTTGTTTTTAGACCAGAAATGGGACATTCCAATGGGCAAACCATAGTTTTCTGGTTTTCCGGGACACGAAAATGCAAACATATACACGAAAAATCTGAACAGATCTACAATTTGCACATTAAAATACAAGCACCCGGTGGCTCCAGTTCGAAAACGAGCAAAAATAATAAGCTCCAGTGCGCACCCATGATAAATAATTTCGATATTGCACATATTACATCGATAATTTAGTAGATTATAGGCGTTATAGCCGAGCATAATGACATTTTATCTAATATTTGTGCATAAATTTGTCTCTTTGCGCTTTTCAGAGCAAATATAGATGTTTACCATTGCAAAGTGTATAAGGCGGCTAAGTGTAAAATAGTAATAGTCTAGGGAACTATGGACGAAGGTGTCGCCTCGAGAGGGAATTAATGAGACCTACACAGGGATGTGGCTAGAGGGGGTGTGGGGTGTCTCAACCCCCCAACTTTGGTCAAAATTTTCAACAGTTGGAAATTTCATACCTGCCAAAACATTAGTTGGAATGGTCATCAGTTGGAAATTTTCCAACCTTAGGGGGTTGACAGGTTGGAAATTTCCAACACTTGGAAAGCTTGTGTCCTGGTCCTCCCCCGTGGCTAGTCAAAACTGCTACTAAATTTAAGAAAACAATATTGTCATACATTTGGTCAACATTGTCATTGGAATTGTCATCAAGTGGGGGGTGTCAGGTTTGAAATTTCCAACTCTAAGAAGACTTGAGGCTAGTGTAGATGCTAGGATTTTGTGATTTTCTTGATCAGATTTCAAAATTTCCCAACACCGGGCCGAACCATGGTCGACCGGGTGTGTCACTGTCCCTCCCCCGTGACCAATACAAAACTGCTAATTAGTTTAACAAAACAATAGTTCAGTACATTCGGTCAAACATGTGGACTGAAATGGTCATCAGTTGGAGAATTTTCCAACCTAAGAGGGAGTATGAGGTTTGAAATTTCCAACACTAGGGAAGCTTCAGTTGAGGCCAGTCTAGATGCTAGGATTTGCGATTTTCTTGTATAGTTTTCCAAATTTTCTCACACCGGGCTGAACAAACATGGACGGACACAATGTCCTGGTCTCTTACCCGTAGCCGTGTGCATTTGTCTGGAGTAGGCTACTAGATGTTAGGATTTATGCAATTGTTCTTATACCGGGCATATAGAACAACATAGTTTATGAATACATAGGATATTAGGCCTGAGGACTGATGTGAAAGGGGGTGCAAATGGAATTATGCAAAACTTGTGATTCTGATTCAAGGGGGGTGCAAATGGAAATATGGAAAACTTGTGTTTAGTCTGGGTCTGTGATTCTGATAATTTCCCAAGGTGTCCACCCCCCCCCCCCCCAACGGAGACCCTCTAGCCACATCCCTGGACCTACATTATTGGTTAGCATAAAACATTGTTTTCGGAATCCGTATGTTGGATGTGTCAGATATAGGCGGACTATTTTCCCACCGCGTGCACTCTAAGAAATAAAGGTTCTTTGGGGTTCTTTGAAGAACTCAAGGGTTCTCTGTAAGAACCCATAGGTTCCTCGGTGTCAGAAAAGGTTCTCTGTAATCGATAGGGTTCTTAGGTGTTTGACTAGGGTTCTTTTGGATGCTGAAGGGTTCATGCTCAAACAATAATGCAGTTGTTACATGTACCATGCATGGAGCCGAATTGAGTGGTTAACATGAATAAAACATCAACCAGAGAGAAAGGAGGAGTATATGTTTGTTCGCAGGGTTGGGGATAGTAATGTATAATAGTAATGCATTGCAATGCATTACATTTTCTCAAGTAATGCAATGTGGTGTGTACTGCACAACTTCTCTGCATTATATAATGCAGACTTTTACGCGTAGCCTAAAGCAAATAATGTAGGCCTACTACTAACCAAAAATGGTGAGTAATCTACTATATATATTGAGACTTCCGCGTGTGTGTGTCCTTTATAAACTCGAAAACAGCTCGACCGATTGAGCCAAAACTTGCTATCTAAGGGTAAAAACCACAGGCAGTGCACTCAGACCATTAAAGTTTACGGAATGTCGCGATATACGCAAGAACGAAAACATACTATATTATCATCGTACGCTATTCCATCTGGAGTTCTTATAAAGGTTCTCTAAAGAACCATGTTGGGATAGATTATGGTTCCCTTAAGAACCATGTTCTGATATATGAAAGGTTCTCTGAAGAACCCTCGTGTGATAATCGTAAAATACACATAAATGTATGTTAAAGTGCAGACTAATTCACCACCTTCGTGTATTCAAGAATATGAATCACACCAAAATTAAGCGAATTGTATATGGAACGTGTAGGTATAAGCTGCCTTGTATATATCATTCCCCAAATGCTTCAATATTATGACAATCTATTAGTTATTATAAAACACCTCAAAGTGTACTGAACGTCGCGATATACGCAAGAGCGCTAACATACTATATTATCATCGTACGCTATTCCATCTTACAGGTTCTCTGAAGTTCTCTGTTGGGGTAGATTATGGTTCCCTTAAGAACCCTGTTCTGATATATGAACGGTTCTCTGGAGAAACCTCGTGTGACCCTTATAAATGTGTCCTCCGAATTACCATCTGGGGTTCTTATAAAGGTTCCCTGAAGAACCATCTTGGGGTTCTTCTGTTGAACCTTATGATATGGTTCTTCGGTAGAACCTTATGATGGGGTTCTTTGAAGCACCAAATAAGGTGCTCCTATTGTGACAAGGTGAAGAACCTTTTTGGGTTCTCTGAAGGACTTCTGGTTCTAAGAGTGTGGTTTTCTTGAGGCACCCGATGAAAAAAGGTCATTTTTTAAATCAAGCTGACATAATTGACAGAGTATATTCATCCAATGTTGATGCCCGAGAATGAGGCGATGACCGGAGTAAGGCCATACATGTGACCATTGAATCTCGGTATGACATCAAATAATGTTTATGGTGAGAAGAATAGGACGATTCACGCAACGCGCTGTCTTTCGTTTCTTATAAAACCTAAATTAAAACGGTTATACCAAATTATTTTATATCAGGGAAACTACTGCCAATTAGCTATGTTCCAATATATCACTTATCGACCTTGGCCGCAGTATTCATTTATCGAAGGCGGAACAATCAGCCCCCCCCCCCCCCCGCCAATCTAAAAGGTGCCAGGATGTGGTATAAGGCACACAGAGCGCAGGATTACGTGCCAAATGGACAATTAACACAACAGCCGTTGATAGACTGCTAAAGCATTCTTTCGATCGACAGGCTCGAACAGTAAACTAAAAATAGTACATAATGAAACTCCTGACTCGAATTTTTAATCAATTTTAGATTTTTCTACCAAAATATTATCTAAAACGCATTTCGTCATCTTTCAGGAAGGCACAACAGGAAATCATGTAGTGAGGGTGTGAGGAAATTTGTATATACGGCAATTTCATTCAGTCCTGGGTTAAACAATGGCCTGCTAACCCCAAGGTGGCTGCCAAAATGGTGGAAATTGTGACATTTGTAAGTATGCACGATTACTTGCCAAAATGGCTTCACTAACACAACGGCCATTGATCAACTGCTACACTATGATTTAACATACATATCCCGACCCAGACTCGAATATTAAAGTCAAAATATTACACAATGCACCTCCTGGTCCCAATTTTTTAACAAATTTAGTTAAATTTCTCCAAAAATAATATAAAACCTATTTTTTTCATCTTCTCGGAAGGCATAAACGAATAATGTAGGACGGGTAGAGATAATTGGTATGTATGATAATTTCTTGCCGTCGGGGGTTACAACATGACCTATTAACCACAAGATGGCTGACAATGCGGGGGCCGGTTAATGGGTGGAAATTGTAAGATCTGTCATGTCTCAATTGTACCGCTATGAAATGTCTCATAACACACAGACTCGTCATATTACATTCATTGCATTTGCAATATACTTGGAAATCGGTGGCATGTCGTGTAATTAACACGGTTTTCAATGAACAAAAATGGACGTCGGTTTGTTGTTTTTGTCACACAGTATACATACTTATCTAAACAATCAAGTTAGTCGATTAAGCATGCGAGAAAAGATGGCTTCAAAACGGTGGTCGACGTTGTGAGTTTGTGACTGCTTTTTAGAAATTATTTAAGAAATGTGTAGGTTATATTTAATCTAACACCACATTGGGCACTATCTATGACTATTGTTATGACAATGCGACCTGGAATAACACAATTAACCAATTCTGGTATATATCTTATCAAATAATCCATGTTGGTACGAATCGTAGGTGATTACCAACGCACTTACCAACTATGCGTGGTTACAAGATCGAAGCTACCGATACATTGGTCGCATGTATGCCGTTCCAAAAGTAAGTTTAAATTGATCGCATTGAGGAATAGCTGTCCAAAATCGACAATAGGTCACATCCAGTAAATTAGCAAAACCCTCACATTATACAGGGTCGTTCTGAGTCATCACCCCACAAAAAACTCGTCGAATTTTGTATACATGTACTAACATTTATTTGACATGACACATCATTCGCAGAGAAGGATATGGAAACCTGATTGGTTTTCCTTTTGTAATTTGTCAGTTGCTTATCGGGTGTGAGGCATTTGCTTGTACTAGCAGTAGATAAGTTGCATAGCAAAGGCAAGGCTTTAAGCGACATTCCAACAACAAAGATAGCAGTGATGCGGTATGTCAGCTAAAACTATGACAAGTCAAACTACATTCATGTCTTTCAATTGTAGGTTACTCTATATGTTACTTGAGTGACTTATCAAAAAGTGGCTGACCAATTTCTGGTAAGACGAGGTACCCCAATATCCACAGCTATCCTATGATAGAGCAAGGTCAACTATATCAGGAGCTACATCATTAATCCACCGATTGTCTCCATCTGACACACATTTGACTTACATAAGTGTCATGTGAATCAGATGAACTTCTGTGATAAGTTTCCTTGGGCCGCTTTAAAAAATATATTTTGTTTGCAGTCACATTACACATGTCTTTATATATGGGTAGGTAGTTAGGATTACCTTTCGAATGCTGTATATTCAGAAGACAACATATAGATTGAAGTATTGGAATGGACCTTTGTCATGCAGACTGATAAATTTTGGCATCCCAATGTAAGTTTAAGGCTCATACTGACACCAAATTGAAAATGACGAAAATTGCAATTATTTGTATACACGACATACAAATCTTTATATATGGATATCAGTGCGACGGCAACGTGTAGACAAAGGTTACGAAGCGCCATTCGCAGAGCAAATACTCACGATGTCATAAGACGCTGTGTTATCGGACAGTCTGGTAAATTTGTTAATTAATAGGGCGGGTAATAACTGCGTGGAAGAAAGTCACATATAACCGTATGGAATTGTACAGTTTCGTACTATTTTCTTGGATTTTAAAGCTGATGGTGCCAAATAGTTTGTTTTCAGTCCTATAGTGTTATTGACAAACTTGGAAATGAGCGATTCATTTTTGGCACCCCAACCACGGGGAACGCAACAGACCAGACACACGTGCATGTGGTATTATTGTTAGTTTGTTTTTAGACATGTATCTCACTATATAGGGACTTGGGGGTTGTATATGTACCGGATATACAGAAATGCCATAAATAATCGACTCCTTAAACACAACAGCATTATGGGTAACTTTTCAGGATTTAGTCGGAAATATGGCTTGTTGTCACTGAGAGCTTTCCGATGAATGACAACAAGCCATATTTCCGACTAAATCCTGAAAAGTTACCCATAATTCTGCTGTTGTTAAGCAGTCGATTATTTTTGGGCATTACTGTATATGCCCCGATGTTTTATATGGAACCTGGGACTAAATGTTGTCCTTGGTTCTGCTCTAAATGTGACGTTTGTAGCGTTGTAAGAGTTCATCGATTCAAAATTTCAATTGGAATTTGAGAAAAGTGATTTGTTCCAGAACGGCAAATTATTTGAAGAGTATCGTACAACAGTGTTATTAAGAGGAATATGAGCGTACACAATAATCGTGGGCATCTGACAATGTTGGAAATCGATGAGAGTCAAGATTTGTCACAAGCGTTCTCGTAGCATCTCCAATCTCATAATGATGCCATTGCTTTAATTGGCAGTCACATCAATATATCCCTATATAACAAGCATGTCGTACTGTATCTCACTGCTATGCTTATATTATAATGACATACATGTTTACTGTCGTCATCATCATCAACATGCAGGACAAGTCTCAAGACGTTTTCTCCCGGTAACAATCACAAACAGGAGATGGCATACCATAAAGCAAACAAAAGAACATCAGATAATCACAGTTCTGATACTTCGACTTGTTATTTCTTAGAAGAACGAGTTCAAGAATGTTTTGAATACGTTTAGTTGCATTTTGTTTCTGTAACTTTAACGAATGTCCACGTGTTTTTGCAGATAAACCTCTTAGGAAAAACGTATTCTGATCTAAATTGTAATATAATATTAGTATAATATAATATCCTTTGATTATTTATCCGGGCCTGTATCAGACACGTCCTAATATAGCAGAAGATAGAAAAGAAGAAACAAAGTTTACTTCTCGGCCAACATGGAACCAACATTTGATATTTCTGGAGGTTATCACGTTCATATATTACATATAAAGCGGTCCTTCTTCGCGACCTTGTACAACAGAAACTACATAATTATTTTACACGCACATAAGGGGGATTATCATTCTGGACATGACTATTCTTACGTTTTTGGCTGATCAGATAATCTTTCCGAAGATGAAAAATCTGAGCTAACGGAACTTATTTTAGACGGCGAGTGCTATATATACCTTTGAATCACATCTTCTGTGCGTTATTGGACACTAATCAATGAAAGCGGCGATGGTGATTTAGGGTTTGGAAAAATTCACTGGTCTCTGTATTACCACGGCTCTATTCTGTTGGTCAAAGCTACGGTATCAATATATGAGATTAATGGAGGAATTGACTCAGTTTGAGTATCATTGCTTCAAATATGTTTGCTTCAGTGAGTGCGAACAAATTTTCATTTCGTATCGAAATTACCATGTATTAATCGGAATGGCACTTTGAGATGTCCCTCAACTCACATCTACATTGCAAATCGGTCCCAAATTTGGCCCATGTCAGGGTGCGAACCCGCGCTATCCTTTCATATTTCATATTCATATTGATGATGTCAAACGTGACTGGCATTTACAACAAATCTGCATTCAATGTATTACTATTACTCTGTTTGGTTTAAACAATCCAGTTCATTTGCAAGTACCTCGCTCAAATTGTCGCCGATTTCAAGGAACACTCGATGCTCATGAATGCAATATTCGTCAATCCTGGGCACCACTCAGGCAGCCATTTAAAATAGAACTGCTCAACATTATGTCCCAGGACAGCATGATCATGATGATAGAACTGATATAATAGTACTTTGTGTTGTATGAGACATTGCAGGGCGGCGATGATGGCGTTTTAGTGAAACATGACAGATTTCGCCATTTCCACAATAAACCAACCACAATATTATCAGCCATCTTGGGATTAGTAAGCCCCTTTGTAATCCAATAACGACATGATATTATCGTACACACCAAATTTCTCCACCACGCTAAATTGTGTTCCTTATGCCTTCCGAGAAGATGACAAAAATGGGCTTTAGATAATTTTTGTAGAAAAACACCTAAGTTTGATAAAAAAAAATTGGTGTCAGGGGGTGTATTGTATGGTATTTTCACTTTAATGCTCGAGTTTGTAGATCTGAATATATATCTTAAATCATAGTTTTGCAGTTTATCAACGGCCGTTGTGTTAGTTAAGCCATTTTAGCAAGTAATTGTCCGTTCTTACAGATTTCACAATTTCGACCCATATACCGGCCACCATATTGGCAGCGATCTTGAGGTTAATAGGCCACTTTTAATCCAAGTCGGAATGAAATTGCCGTATACACTAATTGCCTCCACCCTTGCTACATTCTTTTCTTTCTTTTTTGCCTTCCGGGAAGATGACAAAATTCAAAAATTTATTAAAATTTCGAGTCAGGAGGTACATTAAATTATATTTTTACTTCCATGTTCGAGTCGTTAGATCGAAACCTATATAATAAACAATGATTTAACAGCCTTTCAACGACCATTCGTTATTACGCCATTTAGCCAAGTAATCGTGCGTTATATGTACCTTATACCACATCATCGCTCCACTTAGTTTTATTTTTCTGCCTGAAAAGATAAATGATATATTAGAATGTAGCAAATTGGCAGCAGTTTCCCGTGGTATAAACTAATTTAGCGTAACCGTCTTAATTAAGGTTTAAAAGAAACAAAATACAGCGTATTGTGTGAATCGTCATATTCTTCTCACCCTAAAAATTATTTGATGTCACATGACATGCTGACTGTAATTCTGGGATTCAATGGTTACATGTATTGCCTTACTCTGGTCATCGCCTCATTCTCAGGTATCAAAATTGGAACAGTACCTCTTCTCGAAAGGTGTGAATATACTGTGTCAAGTATTTCGTCTTTACTTAAAGAATTACCTAGTTTTTCAACGGTTGCCTCAAGAAAACGTCGCGGTGAGAAAAATTCCGCCTACCTGACAAATCCAACATACGGATTCCGAAAGTTAAGTGTTTACGCTAACCAAAAATGTAGGTCTCATTAATTCCCTCTCGAGGCGACACCTATGCCCATTTTTGCCTGGGCTATAACAGAATCGTTCACTTTATGACGCAAACCTGACATATGGCATGAATGGCCAGTATATGTCAATTATGAAGACTGATTTTGTTTTCCGACAAACCAATTACAATGGTCGACATATTCAAAATGGCCGCCACTTTTACGAAATGGCCGCCGTTTTCCGCTTTTACTCAACGTATACGACGAATGTGACTTCTATTCCTTATTTGAACATTTTAATATTTCACTCAAATAAAGGGTGTTTGTAGGATGGCCGCAATACTATATTTCCACACACGCACACCCCACCCCAATCCAGCATGGTCGCCGCCCAGAGATATTCAAATAGGGAACCTATGCCAGTTCTCGGCCCTTTACCGATTAAGGTCGAACAAAGATTGGTGTAGGGTTGCCCGCAAGACACCCCACATATTCACCAAACACACCCGATTCAAAATGGCCGCCGTCCAGAGGGGTTCAAATAGGGCACCACTGGGTTTGAACTTTCCAACTGTTGGAAATTTCCAACCAACCTGACACCACCGATAATGTTGGTATATTTCCAACTGATAGAAATTTCAGACCAAAATTTGGACTAAATATAGAACAGATTTGCTAGAGTTGGTCTAAAACAACATATGTCCCACTAATTAGTGGTTGGAAAATCAACCAATTAACAATTCCAAGCTATAAGTGGTGTACAATTTCCAACAAATTCTTTTTGAGGCATGAAATTTTGAATATTTTGACCAAAGTTGGAGGGTTAGACCCCCCTTAGATTTATTGTAAAAATAGACAAAACAGCGCAAGTTTTCAATATTTTTGCGTCACTTAATAGGCGATATATCAATATTGTTTTGACCAGGGATATCGTATATGGTCCAGAAAAGTGCGGATATATATACCACATACGATAATATGCTGAATATGTCGTTATATGTAACACGTGCTGTGTTATGTAAGATTATTTCAACCCTCACCCCAAAATTCAGCAAAAAGTCTCTGTTTTAGGGAATTCGGCACAAATGAATACAAAAGCACAGGTATTTGGGATATTTTTGTGCTACGATATAGTAGGTTACATACTTATAAATATAAAGTATTGAAATGCCATGATTGCGGTGATAGATGTAAAAATATCTTAAATTTACTTGGAAAATAGACCAAAAATAAATTCATTTTCAGTTGTTTCGCCCCTCCTAATAGGCGATTATTCAATATTGCATTGAATGGAGATCCCGTATATAATCTAGAAACTTGTGGAAATATATACCGCATGTGATTGTGGGATAAAGATGTAATTTTCGTCATAGATGCTATGTGGTGGTAGATTGTGTCACCCCCACCCCATAATTCAGAAGAAAATAATAAGTTTTTAGAAATTTCGGTATGGCAGATTACAAAAGCACAACAACTCTGATTATTTTGTGCTATTATTTTGCAGTCTACCCACTTCGAGATATGCATTATCATAACGCCATGGTATCATTTACAGATGGCAATATTTCGGAGTATTCTGGTGCAAGTAGACCGAAAATCGTGAAATTTAAACTTGTTTTGTCCCTCTACATGGGTGATAATTCAATTCCATTTTTAACAATAATCCAGGACAAACTATCAAGAGTTGATGAGACACATAATGCATATGAATGTTGTCGGATTGTATCATCTTCTGTCTCATTTGTTTGGTTACGTTATTGCACACCTCGCCCCAATAATAGAATACATCGCAAGATGACAAAACACGGAATATTCCTATTTACATGTATGCATTATACACACACCTTATCAAGCTGAGGCGTTTGGTAGTTACTTGAGTTGAAGAAATTACATCATTGTATATGTTTGCTTCGCATAATAAAGATTCACAGTTGTATAAGATTATACGTATTGGGATGTTTAGTGATTGTTAATAGGCAGGTTCAGTCACACGTACATGTAACATGTAACGTGTGTTGTCATTGCCAACGACATCACCTGACTCACATGACCATTCCGCCAACACTTACTGCATCAAACAACCGTATAGACGTTTTGTGTCAAATGTGCAGCATTGCGAAATGTGTACCAGAGAGGTGTCCAATCTTTATTGCAATCGACGAACCTGTGCTTAGTGAACTTTTGTTAAATTCTTCAGCAGCGGTGACCACGCCGTTACTTTTCCCAAAAGGGTTGTTGGTACGACGTCTTACATATCGTAGGTCGTCTGCACCCTGGAACCGGTGGAAGCCAAAGTTTGTATCTGGGTGCAGAAATGTTCTCCAATGCGGGCGCATAGCCTACTCTTCTTCGATACACATGGAGGGTTTTTAACGTCCAATGAACTACCCACGAGACGGCACAGCCATTAAGGTGAGCTCGCGATCTCACCACATCGCGTCATGACTCAACCCTGCAAGTTGAGCCAAGGGGTCGTGTTTGGAATGAACCTGCAGCCACCTGGGACTCGATGTTTCCCACAAGGGCTGCCACTTCCCTTTAATCCTATAATAGAATGTTTTTACATCAACAATACTGTACAAACAGTATAAACGCTGTCTTTCTGTGGCTCTCCTATCTGGGAGTCATCATCCACGATTTTGCCCTATGGGGAGCTTCCCACAGTATTTGGGGTTTTGATGCGTCACGACCTTCTTGGTCACAGCCATCAAATCGAGCTTTGTCGTCAACCTTGCGATGCTCTCTAATTCTGTCTATCGTCCTTGAATCTTGGGGTACCCATGGCGCCGTTTCTGGGTTGGGTCACATTTCTTGGAATATGATGAGGAACAGATGCCGTAATATCTCCAAGGCCTTGATCATTACATGTCGAATTTCTCTGACCATGTATGGCTGTCAATGTCCTCCTGTGCAATTGGTTTCCCTTCAAGATATGGTGATTTTGGTTCAGCTCTTTGGAACTCATCCCCATTGCTCATGGTAGCAGAAACTACTGCTGTATTGCCATATGATCACGGATACCCATAGGTTCGGTAAGCTTTCTGAGCATTTGTGAATCTCCAGAACTTCCAGGAGTCACATGGCATATTCTGCCAATATATGTGTTCTCTCCCATAGCTGGTGCCTTATCTGTGCTGCTTATCGCGGTATAAGTGGGCTCGTGATCCTCAGTTTCAATAGTTCCAATTCCTTCTGGGGAATTTGTGTTGATGTGCTCTGAAACATGACGAGAAGATACTATCTCTGGAAGAGTTTCAGATAAGTCAGAAGATACAACTCGGTATGCCTTATTCGTTTCGTTGGACTCAATGATCAGCAGCTCGCGTGCTACATCATGTATGTAACATATGGCATATGTCCACAACAATGTGATACTTTCTTATAGCGTTTAGGCCAAGAATTACGTCTAGGCTTATGTCAACCACTATCATGCGCTGTTTGATAGTATCATCTTCGACCATTATCTCACATTCTGCTGCACCATGCTAATCCATTTTGATTCCATTTATTGTCTACAAATCACCATATAGATAGGTATCCAGTTTGGGTTTATCTTCCGATAAGTAGTCATACAGTTTCTTTGAGAGCATGGAAACTGTTGCGCCAGTACCAATTAGAAACCTCACTGGCTGCCCATAGAGATTGCAATCTAAATACAGGCCTCCCTCTTCAGAAGAGCTGTATCTAACAAACTCCTTGGAGTTAGGATGTCCACTTGTGCTCGGCTGGTCTCCCCTTCTGCTATAGGCATTAGGACACATGTCGCGTGGATTGTGAGAAGTTATGCATCTGGTGCGTTCTTTGTATTCGTTTGTGCTATCATCAGGATTATCATTATAATTCTGTCTCCATTGTCTATCGCCACGACAGTCACTCCAGGACTCATTTGTGTTAGTCTTGTTCTCCTTGTTTTGGTTCTCCAAGTTTGTCATTCTTTGTGTAATCTTCCCATTACTCATCTTCACATCAGTCGTCAACATTTGTTTTATCTCCTTCACCTCAACGATGGACTGTGATGTCTGGGGTGGTTGTGAGCTATCCTGAGTTTTCCCATTAGAATCAGTTCATATATTATCTTCTTTTTTTGCTTTGTGTTGGGTCTGCTTCATTTACTGCCCTAGCATAGTCTTTAGACTTGACAAAAGCGTCTAATTCAACTGCATGTCTTATGGTCTGACCAAGAGAGCCCGGTCGTGCTTGTTTTACCCTGAGCCGTATGTCTGGATCATACAACCCACCAATGAATTGGTCCTTTGCCAAAGTGTCTCTCAATTCATGTGATGCAGTATGATATGCCATATTGGCCAGACGTAGGATGCTTTGTCCCAATTCAGGTAGGCTCTACCCTGCCCTTTGTCGTCGTTCACGCAAGTGTACCATATACAAGTCAGTCTGGTTTTTAGCAGCAACAAGAACGTTGTAGTCTTCTTCTCGTCCTGGGACTAGGTCGCCGAGTATTCCTTGAACCATTCCTCTCAAGGATGCGCCTAGACAAAGGCCATTGTCATCAATTTCCCATCCATTTATTTTGGCACAAATTTGTGCTTGGTAATCTAACCATGATCTTGTGCTATCAAGTGTTACAAATTGTTTCCGTTTTTCACTGGATTTTCTAGGAATATTTCGGCTCGGGTGGTATTTAGCGCTATGCATTACCATGCATGCCACCGTAAGTTATCATGTGCTGTGTTGGCATTCGACAGCTTACGCATAATAACCTACTGCACATATGAATTACGAATATGATGCTACAGGTACATCACAGGAATATGTGTTCTTTCTATCAGTTGTCGATTTTCAATATCTGTAGTTACGATTACGGATTCGAGAAACACAAGTATATGGGCACGCGAGCTTTGCATGCATCCATCTAGTGTACAACTGACAACATTTATATTTTTGGTGAGGGGTGACACAATCTAACACAAACATCACCTATCACAAATGATGACATAGCTGGCTTATGAACATATGCCGTGAACATTTCCACAAATTTCCAGGGTATTTCTGAGATCCCTCGTCAAAGCAATATTGAATTATCACCCATTGAGAGGGCAAAACAATTGAAAATCAACATTTGTTTTTGTCTATTTTCACAATAAATCTCAAACATTTTGCCATCTATCGACGAAATCATGGCGTTACCATACTTGTTATCTATAAGTATGTAGACTGCTATATCGTAGCAGGAAGATATCCCAAATTTTCTAGTTTTTATTTCGTTCTGCCGAATTTCCCCAAAACAGTGACTTTTTGCTGAATTTTGGGGTGAGGGGTGAAACAATCTTACACAAGTGCACCGCTGGGCGGAGGTAACGCCCCCGACTGTACAATCAGAGAGGATTTTTCTTATTTTTGTGCAAATACTTATTAAATGGCACTTTGTAAAGTTATGTTATTCATGAGTATTTAGTACGAATGTTGTTCTATATTAGCATCAAATTTGGTCTGGTGCCACAAAAATAGAAGGAAAACTGAATTTTCTAAAAAAACAACTGAATTTTTTAAGTCGAAAAAGGGTCATAACTCTCACAAAATTATCCGATTGAACCGAAATTTTACCTTGACCTGTATTGCGATATTGGTAATACACAAAAAAACGGGTTTTGCAAATAAACAATCCAAAATCAAGTTATCATCTGGAAACCAAAAAAAGTTGAGACATATCCTGGTTTGTAGATGTCATGTTTTTATTTTGGCTCTAGCTGTACAAGTCTATATTCGATGACAACAGGTGTACAGGATGTCGGTTTGCGCTTGTAGCCGTGTGTGTTTGTTTAATTAATTACTTTTTGACGGATGGAACCAGTTAACAGCCAATGTGATTGACCCCCTCCCATGGCTTCTGACGCATGCAACTTACTATAGACGAGCATAATTATAACCACGCAACAACTCAATTATTGAGTGGGTTTTCAATAATTGAGTTGTTGCGTGGTTATAATTATGCTCGTCTATAGTAAGTTGCATGCGTCAGAAACCATGGGAGGGGGTCAATCACATTGGCTGTTAACTGGTTCCATCCGTCAAAAAGATCGGGGGCATAATAAGACATCACTTATTGAATATTTTGACATAAACAACATGTTGCCATATGCGGAATATATCTCCGCAGATTTCTAGACTATATTGAAGATCGCAGGTCAAAATAATATTGAACTATTCCTGATTAAGTGGGCCAAAAGTTGAAAAATTGCGGTTTTTGGTCTATTTTTACAAAAAATCTCAGAAATCTTGATAACTTTTAACGAAATCGAGCACTATCATATTAGAAATAAAAAAAAAGGTAGAATACAATATCTTGGCGTAAACAAATCGCGTTTCTCTACAGTTGTGTCGCTCTTAGCCGCATTTATAAAATATAGCGATTTTTGCTGATTTTTGGCGCTTAAACCTACCAAAATCATCTTTTGCATTATTTGTATATTTCACACCGGGTCCTATCCGGTGCACAATGTCATAACCTTCAAAATGATGTATCACAAGCCCGTGTGTGAGCTTTTTGAGTTTGTCCGCTCTACTAATTACATCGAATAAGTTGCAAATACAATGCTTTGGAGCTTACTCTTTCAAATGGTATATAATATGGTATTATTTTATATAATGTGAACTGGGGGTTCCAAAATTAAGTGAGCCTTGAAGAGAAAATGTCACGATAGCTACATATACTTTATTTTATTTTCCGTCACAGTGATCACCGGGTGTGACGTAGTTGATCTGTGAATGCACGTCACAAGCAAGCTGGAGCCCGAATAACAGAACGAGATCCGAAAACGGATCAAAACAATCACTAAGATGCCCATTCTAGACATCAAATAATACAATGTGTGGCCATTAAGGGGAAGGTCAAGTGACCAGTTTTGAATGGGGATTTCCATGCAAATCTGCGGAGCAAAAGTTACAGAGTTACACATACTTCTGAGTGTGACTTAATGTGGTATTAGAAACAGCAGGTATTTATCTGGCGGGTCCGCTTGGAACTAGTTCCATTATAATGTTGGCGTATTTATTTTTTGAATTTTATATTGATCATTCAAACGTAGGTCAAGTGATGTAATTCCAGAAACTTATTTATCGCCAAATTTTATAATTTACCAAGCGGAACCGCCAGATAATACTTGTGGTTTCCAATACCACACCAACTTGTCACCAAGTCACACTCATAAGTATGTACAACTCGGTAACTTTTGTTTCGCGGATTTGCATGGAAATCCCCATTCAAAATTGTTCACTTGACCTCCCCCTTAAGTCCCCTTCTAACCTTTTTATTTGAATCCCAGCTACCATTCGGAGGTATAAATCCTAAATGCCGACTAACACCGGGGTCTGAATCCTAAATGCCGGCTAACAGCGGTGTCTGAATCCTAAATGCCGGCTAACAGCGAGGTCTGAATTTTAAATGCCGGCTAACAGCGGGGTATGAATCACATTATATGATATCAGAACAGAAACAACATACATGTATAAACAATAGCACAATGGTGTTAACAAATACAATGTTAAGTATGACATAACCTAAAACTTTGCCTCCGGCGATAGTTTAAGGATGGAAGGGTAAGCTGGAGAAATGAAGGGGTAACGCCCTTATACGTATACCACATAAAAGTATGCTCGCTGTTTCAGAAAATAACGGACATTTCGACCGATAAACAACACCGGAATCACACCAATGCAACGTGACGTGTTCTCGTGGACAGTGTATCTGATTGCGTTTATGTCAGTGCTCATCTTCTGGGAACATACGTGTGCCGAAATGTGTGAGCCGCCGACTTTGTTGCCGAAAGCTGTGGATTCATCTCTGATCATTCAGCTGAGCTCCAGAAGCATTAACATTGCAAGGTGTAGGCGGATGTGCGCATATACCAAGGGATGTGTCAAGGTGGCATACAGTGCAGATAGTACGATGTGTCACCTCCTCCGAATCGGTAGCGGCGAGGATCTGGTTCATGAACCATCGATGGAATTCGCTAATAAAACTATTCTGGTGAGCAAACATGTATATGTGCTTTTAGTTCCAAACTTACAAAGTAAACTTTCTTCACTAAATGGATTCTCCCATCAACTATGAAAGTATAAATTGAAACTGTCCGTTGTTCATTTTGGATGTGTGTAAAATATAAGAAAACGACATACAGGTGAACAGATAAACAAAATGTAATACGGAAGGGTTTATTTTAGCAGGTGAGAAAATTCATATTTAAATACTAAGTTAAATGGCCGTTTCATGAACTTACAATCTGAACATTTCCTGAGGGAACTGCTCGCCAGTGAGTATTTAGCAAAGAAAGAATGCAATGCATATACAGTCCTCCCGACTTCACTGTTTATCCTTCTTACTCAACGATGTTTGCATTGCGGAATCGGTGATTAAAACCCCAACCCCCATGTCGACACATCCCTGGAGTTTGGTGCAATACAACTACCTATGCCCAAACACTAGTGTATGTACATATACTGTACACGGTTTCATCGAGAGGATATGTCATACATATACTACATAACTTAGTTCTGCTATCATTAGTTCATTGCACGCTAATTTAATATTATAGATTTCATCTGCTCGCCAATTACACGTCCCGATTGTCTCATTTTTAAGTATACGGGCTGAAGGAGTATTACCAGAGTGTCAAAACAGAATAATGTTTTTTTTTGGAGGGGGGGGGGGCAATCTCATACATGCCATGAAACTCCGTGTGCTGTCAACGTGATCTACTTACAATATAGATATACTTTGCCCGTCGATTATTTTCAACTAAGGCCTGTTTTAGATTCAAATCGGTATTAAATGTTTCAGGACGAATCCGACCCATGCCACATGACTACATGCGGTAAGAACGCGATCTGCGCACCTACCGAGTTGCCACAACCTAGATACCGATGCATTCCTTTCAAAGGGGTGGCAACTACAACCACGATAACGACAACAACCCCGACTACAAACAAAGGTTGGTATTTGAAAAGTCTCAAAGTCTGCGAAAAAAGCGAGAAATGTATCATAAAAACACTCGTGATGCGAACTGCTTCGTATGTACACAGCGGTACTATAGAATATCGAAAAGATGCAGCGCTGGGCCACTCCATTCACCCCCAAAACCGAACAACGGGTAATCGACTATCGTTAATTTTGTTAAACAATGCAAGTCATGTACACGAATACAATTGCTCGAGTATTATATATAGAACACAAAAAATAGTCTCGCTTTACAAGATTAGGAAATTGCCTCAATACACGGCTGTTATGTACAGGTTAGTACAGGGCCCTGGTGTGTGATTCATTGGAACATTTTCCCCCGATTCAAGCAGAGTTGTGTTTTGAGCCAAATATGTCGCATACCTACATGTAGTTTGGTTCTGATTGACCAACCTTATTACTGCAGTTATCGACAGCAAACCAAATTCAAAGTCTAAAAGGCCTTAACTCACCCAAAAAAATAGGCAGACGGAATCGGAAATCTATTTTGGGCTGCAATTTATTGTTTAAAGGTACTCAATCCGATCAGAGGGTCCCCATCTCAACAGATTCCAACAACTACAATCCGATCAGAGGGTCCTATATTACTATTTCTTTGGCTTTGGGGGTAAAAAATATTTTATTCGAGTCGAGGAACCCATTAAAAAAAAAAAAAAAACAAAGGTCAGAGTTGTTAGATATTGATTTTTGAAATTTGTTATTTTCTCGAGATGAGTACTAATAATTGCCCTTAACTTCGTAATCTTCTAGAGATGTGTACACCAAAACACTATTCAAACAGACAAGGATGGATAACTCTAAAATCAAGTGGTAATAATAACGCAATTTTGACTGTGTTCTGGGACAGAAAGAATAGAAATAACGAAACTTCAAATATCGATATCTGATCACCCTGAGCGTTGATTGGTAGGTTCCACGACTCGAATCAATTATTTTTTACCCCCAAAGAAATAGTAATATAGGACCCTCTGATCGGATTGAGTACCTTTAAACCCTGCATATCAAGTTTCATTCCATTAGGGAACTTAAAGTATCATTCGGAAGAAAACAAGAACATAAACACTTAAAGATACATAACTCTGGTAAACAAGATGGTTACAGGCGCCCATATGTTTAAGCAATTGGACAGCTTCCAGCTAGTGGACATGCAAAGAGTAAAATCCAAGATGGCCGCTGGTGACCATTTTTTAATCAGATTCGGAAACATATTGTTGGCTCCCATCTAGATGTCACCCTGAAGATCCTTATAAAGTTTGGTGACGATCGGGTGAGGGATGTAACATATAGGTTGTGCCGAAGGATTTAGATATGCCAAGAGTAAAATCCAAGATGGCCACTGGCAGCCATGTTTTTTAACGAACTTCGGAATGAATCCATATGAAGTTTGGTGGCGATTTGATGAGGGATGAGGTCTGTTGGGTGTGCCAAAGATTTAATCATGCAAAGAGTAAAATGCAAGATGGCTGCCGGCGGCCATGTTTTTCATCGAAAATCGCTAAAATTCGATAGCTCCCATCTAGAGGTGATCGTAAACATGCCTGTAAATTTTCATAAACAAATTATCCAATAAATGCGGACAGCAGGGTGTACCGATGGATTCAACTTTGATATGCAAAATTACTGCTGGCGGGCATGATTATTTAACAAATTTCGGAAAAAAAATTATGGCTCCCATCTAGAGGTCACCACGAAAATCCATATGAAGTTTGGTGACGCACGCATGCACGGACGATAGATGCCAGCCCACGATGAATGAGGGATTGCATCGGGCATTATTCATTCCTTCGTGTCGGTTAGCTGATATTTGTGGCATTAGTGAAAATTAAATTTGGAACTAATTGTGATTAATATGAGCAACAATTACTGAACCATCGATAAGTTATGACATGAACAATCCATAAAATTTCATTTTTCATGTAACCAGAATGTTTGCAACTGCTCAGTTTAAGTTTCCATGTTGCCATGTCTGAGGACCATGAGCAGAAAGTTAATTTATCTTGATTCATGTGATTACATGACTATTTGTATCGAGAAAGACAACCACCCACAACTAATGTTCTGCATTTCATAATGTATATATCATGCATGCCGGTCGGTCAATGAGAAGACAACCACCCATAACTAATGTACTGCATTTCATAATGTATATATCATGCATGCCGGTCGGTCAATGAGAACATTTACTAAGATGAGTTACAAGTCATCAGATGTCCACTCTGACAATATGTCATATTTCCTGGTAATTTCTCTCTGCTTGAGTGGACCAGACTGAATGCAACATTTTTGTTCATTCATGAAATAATGTACGCACCATGGTTATAGCGCAATGATAAATTGGGTTGAGATGAGATTTAGGCCAAATAAATATCCAACTCCCAGCTGAGTACTGTGGCCTAGTTCCAGATTCCTCGTATCATGGATAAGAACGTGTATCAATTTGGTGGAAATTGGCACTCAAAAAATTGTGCATCAATGTTGGTGCCCCTGTCCCTTTCAATGCAACCCTGACTCGAATGAGGCCACATTTGACAAATATAAGCCACACCATTAGCCTCCTCATACCATGGGGATGATGTTGTATAAGTGTGGTGGCAATCGGCGACTAAACCAATTATTATCAAATTTAGTGCCCACCCCCTCCCAATCTCTCATCCAAAAGACAACAATTTGGCGTTGTTAAATCGCACAATTAGACTCCATGCATCATGAAGAAGAATGTATATCAATTTGGTGGAAATCGGCGCTAAAATTAGTCTTATCAATTTTGGTGCCCCTCTCCCCTTCCGTGCATCCCTGACTCGAACAACGCCACTTTTGACATATTTAAACCACACCGTTGGATTCTTCATATCATGCGGATGATTATATGTAAGTTTCGTGGCAATCGGCGACAGAAAAAAAATCTGCCCCTCCCCCTTCCGGGTACCCCTGACGCGAACGGCGCGACTTTTGCCATATTTAAACCACACCATTAGATTTCTTATATTATGGGGATGATTATATATAAGTTTGGTGGCAATCGGCGACAAATCTTTTTTCTGCCCCTCCCCCCTTTCTGCCCCTGACAACAACGGCGTCACTTTAGAAAATTCTAACCCAGGCCATTATCTTTCTCGTAAAAAGCTACTCCCAGTAGACCCCTTTGGCATCATCTAGATGTTCCCCTGTGAATTTCTATAGAACACAGACAGACAGACAGACATTCGCAAATATATATATATATACAGTATACTAATATACAGTAATCAAATAGTAACAAATAATATGAATGTGTTGTATTTGCACTGTATTGTTATGAACTGTTTTCTGTTTAAAAAAAAATATAAATTAAATAGGAGCTATGGGGTAACTTTGATTAGTAATGTACTCGCTATATTGCGTACCCGTTAGACTTTTTGCAGATTGTACACGTGGTTGTATCTTCGCGTACGTCTCATTGTTGCAGTATGTAACTTTTATGACCGCGTTAATTGTTTTCGATATTTAGGTGTGAACAATGGCTGGGCCACTCTTGAATATTTTATTGAGAGAACACAATGCATATCATAACAGCTAACATTGCTGATGAAGTATGTCTCAGTTGGAATGTAGACTAAAAGTCGTATTGCGAAGTATCGGGGTGTATTTAATCCGATTAGTAGATTTTTGTTCCGCATGTAGAAGCTTTCTGTTGTGGCGAATGAAAAACATTCATATCAGTGATAAGCCGTAGTTTTTTTTTTAATTTGAAGGATTAGTTGTTTTAACTGAATTCTGAGGTAGTGCATTCATGAAACCAATATATTTTATATTATATGTTTGCCTAATAATATGATCCTGAGGGCGTTACCATTTCTGACTATGGTTTTCTTGTATTGCATAATTATGTTTTGCTGTTCAAAAACTATCTGAGCCGCTAAGCGTTTGTAATATAATGTGTGCTGGCTCATCTTATATTTTAATTTCAAGATTGCCCGACATCTCTTGGATATTCGAAACACACTCTGGATGGGAGGGAACACTACCTGAGATACGATACTGAGTCTGCGAAAGTGTCATGGAACGCCGCACAAACAGAATGTGTTACAGCTGGAGCGCACCTCATCCTCATTAGAAGCCGTAGAATGCTTAACGATTTGGAACGCTTGCTCAATGAATGTGGCTATGGCACTCGTAAGTGATAACCGTATTATCTCCCATACACACCGGCAGTGGGAGGTAGATCAAGTCAATTATGACCCTTTTTGTGCCAACAAAGATTATCTTTTTCTTCTTTTTTTTGGATATGATAAAATAAATAACTTTTAGATAAACAGTTATGTCCGACGAAGACCACGTACATAAAATATCGCGACCTGATTTCCAGGTTGTCCTAAGTGCACTTTTTATGTTTTTGAGATAATCGATTTTTAAAGTTTGAATCTCTGATGCGGGTCAACTATTAAGACTATGGCTATACGTTTAACACTGTTCGGTTGGAAAATCATTCCTTTAATAGAATAAATAAGCATCACAATTCATAAATTATATGTAATCCTATTTTTGTTTTAAGAATACGGCAGGTAGGGTGCATATTTTGGCACTTAGGACATACTGGAACTTAATTACACTATGAATAGTTCAAATGACACCATTGAAATAAAATTCGTTATAATGGCCACCTTGTTCTATGTGTCAGAAATATTAGGAGAACTAGCACTAAGAACAAACAATATAATATCACAGGTCTGAATCTTAACAGGACATCTTGGAATTCAGAGAGCATATTACATATAATTGTTCTATGTATACGCTAACCCAGATGATATTTGTTTTATTTCAACAATGGTGTTGTCTAACTTTGGTATGTATGTCGGAATTGGTCAACTAGAGCGTTGACATGACACCATCACACTGTCCAATCGGCTCGCGGAATACCAGTGTGAACGTCAGAATACCAGTGCTCCACAGGAGAATATCAGTGTTTTTAAGCGATATAATGGTATCATAATTCAGGCAATTCTTCAAGGATTGTCCATTTATAAACGGACAATCCGTACCTAAATGTTCGTTAAAATTAATGGACAATCCTACCACGCGTGGCACGCGAGCTTGGGATTGTCCACTAAATGACGACATGTATAGCTAATCCTGCATGTTAGCTTCATATTTAATATGAAGGGCAATAACTCTATAAAGAATGTTAATTTACTAAATAACGGCGATTTGTATGAGAAGAAGTGTTTTTGACGAAATAACGGAAATATTCGAAGAAGTGTTTTTAAAGTGTGCATACCTATTCATCACACCATTGACAATACAGTCACTACCTTTAGACCTATTCGCCTCACCCATAGGCACATAACCACTCGATATATACATATGCAGCCCACACATGACCATATAGTCACTCCAGGTATACATATAACCTCACCAATGGGCATTCAACCCGTCCAGATATACCAATACCCACACAGACAACGACTCATACCTTCCATACTTGCATAGACACCTCACATATGACAATTCAGCAACTCACTGTATACTCATACATGCCATCCACGATCATAAGCTAATCCCTATACAGCCACCAATGATAATACATCCACAACATTAATAAATATACATCCCACCCGTTACCACAAGGGCACTCCCTATATACCCACACGCTCGCCAATGGCCATCCAGCTTACTCCCGGTATGCAAATATACTTTAATCATGGCCGTACAGTCATTCCATGTATACATATACACATTACCCATAGCCATAAAATCACTCCCTATTTATCAAAACACCCCTTCCATGGTCATACAGACAGCACGGATAGAGAGAGAGACCACTCCTTGTGTACATATCTATTACCTATACATCTCACCATGAACACCCCACTCATAACCATATAGTCACTCCTTGTATACCTATTCACATCATTCATGACATACAGTAGCTCCCTGTATACATATTCACCTCACATATGATCACAGAGTAACTTCCCGACTGCCATCTTGGCACCCACCCAGTATCCAGTTAATCATTTTTATCCTATTGGGCCAGAATAGCCACATATTATGGTTTATTTCAGTTCCGTCTCGAAGTTCTGCCCATTTCCTTTCAGTAATATGGCCAGAATCACAAAAGAGGTTCTCGGCAAAATTCCAACTTTAAAATGAATTTGTCATGCCTCATACGGTACTGGGACAACCAGAATAGAACATGTAGTTGTCAGTTAATTAACTTACACGTATAATAACCAAGTGAGTCACAATTTGCTACCTGTTCCGATAACGCAGAGAATAATGTTCGGGATATATTTAAAAATGAACTTTTTACCAAATTTGGTTGCCATTTTGAAAGCCATCTTGAGAAATGTCAGAGGTGACAATAGTAACAATTAGCCATGGTGCATCAGACATGTTAGTATTCAATGTATAGAATGTAGAATAGCCAATTTTATACATCAACCACAATTTGTAAGCGATTGCAAGACACGCTGGGGCAATATCTACCATTTTCCATATTTTTTCGGCCAGGTTGGCATTTGAGTTAGTAAGTAACAATTTTGGTTCCAATGAGTTGGAATATTCATAGGTAATCAATGATATGGCTCACTTGCAATACAAAGTTCTGTTCATTTCTTGTTGAAATATGACTGGAATCCCAATTGGTATTGTTTGTGAAATTTTATACCGACTTCTGTAAAATAAAGTCACATTTCTCAACCAGTTCCAAACAGCATAAACTGATCTAGAAGAAGCTATAAATGACAAAACGTCATATTTTCAACTTCTGGCGGCCACTTTAGCGGCCACATTGGATGGGGAGTTTCAATTTTGCCCTATAAAAGTATCATTATGTCTTAGCTTCACGAACATATATACATTTGACTAATTTTTTCCAGATTTTTCGGCTATAATTTGCATCAAACTGACTTAGGGCCTAGTCTGAAAAACTGCGGTCATGATGGACGCCATCTTGTCTGGAGTCTACACGGCCACTTTTGTTCTTGCTAACGATGCTTACAAGTTGAAGAACATAATAAGAAACAAAATGAGAGGGGTAAAGTTAAGTCCCATGGGGTGCAAGGGTACCCCTATTAGCTCCCGGACTATTATGTGAGAATAATAATACAATTAGTGGATATATATAGTCGGGCTTATTCTGCAGTGAATCAACTTTAAGACTATGCCTGAGATACAAGCACCATGTATTTATATGTATTTCATCAGAGGGGTTCATATATTGTTTTAAATTATGGGTATTTGGCTGTTCGGTTAGTTAGGTTGGTAGAAATCTCCTCCTCGTGGAATTCATTATATAATGAAATTCGTCACCGATTGACCCTTTGTCGCATATATAGACTGCACATTCTCGGATCAGTTGCCGTGTCGTTCCACGAGCCGAATTCAATGGCTCCGACGTTACATTTGTAACGTTCTAAACAGACAGGTATTTTTCTATGCCAAATTGTGTCTTTCTAATAAGATACATTCTACATTTACTCATCGACAACAGTCACTCATTCTGTATTTCCCCATAATTGATTTGTTTTATACCGCTCTATTTTCACAGCTCGCCTGTGTGTCGATGGCAAAGACCAGAACTATGATATCAACTTGGAGACCTGGGAGGGCAATGCACTTCCGTTCACTGCTTGGGCTCCTAATGAGCCCCTTGGCGGAGGCTGCCTGTACATTGTGCACTGGGGATCTCAATACTTAATGGATGATTATTATTGCAACGCTGGAAACTTTGGAAAGTATATGTGCGAGCTTTGAGAGATTACAAGGGAGGATAATATCGTTATCAGGAAGGTTTGGATGGATAACTATACATACTGTTATATTTATAATTCATAAGTCAAAATTATAATTGACATATTTTAACATATTTATAAAAACAAAATTATGGCCCATTTAATTTTCGTGTCACCGATTATTTGTTATAGTGCCTTGATATACGGTTTTAGTAACACTCTATGACATACAATATTATTAAAATACTTAATTCATCACCATTTGGAACGTCTGTGTCTCAGAAGGTGCCCATAGAATAATATGAAATAGCTGAAATCATAGAAACATTTCCCACGTCTCGCTCCCAGAATGCAACATAATTCAAATTAAGATATAGATTTATTCCCATTCCAAAAACAAAAACAAAAACAACATGTCCGTAGTTTATTACACCGGATATGTTGATAATACAATGTTTTTGATCTTCCTCTTTCAAATGGAATATAACATGGCATATGTGTTATATAAAGTGAGTTCGACAAAATTAAGTGGGCCTTTAAATCTGACTGTAACTGAATTATGAAAATGACAAAACAAAATGTAATGAAATATTGTGATCTAGTGCACATATTGTTTTATAAGTAGAGTCACTTTGGTGGGTTTGTCTTGAAAACCAGGATGTGCATGTCGACATGATAGTGCCACATAAAAGGTACTCACTCCGATTAGGTGGCCCTCGTATCATCCGATTCCAACAACACCATTTCTTCAAAAGACGCTTTAGTTATCAGATCTCGATTAATTACAAACAAATAATGCTAACCACTGTCAACTAGGGTGTAAAATTTCCCAAAACTTGTTATTTATCAACATTCTGTTCAACGAAATTTAGTCGGATTGTCAAATAGCTAACACCCCAAACCACTTGATTTTTGAGTTATCTATCTTCATCAGCAATTTGGTACGAGACCGTCAGTTTGACGAATATTTGCCAGGCCGCCAAAAAATTCATATCTCGGGAAATAACAAATTTAAAAAATCGATATCTGATCACTCTGAACTTTGATGGGTGGGATCCTCGACTCGAATCAACTATCTTTACCCCGAAGACAAAGCGATAGTAATTTATGTGCGTTCAATCCGATCATGTACCTTTAAACAAACGGTATCTTTCCAGAGAAAATAAATCAATGCTTGCACCAGTCACGTGCTCAAGTCTATTAACATATACACGCGGATCAACCAGTCACGTGGTCTAGTCTATTAACATATACACGCGGATCCACCAGTCACGTGCTCTAGTCTATTAACATATACACGCGGATCCACCAGTCACGTGCTCTAGTCTATTAACATATACTCGCGGGTCCACCAGTCACGTGATCTAGTCTATTAACATATACTCGCGGATCCACCAATTACGTGCTCTAGTATATTAACATATACATTCCATGACCATAAATGACGAGACTGGCAACCTTTAACCTTAAAGATAGTGTATCTCTTCTGAGCCACAATTACAACAACAACATTGCTTGTCTTTATTTAGATTTCAAGACTACACGCAGCTTAATTGTAAATAAAATACAAATAAAACTGAACATTGGATCTATTAGTTGCCTATAAAACAGTTGTGTAAATGAATAATGATGTAGTCTATTCCCGATGCAGCCAGGCGTCATTGGCTGTAAAACCTCTTATTTGTATTGATAACTAGATATAGTTCTCCCTTGCTCTTGATATGTTCCGAATGTTTTCGCGAGATTTCTGTTCTAAAAATAACCCCCTTCACTGTCCCTGGATTATATGAGAAACTAGATCATATATATATATCTATTATATATTTTGGAAGATCTGTGTGTGTGTCTGTCTGTCTGTCTGTCTGTAATCGATGGACTCGAAAACGGCCGAGGCGATTACGATGAAACTTGGTATGTGGGGGTATTTTCGCCCGGGAACTGACATGGGCCTATTAATTTGCCCGTGCGACGTGACCTCGACCTTGAAATAGGGTAATTTCAAGGTCAAACGCTCGAATATTACGGGATTTCGATGAAACTTGGTATGTGGGGGTATTTTAGGCCGGGGAGTCTCATAAGCATATTCATTTGCCCGTGCGACGTGACCTTGACCTTGAAATCGGGTCAATTCAATGTCAAATAGCGAATTTTGATGGGATTTCGACGAAATGTGATACGTGGGTTTACTTTTATCCACTGAGTGTTTTGGACGGGTCAAGTCGTAACCCCGACCTGACCTTGACCTTCAAAATGATCAATTCAAGGTCAAATCGGGTAAAACCGGATGGATTTCGACGGGCACGTTTGTCGGGTACTTTTGTCCGGGCAGTGTTTTGGACTGGTCAAATCGTGACCCCACTCGACCTTGACCTTCAAAATGGACAATTCAAGGTCAAAGCCCGGACGAAGTCGGGTCACCTTCTAGTATATATATATATATATGTATATATATATATATATATATATATATATATTGTTTTATACGTCGGAATCTATATAAAGCATATTAGGTAGAGATACACTATCCTTAAACATCACAGTAAGGCTTAATGTCCAGCGAAACGTACCATCTGATTTAAGCATCACAGTAAGGCTTAAAGTCCAGCGAAATGTACCATCGGATTCAACCATCACAGTAAGGCTTAACGTCCATCGAAACGTACCATCTGATTTAAACATCACAGTAAGGCTTAACGTCCAGCGAAACGTACCATCGGATTTAAACATCACAGTAAGGCTCAACGTACAGCGAAAAGTACCATCGGATTTAAATATCACAGTAAGGCTTAAAGTCCAGCGAAATGTACCATCGGATTTAAACATCACAGTAAGGCTTAACGTCCAGCGAAACGTACCATCTGATTTAAACATCACAGTAAGGCTTAACGTCCAGCGAAACGTACCATCTGATTTAAACATCACAGTAAGGCTTAACGTCCAGCGAAACGTACCGTCCGATTTAAACATCACACTAAGGCTTAACGTCCAGCGAAACGTACCGTCCGATTTAAATATCACACTAAGGCTTAACGTCTAGCGAAACGTACCGTCTGATTTAAACATCACACTAAGGCTTAACGTCCAGCGAAACGTACCGTCCGATTTAAATATCACACTAAGGCTTAACGTCCAGCGAAACGTACCGTCCGATTTAAACATTACAGTAAAGATTAACGTCCAGCGAAACGTACCATCTGATTTAAACATCACGGTAAGGCTTAATGTTCATGCAGCGAAACGTACCATCTGATTTAAACATCACATTAAGGCGAAACGTCCAGCGAAACGTACCATTTTATTTAAACATCACAGTAAGGCTCAACGTCCAGCGAAACGTACCATCTGATTTAAAAATCACAGTAAGGATTAACGTCCAGCGAAACGTACCATCGGATTTAAACTTCACAGTAAGGCTTAACGTCCAGCAAAACGTACCATCGGATTTAAATATCAGTGTATGGCTTAACGTCCAACGAAACGTACCATCGGATTTAAACAACACAGTAAGGCTTAACGTCCAGCGAAACGTACCATCTGATTTAAAAATCACAGTAAGGCTTAACGTCCAGCGAAACGTACCATCGGATTTAAAAATCACAGTAAGGCTTAACGTCCAGCGAAACGTACCATCGGATTTAAACATCACAGTACGGCTTAACGTCCAGCGAAACGTACCATCGGATTTAAACATCACAGTAAGGCTTAACGTCCAGCGAAACGTACCATCTGATTTAAACATCACAAAGGCTTCACGTCCAGCAAAACGTACCATCTGATTTAAACATCACAGTAAGGCTTAACGTCCAGCGAAACGTACCATCTGATTTAAACATCACACAAAGGCTTAACGTCCAGCGAAACGTACCATCTGATTTAAACATCAAACAAAGGCTTAACGTCCAGCGAAACGTACGATCTGATTTAAACATCACACAAAGGCTTAACGTCCAGCGAAACGTACCATCTGATTTAAACATCACACAAAGGCTTAACGTCCAGCGAAACGTACCATCTGATTTAAACATCACACAAAGGCTTAACGTCCAGCGAAACGTACGATCTGATTTAAACATCACTGTAAGGCTTCACGTCCAGCAAAACGTACCATCTGATTTAAACATCACTGTAAGGCTTAACGTCCAGCGAAACGTACCATCTGATTTAAACATCACACAAAGGCTTAACGTCCAGCGAAACGTACCATCTGATTTAAACATCACACAAAGGCTTAACGTCCAGCGAAACGTACCATCTGATTTAAAAATCACAGTAAGGCTTAACGTCCAGCGAAACGTACCATCTGATTTAAACATCACTGTAAGGCTTAACGTCCAGCGAAACGTACCATCTGATTTAAACATCACACAAAGGCTTAACGTCCAGCGAAACGTACCATCTGATTTAAAAATCACAGTAAGGCTTAACGTCCAGCGAAACGTACCATCTGATTTAAACATCACTGTAAGGCTTAAAGTCCAGCGAAACGTACCATCTGATTTAAACATCACACAAAGGCTTAACGTCCAGCGAAACGTACCATCTGATTTAAAAATCACAGTAAGGCTTAACGTCCAGCGAAACGTACCATCGGATTTAAAAATCACAGTAAGGCTTAACGTCCAGCGAAACGTACGATCTGATTTAAACATCACACAAAGGCTTAACGTCCAGCGAAACGTACCATCTGATTTAAACATCACACAAAGGCTTAACGTCCAGCGAAACGTACCATCTGATTTAAACATCACTGTAAGGTTTAACGTCCAGCGAAACGTACCATCTGATTTAAACATCACAGTAAGGCTTAACGTCCAGCGAAACGTACCATCTGATTTAAACATCACAGTAAGGCTTAACGTCCAGCGAAACGTACCATCTGATTTAAACATCACTGTAAGGCTTAACGTCCAGCGAAACGTACCATCTGATTTAAACATCACAGTAAGGCTTAACGTCCAGCGAAACGTACCATCTGATTTAAACATCACAGTAAGGCTTAACGTCCAGCGAAACGTACCATCTGATTTAAACATCACAGTAAGGCTTAACGTCCAGCGAAACGTACCATCTGATTTAAACATCACTGTAAGGCTTAACGTCCAGCGAAACGTACCATCTGATTTAAACATCACACAAAGGCTTAACGTCCAGCGAAACGTACCATCTGATTTAAACATCACAGTAAGGCTTAACGTCCAGCGAAACGTACCATCTGATTTAAACATCACACAAAGGCTTAACGTCCAGCGAAACGTACCATCTGATTTAAACATCACACAAAGGCTTAACGTCCAGCGAAACGTACGATCGGATTTAAACATCACAGTAAGGCTTAACGTCCAGCGAAACGTACGATCGGATTTAAACATCACAGTAAGGCTTAACGTCCAGCGAAACGTACCATCTGATTTAAACATCACACAAAGGCTTAACGTCCAGCGAAACGTACCATCTGATTTAAACATCACAGTAAGGCTTAACGTCCAGCGAAACGTACCATCTGATTTAAACATCACACAAAGGCTTAACGTCCAGCGAAACGTACGATCGGATTTAAACATCACAGTAAGGCTTAACGTCCAGCGAAACGTACCATCGGATTTAAACATCACACAAAGGCTTAACGTCCAGCGAAACGTACGATCTGATTTAAACATCACACAAAGGCTTAACGTCCAGCGAAACGTACGATCTGATTTAAACATCACAGTAAGGCTTAACGTCCAGCGAAACGTACCATCTGATTTAAACATCACACAAAGGCTTAACGTCCAGCGAAACGTACCATCTGATTTAAACATCACAGTAAGGCTTAACGTCCAGCGAAACGTACCATCTGATTTAAACATCACACAAAGGCTTAACGTCCAGCGAAACGTACCATCTGATTTAAACATCACACAAAGGCTTAACGTCCAGCGAAACGTACGATCTGATTTAAACATCACAGTAAGGCTTAACGTCCAGCGAAACGTACCATCTGATTTAAACATCACACAAAGGCTTAACGTCCAGCGAAACGTACCATCTGATTTAAACATCATAGTAAGGCTTAACGTCCAGCGAAACGTACCATCTGATTTAAACATCATAGTAAGGCTTAACGTCCAGCGAAACGTACCATCTGATTTAAACATCACACAAAGGCTTAACGTCCAGCGAAACGTACCATCTGATTTAAACATCACACAAAGGCTTAACGTCCAGCGAAACGTACCATCTGATTTAAACATCACACAAAGGCTTAACGTCCAGCGAAACGTACCATCTGATTTAAAAATCACAGTAAGGCTTAACGTCCAGCGAAACGTACCATCTGATTTAAACATCACTGTAAGGCTTAACGTCCAGCGAAACGTACCATCTGATTTAAACATCACACAAAGGCTTAACGTCCAGCGAAACGTACGATCGGATTTAAACATCACAGTAAGGCTTAACGTCCAGCGAAACGTACCATCTGATTTAAACATCACACAAAGGCTTAACGTCCAGCGAAACGTACCATCGGATTTAAAAATCATAGTAAGGCTTCACGTCCAGCGAAACGTACGATCGGATTTAAACATCACACAAAGGCTTAACGTCCAGCGAAACGTACCATCTGATTTAAACATCACAGTAAGGCTTAACGTCCAGCGAAACGTACCATCTGATTTAAACATCACTGTAAGGCTTAACGTCCAGCGAAACGTACCATCGGATTTAAACATCACAGTAAGGCTTAACGTCCAGCGAAACGTACCATCGGATTTAAACATCATAGTAAGGCTTAACGTCCAGCGAAACGTACCATCTGATTTAAACATCACAGTAAGGCTTAACGTCCAGCGAAACGTACCATCTGATTTAAACATCACAGTAAGGCTTAACGTCCAGCAAAACGTACCATCTGATTTAAACATCACACAAAGGCTTAACGTCCAGCGAAACGTACCATCTGATTTAAACATCACACAAAGGCTTAACGTCCAGCGAAACGTACCATCTGATTTAAACATCACACAAAGGCTTAACGTCCAGCGAAACGTACCATCTGATTTAAAAATCACAGTAAGGCTTAACGTCCAGCGAAACGTACCATCTGATTTAAACATCACACAAAGGCTTAACGTCCAGCGAAACGTACCATCTGATTTAAACATCACACAAAGGCTTAACGTCCAGCGAAACGTACCATCTGATTTAAAAATCACAGTAAGGCTTAACGTCCAGCGAAACGTACCATCTGATTTAAACATCACACAAAGGCTTAACGTCCAGCGAAACGTACCATCTGATTTAAAAATCACAGTAAGGCTTAACGTCCAGCGAAACGTACCATCTGATTTAAACATCACTGTAAGGCTTAACGTCCAGCGAAACGTACCATCTGATTTAAACATCACACAAAGGCTTAACGTCCAGCGAAACGTACCATCTGATTTAAAAATCACAGTAAGGCTTAACGTCCAGTCAAACGTACCATCGGATTTAAAAATCACAGTAAGGCTTAACGTCCAGCGAAACGTACGATCTGATTTAAACATCACTGTAAGGCTTCACGTCCAGCGAAACGTACCATCTGATTTAAACATCACACAAAGGCTTAACGTCCAGCGAAACGTACCATCTGATTTAAACATCACAGTAAGGCTTAACGTCCAGCAAAACGTACGATCTGATTTAAACATCACACAAAGGCTTAACGTCCAGCGAAACGTACCATCTGATTTAAACATCACAGTAAGGCTTAACGTCCAGCGAAACGTACCATCTGATTTAAACATCACACAAAGGCTTAACGTCCAGCGAAACGTACAATCTGATTTAAACATCACACAAAGGCTTAACGTCCAGCGAAACGTACAATCTGATTTAAACATCACTGTAAGGCTTAACGTCCAGCGAAACGTACCATCTGATTTAAACATCACACAAAGGCTTAACGTCCAGCGAAACGTACAATCTGATTTAAACATCACAGTAAGGCTTAACGTCCAGCGAAACGTACCATCTGATTTAAACATCACACAAAGGCTTAACGTCCAGCGAAACGTACAATCTGATTTAAAAATCACAGTAAGGCTTAACGTCCAGCGAAACGTACCATCTGATTTAAACATCACTGTAAGGCTTAACGTCCAGCGAAACGTACCATCTGATTTAAACATCACACAAAGGCTTAACGTCCAGCGAAACGTACAATCTGATTTAAACATCACAGTAAGGCTTAACGTCCAGCGAAACGTACCATCTGATTTAAACATCACACAAAGGCTTAACGTCCAGCGAAACGTACCATCTGATTTAAACATCACACAGAGGCTTAACGTCCAGCGAAACGTACCATCTGATTTAAACATCACACAAAGGCTTAACGTCCAGCGAAACGTACCATCTGATTTAAACATCACAGTAAGGCTTAACGTCCAGCGAAACGTACCATCTGATTTAAACATCACTGTAAGGCTTAACGTCCAGCGAAACGTACCATCTGATTTAAACATCACACAAAGGCTTAACGTCCAGCGAAACGTACCATCTGATTTAAACATCACACAAAGGCTTAACGTCCAGCGAAACGTACCATCTGATTTAAACATCACAGTAAGGCTTAACGTCCAGCGAAACGTACCATCTGATTTAAACATCACACAAAGGCTTAACGTCCAGCGAAACGTACCATCTGATTTAAACATCACACAAAGGCTTAACGTCCAGCGAAACGTACGATCTGATTTAAACATCACACAAAGGCTTAACGTCCAGCGAAACGTACCATCTGATTTAAACATCACACAAAGGCTTAACGTCCAGCGGAACGTACCATCTGATTTAAACATCACAGTAAGGCTTAACGTCCAGCGAAACGTACGATCGGATTTAAACATCACAGTAAGGCTTAACGTCCAGCGAAACGTACCATCGGATTTAAACATCACAGTAAGGCTTAACGTCCAGCGAAACGTACCATCGGATTTAAACATCACACAAAGGCTTAACGTCCAGCGAAACGTACGATCGGATTTAAACATCACACAAAGGCTTAACGTCCAGCGAAACGTACCATCTGATTTAAACATCACAGTAAGGCTTAACGTCCAGCGAAACGTACGATCTGATTTAAACATCACAGTAAGGCTTAACGTCCAGCGAAACGTACCATCGGATTTAAACATCACACAAAGGCTTAACGTCCAGCGAAACGTACGATCTGATTTAAACATCACAGTAAGGCTTAACGTCCAGCGAAACGTACCATCTGATTTAAACATCACACAAAGGCTTAACGTCCAGCGAAACGTATCATCTGATTTAAACATCACAGTAAGGCTTAACGTCCAGCGAAACGTACCATCTGATTTAAACATCACAGTAAGGCTTAACGTCCAGCGAAACGTACCATCTGATTTAAACATCACACAAAGGCTTAACGTCCAGCGAAACGTACAATCTGATTTAAACATCACAGTAAGGCTTAACGTCCAGCGAAACGTATCATCTGATTTAAAAATCACACAAAGGCTTAACGTCCAGCGAAACGTACCATCTGATTTAAACATCACAGTAAGGCTTAACGTCCAGCAAAACGTACGATCTGATTTAAACATCACAGTAAGGCTTCACGTCCAGCAAAACGTACCATCTGATTTAAACATCACACAAAGGCTTAACGTCCAGCGAAACGTACCATCGGATTTAAACATCACACAAAGGCTTAACGTCCAGCGAAACGTACGATCTGATTTAAACATCACACAAAGGCTTAACGTCCAGCGAAACGTACCATCGGATTTAAACATCACAGTAAGGCTTCACGTCCAGCGAAACGTACCATCTGATTTAAACATCACACAAAGGCTTAACGTCCAGCGAAACGTACCATCGGATTTAAACATCACAGTAAGGCTTAACGTCCAGCGAAACGTACCATCTGATTTAAACATCGCACAAAGGCTTAACGTCCAGCGAAACGTACCATCTGATTTAAACATCACAGTAAGGCTTAACGTCCAGCGAAACGTACCATCTGATTTAAACATCACACAAAGGCTTAACGTCCAGCGAAACGTACCATCTGATTTAAACATCACACAAAGGCTTAACGTCCAGCGAAACGTACGATCGGATTTAAACATCACAGTAAGGCTTAACGTCCAGCGAAACGTACCATCTGATTTAAACATCACACAAAGGCTTAACGTCCAGCGAAACGTACCATCTGATTTAAACATCATAGTAAGGCTTAACGTCCAGCGAAACGTACCATCTGATTTAAACATCATAGTAAGGCTTAACGTCCAGCGAAACGTACCATCTGATTTAAACATCACAGTAAGGATTAACGTTCAGCGAAACGTACCATCTTATTTAAACATCACAGTAAGGCTTAATGTCCAGCGAAACGTACCATCTGATGTAAACATCACAGTAAGTCTTAACGTCCAACGAAACGTATCATCTGATTTAAACATCACAGTAAGGCTTAACGTCCAGCGAAACGTACCATCTGATTTAAACATCACAGTAAGGATTAACGTCCAGCGAAACGTACCATCTGATTTAAACATCACAGTATGTCTTAACGTCCAGCGAAACGTACCATCTGATTTAAACATCACAGTAAGGCTTAACGTCCAACGAAACGTATCATCTGATTTAAACATCACAGTAAGGCTTAATGTCCAGCGAAACGTACCATCTGATTTAAACATCACAGTAAGGCTTAACGTCCAGCGGAACGTACCATCTGATTTAAACATCACAGTAAGGCTTAACATCCAGCGAAACCTACCATCGGATTTAAACGTCACAGTTAAGGTTGAACGTACCATCGGATTTCAACGTTTGCCTTCGAATACTTACGTCGCAATTTGGCAGGTAATCAGTTCTTCGCATCATCGGTTGCACTCATCTCCACGGGGTCCAATAAAATATGTCACCATTTTATGCAGTTAAACATGAGTGAGTATATATATAACATGTTTTACTATTGATATTTTACTTGTGTTATTTACATTGATGATATTCTTCATTATATCGGGTTCTATATATGTGTTATTTACATTGATGATATTCTTCATATCAGGTTCTATAGATGTGTTATTTACATTGATGATATTATTCATTATATCGGGTTCTATAGATGTGTTATTTACATTGATGATATTCTTCAATATATCGGGTTCTATAAATGTGTTATTTACATTGATGATATTCTTCATTATATCGGGTTTATAGATGTGTTATATACATTGATGATATTCTTCATATCGGGTTCTATAGATGTGTTATTTACATTGATGATATTCTTCATTATATCGGGTTCTATAGATGTGTTATATACATTGATGATATTCTTCGTTGGGTCGGGTTCTATAGATGTGTTATTTACATTGATTATATTCTTCATTATATCGGGTTCTAAATAGAGGTGTTATTTACTTGATGATATTCTTCTATATATCGGGTTCTATAGATGTGTTATTTACATTGATGATATTCTTCATTATGTCGGGTTCTATAGATGTGTTATTTATATTGATGATATTCTTCATTAGATCGGGTTCTATAGATGTGTTATTTACATCGATCGTGTGTGAATTGTTGAAGTATTTCCAATTGTGTGTATTTATTCTTGATATATCTTTATTGATTTGCTGTGTTTGACATATAATCCTTAAATGACGAGAAGGGAGACACATTGTCTGTCAGCACGAACAACCACACAATACCACATTTCATACAAGAACGTCTTGACGATTCTATCAATATTATTTTTCACTGGATCACATGTATTTTTCATACCACTGCATTGATCTGGATGACCATTATTCAGAGCGTTAAGAAGAAATCCCAACCGACACTTCCTATATCTAGGACCCTCCACAAATATGTATATGTACCAGTAAAAGCAAGCAGGACTCAACCACACAACCAAAACCTGCCCGAGTCTGGTACCTAATTTAAAAAAAATCAGAAAAAAACAAATTTTGTAATCATATAAATATATTTTATTCATGTCACCCTAATAGTGCCGGAGGTCAGGTTACTACGTTTTTATATTTGTGCAGCTTTCGACCAGGAACCAGTCTTTTCAACAAGAGACATTGAGTGATCACAAAAAACGGATACGAGAATCGCAAAAACAATAACAGACGACAGCTAGATAGCAATTTTTATTCATTAAGCAGTTATATCAACTTTGATACGAAAATCATTCATTAAAATGTACTTTTACTTCCATGAACTAGAAAATTAGACAGTTGTTGTCGAATTTCACGCGATAGACTGGTTTTTGTCTTTTTTCACCGAAAAGTTGAAGACGTAGTAACATGACCCTTTCTGCCCTAATAGTCCTCAGTTCATTGAGGGTATGTGGTATACTGCAGATGTACCCGCTCCCAACTCTTTGAATTGGGTCAACATTATTGGAAACTACCATGCCATGTGTCGATGAAACTGAAATATGTTAATATCTGGGGAAACGCATTTCCTATGCAAGTATCAAAACAGACTCAAATAAGAAACACTGTACACGTAATGATATAATTGCGGTGAGATGGGATGGGGATAGTGAGACAAATATCAGTGCATAATTATGTAGATTTCTTGGAAAATATATTCCCAACAATAGTATTAGTATAGGCTTCTTGTCTGGCTTTGTATGTATAAAATGTACCGTATTTTTATTGCAGATCGCGTAGAATGGCTATAGATGTTTATATCGGTCAGGTGATCTGTTTCGTGGTCATTTTCCCGCCATTTTGAAATCCAAGATGGTCGCCATTCTAATTTTTTGGATTATCTTCTGTTTAACTAAATCGGTGGATGTGACGTCTGTTCCGATGTTCTATCACATCCATGTGGCTAACTCCATATAGACATGTATATGATACGGATTATAGAAAAAAATGAATATGAAGGCAATTACTTGTAAAGAAAAAGCATGATTTGATAATTATTCACATTAATTGTTTCACATAGGGGTACACTCCGTTTGTTTCGTCATATAAGATTCACGCTCTTTATATTCTTACTGCTCAAATTGTGGAAATGATAACGGGTTCAATCTTTTGTTAGCGTATAGGGTGAGATTTAGCTAATCATCAAAAATGTCCCTTAAATGGCATACATAAGGGTAAAAAAAACATAATGCTGATGAAATCGAATCTTCCTAAAATCTTTTTATGTAATTTTAAAAAACAAATAATACAATTCGTAAAACAAATCAGAATTTACCACATGGACAAAGTCAAATTGTGCATAGTCTGACGAATGTAGTTGGAAACAATCCTAAATTCACACGATTTACATATGCTATCCGTATTCCAAATACTCAAATTGTAGAAATAGTAAAAAATAGGGTCAGTTTTTATTGATTTTTTTAGGGATAACATAGGAACCAAAAGTCTTATTGGATTTCCAAATGGCGGGAAATGACCCCAAACCAGATCACCTGACCGAAAAGAAATCACTCACTAGCTATTTTGTTATCACGAGCTTACGTCAAAATGAGAGTACATTAAACCAAAGAACTTGACTGAAGTATGCAACAATGGCTTATCTGTTGACTATGCGAGGACAATTGCTCTATACATGGGGTGTACCGACATTATTTAACGAATAGAAACTCTGGCCACTCCCTGAAGATCATAATTATTCAACATGGGAACTTTGTGATGTTCTTACCTGTTCTGATAGGGATCTTGCATGATAACATTAAATAACAACGCAGGGAATACAAACTTATTTGTGAACACGTGTTCCTTAATAATCTAGTTCACAGTACGGGGTGGTTCCAGCTCAATATTTCATGATTTTGTGACTTTTTGCATGTGATCCGGTTATCGCATAAATTTTGAATTGATTACCCAAGAGAAAATCCATGCTTGTAATTTAGCGATGCAAAGCAAAATGGGCTCGCAAAAGTCACCTAAATCATTTAATATCAAAAGGGGACCTTCCCCTGTGAAATATATTGATTAAGGAACAGCTATTAACTAAGAAATATATTGCCTGCATTTATGCCCCCGAAAGAAATACATTTCGGGGGGATTTAGTATTTGTCTGTTATGTCTGTCCGTTCGTCCATTCGTCTGTAAGATTTTTCGTGGCGCTCCATAAAATCGCGATGCTTTATTATATTATATTGGATTCTGTTGAAACTTGCCGTAGTTGTTTCTAATGAGAAGATATGTCGCGCAAAAACAAATTTCCAATTGTTGTAGGTCAAGGTCACAGATCAAAGTCGTTCTCTCGATTAAGTCACCAGACACTACCCTTCGTGTCCGCTCCATAACTTTTGTGTACATCACGTGATTTAAACGAAACAATGTGTGGTGGTTAAATGGAGACTACGACAATTTCAATAACTTCCCCGTAATAACAACGATCTAATATCGATAATATACAAAAACATAAGTAATTTGAGTCGAAGCTGTCTTCTTTAGACGTTCAGGTTAACAGGTTGTCTTAAAATTAAAGTTAATAATTTGATATAAATTTAATTTATGGCTCGAGCCATGCATACATTAAATTGCGAATGTACGTGTAGAAGACGTAATCGAATTAATTGACGGAAAGTGGATTAGGCAACGCGTAACATACATGGTCGTCTAATAAATTATGTTGATACGTGTACGGGACGTGAACTGAAGCCACTCACTGACTAGTGACTATACAATAACTTAAATGAGTCTCTGGAACTAGTATGCATGTAATATAACATTTATTTGATACATTTGTTTGAAAACTGTACAAAAATTACTCGATGACGATAGTTCTATATTCGCATTCCGGCTAAGCTGTCATCCGTAACATTACTTTGTACTCAAAAGACTTTCAAATAATGGAAATCTGGTTACCTTATTCAACGAAGCAGAGACTATAGAAACCAACAACAACATGTGAGTACAGTACCCCTTTAACCTGCATGAGTAAGTGTGACGGTGTGTCGCGATATGTGTGCATTGTGGTTTGTCAAAGGTCAAGATCACTTGGGGCTTTCAAACTTACGACTTCATCTACACCATGTAGCCGTATTTTCTTGCACCATCCGTGTCCGCTCCATAACATCGCGATGCTTCATTTGATTCTGTTGAAACTTGGCGTAGTTGTCATAATAAGGAGACGATGTGTCGCGCACAAGTTGTTTTCAAATCGTTGAATTTCAAGGTCACAGGTCAATGTCGTTCTCTAGATACTAAATCTGATAAGTTTTTTCATGAAAGTGTGGGTGTATCATATCAAAAAGAATTCATGTAACTCAACATTACAACTTATTGGAGGTCAGGCTATAAATTCGCAGACGAGTTGCCTGATTTCAGGGGCATAGTCACTTCCGAGTTACATTTCGTGTTGTTCAGTATTATAAATGTCCCTGTGAGAACATCTAAAACTTCCCAGGTTTTGAACAGGTGGAGTATGATCTCTACAGGCCTAACCAGTGTGGAGATTCATCGAATTACATAAGGGTGCTCATAGTCAATAATAAGGGTCTCTCTTCAATAATTGTATACCATTGACAATTTGTGTGTTTTCTTGTCTTATTCTTGTGTTATTTATATGTATGCGTTGAAGAAAACATTCTTTAGCTTTGATGTTGAAACATCATGACGATGGGAAACCTTCAAGATGTGTTTAGGTTATAAGCTAACATTTTATAAACCTATACTGCTTTTTAAATATTTGTGTATCTGACATAAATAAAATGTTTTCAAGAGCCAAGAAATGCATTCAACTTATTCTTGTCGAGACCTCATTTTACACTAAACGTACGTAGAAAACCATCGATTTTGGCACCTTGTCTGCCCTAACAAAAAAAAGATCATGAAATACTTTTAGCAAAGACTTTCACACATTTGAACAAAAGTCATTGGATCGAAAAGCGGTCGTTCTTGTTTCAATGATTTTGATTTGCTGACAGGATGAAGACCATTCCCAGAAGGTGACCTGTGACTATAAGAATGCTGATATGTCATCATCGAGTTGCCAAAACAAAACAATCCAACCATTTCTAAAGAAAAACATGGGTTTAGAAACGAATATTTATATTTCACCGGAGTGCAGACTATGGTGGTATCAAAACGTTGGAAAAATGTTCAGCTGTTTAGACAAAAAATGGATCTAAACTCTACTTTTCCTATTTTCGCGAATTTGATCGGATTTTCACAATATATAGGTTGTGCTTTCTTCAGACTAGTTTTATCTCCTTAAGATTCTACACACAACGAACCATTCGCTGACGGAATATTGAATTATTATTTCATTTCCATTGATTTCCATTGATTCAATTGTAGGATTTATTTTATAATTTGAATCAAATAAGTTCAACGAGGAAGCGTTCTGTTCTTGTATGGACACACCATTCCTTTCCAGCAGATTTTTTTTCTTCAGATTCGTTCAAATTACATTAATTGTTGGTTTCCCATTGACATGTTCAGCGTTCCATGATGTTCACAATAATGAATAACGTAGTCTCAAGTATATATAAGATTGGCGGATTTTGTAAAAAAATAAACAGAAAAGAGCAAAGTAATTTTTTATAAAAGAGCACGACACAGTAATTGTATATTGACGAGCATATTCCCAAGGCTAAAGGGGTCACTCTCACAAAAAAAGTGCTGAAGGGTACATAGGTTGTGAAAATGTGCTGACGGGTACACAGGTTTTGAAAATGTGCTGTCGGAAACACAGGTTTTGAAATTTCGTTCTATATCAATGACATTTAGTTCTCTGTCTGCCAAGATTTCTGTTAGAGAATAATTGTATCTGTCCCAAGGAAAATTAAAATGAACTGAGAACGAACTGGTGATGGGCGCTAGACTTTCAGGAACAGAGTTAAAGTAACTGCATATGTGCCGATCACAAACCCTGTACGCTTCAGCACTTTTTGGTGAGAGTGACCCATTCAGCATTACCGAAAACGTTGTTACCCGATTTGTGCCGAAATAAACTCTAGTATATTCCAACATTCTTATCAAATTTCCAAGCAGAGTTTTGGCAGAAATGCCTCCAATGTTGTTCCATCGCCAAGTGCGTCGAGATTTTGTTCTGTATATTTCTCAAACATCCGCCATGTTTACTACAACTTGAAACCACGTGATTCGTGACCGCGATGGAGTTAAGTTGACAGGTTGAACCCTATAGTGGACTAATAACCCTATATAGCGCACTGATAACTAACACAATTGATAACGTTGTATTTGTTAAAATTTAACTGAATTATTAGTATTCACAAAAGGAAACAATAGGCTGCAATAGCATGCCTGACACAACAGCAATTATAACTTTCACAACAAAATTATAGATAGAAATTGTTCTGAGAATTTAATTTTCAAACCAGTATATAGTGTTAAATGTGTTGTTTTACAGCAAAATATAAACATATTGTTTCTACTTTTGGACCGGAATTGTCATTGTCAGGTTGGAAATGTCTGATAGTTTTCGAATTTTTGAGGTACCATTTGGAAAATTCCATTTTCAACTTAGTGGGGGTGTGCATATAACTTCGCGCATCTTCCCGGAACTTCGCGGGTCGCACTACAAAAGATATGGCATTATAATTATGTTCGCGCGGCAAAACTTGCGCGATAACTCGCTGTCGTGTGGATAAGCAAGCTTACGAAGTGGCCCAAACAGTTTTCCATATGGTTACGACGAATTAGCGACTATATCATACAGTAGAAGCCAGTCCTGCATATATTTTGAAATAAATTATGTCAAAGGATTCACAGATACCCAGCCCTATTACAATATTAGTTTTCAACATCTCATGGCAACCAGTCAACTGTGACACCGGGGTTTCAACATCATCCTTATGTGCTTCTGTATATATCATACATGTAACATCAGTGATTGTGTTAATATTTAATGATATGTTCTTTGTTAATCGATCGAGGAGTTTTCCATTGTTTAATATAATATTAATATCTGGAAAGATTAAATACCCGCCATCCGATATATTCTGCTAAATTATTTCATCGCCCGTTGACGAGAGAAGTGGAACAAACCTCACGAACATCGCAGTCATTTGCACATGTCCCTGGCAAATTTATAACAATAACAAATACCTACAAATACTTGTAACAATAACAAATACCTATATATACATGTAACAATAAAAATACATATATGTGACCCGCCATATCAAATCCAGTCGTAAGTCGGGATTTTGTTTACCCTGTGCCAATGCATTGTCTTATATATGCGAGTCGACCATAGGTCGCCTCGCATATATAAGAGAATGCATTGGCCTAACAATTTTTTATCATTTTTTTTACATAAATGTTTCTTACAATTTTTAGGACATAAAATCAAAAACATCCATTAGCCTGCAGGGAGCCCCACACATATATAGAAGCATATAGAGTGTCGTTTGCTCATGTTTGTCTGGGGCTCTGTATGGGTGAAATTATAAAATTGTTAAAGAATACAAGAAAACATTATTAAAATTGTAAAAAAAATTGTTAGGCCAATGCATTCTCTTATATATGCGTGGCGACCTATGGTCGAATCGCATATATACGAGAATGCATTGGCACAGGGTTAAAATAATCCAGACTTACGACTGGATTTGATATGGCGGGTCATATATTTACATGTAACGCTATAGACTCGTATTCACCAACTGTGTTTATTTTATAAACCAGTTAGTTTATTTCGTAGAGGGTGAACACACAATGTATCTTCGCTATATATAGCATTTACGGCACACATAGGTCGATGATATATCATATTTGCTATTGGTCAATATAAACAGTCTTACGACTAAACCGCGAACACTCAGCGGATACAATGCGCACGTAAAGCGGTCTCTCCTGCGGAATGAGTTTTGATAATATAATTGAGATCTTCTAATTATTCCTTTAATAGGTGCATGGTGTATTTTGCGGCCCGACCTTCTCCCACGGTTTCTCGCGATTGATATAAGCCGAACGTGTTCTGCCATGCGCACCATGTTTTTTTGTAACCGTGTGCATATAGGCAATCTCTGATCGATGTCAATCCTCTTGATTGGATAATCCTATACATATGAATACCGCGGCGATGTCTTCGCATTTGCGACCGCGTATATAGCTTCATATTTGCCCCCTATAGTATATAAACCAACCAGACTAAATGTAGACCGAGTTGGCGAATACGAATACTGCATATTGCTTCAGTGTTATGTCTAATTTTTGGGACAGGTGCCTGTAATCCTTTATTAAAATACGGGCCTCCGGTTGCTCAGTCGATAAAGTGGATATTGCATCATGACTTCAGAAGACATCCAGCGATCGAAAAGATGGATCGATAAACGCCGATTACACATAACCAGGGGGTAGACGGATTTACATACCTAGGCCTCAGTCCTAGTTTATATTCGTGTATCTAGGCCTCAGTCTTAATTTATAAATTTAGCAAACGGAGAAGAAAGCACATCTGCAACATCAGTAAGAATCGGCCGTAGTGTAATTTATGTACAATTTTCAAATAACCAACCGCTGGTCGGTATTAAAGCACATATTCGTAATCGTTGGACGGTTTGTGTTGGCGCCACGAACTTTACCTACTGAGTCACGGCTCCCTGATATGTACATGAAGACGTTTTTTCACAACTCCTCGATCAATGTTGAAATTCATACGTTGTCAATAAATGTTGTATCTCTATAAATAAGTGTTCGTTATTCCTTGATATATACACTTAAACAAAAGTAGCCCCCTTAATATGTTCGAGGATATCTTCAGATCTGGTAATCAGATTTCGATGAAACTTTGTGAAGATAATGTCACATATTTTACCAACAAATATCATAACTAATCATACAATGAGTGGCTACATGCTCGAATGAACACCAATTGAATGGCGAAAGTCTACTTTCCATAAAATAAAAAAAATCACCGGGTTCACTAATATGGAAGGTTCACATTTCAGATTTCCCTTGGTGACTTGGCACATATGTATGGCACTAAAGGGAGCGAGAAGTGTACAACAGAGTGGATAACGACACTAATCGATGTCACATGCATTCCTCATAAATACATCTATATTCCAATTGTGTGTCTTATAATTAGACACAAATGTGACTTTGGGGGTAAAAAGCTCGTTTTAATGACAAAATCAGAGAAAAGTGGAATTTCACTACAATTTCGTTAAAATTCCTCTTCTAATTAATTTGTTTGACATAGAAACATGGAATACGCACACTTTATATATATATATATATATATATATACTAGAAGGTGACCCGACTTCGTCCGGGTTTAACCTTGAATTGTCTATTTTGAAGGCCAATGTCAAGTGGGGTCACGATTTGACCCGTCCAAAACACAGTGCCCGAACAAAAGTACCCGACAAAAGTACCCGTCGAAATCCATCCGGTTTTACCCGATTTGACCTTGAATTGACCATTTTGAAGGTCAGGTGGGGTCAAACACCAACACCCCAAAAATGGTGGAAATCGGCCCAGCGGATACCGAGATACCCTATGCATCAAATTTCGTCCGTAAATATCCGCCAGTTTAACCCGATTTGATTTCCACTCAAGTATATAAACGCGCCTCATACACACACGCTCATTAATTATCAAGTTTCAACGTAAAGATAAATTACCATCGGTGCCCGAGATATCGCCAAGACGTCTGAAACAGTCAAATGCATCGGCCGGTTAAGCGTTAACGTGATCTAACGTTATGACCTCTAACGACGTCATAGAAGTTACGCATTGTTTTTATCCTGATGGAAGATAGTTGATGATACCCACCCCAGTTGGTTGCAAATCAGGAACGATAACTCTATTCGAAGTACATGACCTATTCTTCTGCAGTCCGCCCACGCATTGCATCATGGTCTATTTGTATGCCGGTTGGGCATGTCCGGACATGACCCGCTGGTTATATCCAGACTTCTCCCTATGAACGGTATATTATCTACATGTATATCACATGATGATCTCGGTGGGGGTAGCTTCAGTCTTGAATGTTAAAGGGACACTAGGCTATCACTGGGGGGATGATTGTTAAAGTGACACAAGGCACTCACTATGGATGAATGTTAAAGTAACACATGGCGCACACTGTGGGATAATGTTAAAGTGACACTCGCATTGAAAACTTCAGAAAATTCAAAACTTCAAAAATTTCAAAAAGTTCAAAATTTTCAAAAATTTCAAAAATTTCAAAAACTTCAAAAAGTTCAAATATTTCAAAAAATTTCAAAAACTTCAAAAACTTCAAAAATTTCAAAAACTTCACAAATTTCACAAATTTCACAAATTTCAACAAACTTCAAAAATTAAACAAAATTCAGGATTTAGTCAAAAATATGGCTTGTTACCATTCATCGGAAAGCTATGGGGGTACGGTGGTGAGCGCCACCGAAAAAAGCAAGTGAGCGAGGGAAAAAAGAGAAAAATAACTTGACAAGTGGTACATAGTACAATTTATTATATTAACTATTCACTGTCACTTTCGTCCGAATTGTCATCACTTTCGTCAGATGTGTCATTTGTTTCGTCCATGAACTTTTCTAGCAATGGTCTGTACTTTAATATTGACATTTTCACTGCATCACGATCTTCAAAACCATTCTTCATATAATTCTCCACTTTATCCATGACACTGTTGTGCAGAGTACCATTGCGCAGCCACATATTCTTTATTATTGTCCAAGCATAAACATTCATAAATAGCCTCATGCCTTCAGTTTTAAGATCTGTACTTTTAAGGTCCTTGTCAGCTTGTACTTTTGCCTCTTTTTCTGTCGAGCCATATACGTTTCCACGTTATCAATCCATGCTTCTTGTGCTTTATCTCTACTCTCATCACACAAACTTTTGAAGTATTCATCTTCATTCGATTTAATTTTCTTATTCTGACTATCATCCGTGTCCTCAGTTAATTTTCGTTTTAACTTATTTTCTTGACACCAGTTTTGTATGTGTCTCTGGACATCATGCTGATCTTCGAACATAAGCCCACAGTCATTGCAAGGGTACGACATGTCTTCTCGAATGCCTATGTTTTTATGGTTTTCTTTATTAATTTCATTGATCTCACCAGGTGTCCTTATGTCCTTAGTATAGCCATTATGTTGACCCTGGGGCACAATATAATTATATGTCATGCACTGCCGTTGACCAGGGAGATATCTGTCATCATATTTCATCTCATTCCGTTGATCCGGGCTATTGTTGTCATCACATTTCACCACATTCTGTTCATCTGGGTGGTCGCTGTCCTTATGGAGATTATATTTCATGCCATTCCATTCACCCATATGTTGGTTCGTGTCCTCTTTTAGCACATTCTGTCGCAGCCGTAATGTGTCCGGGGTTGCGGCTTTTAAATCCACCAGTAGGTAACCGTACGGTTCACTCGTCGCTTCCGAAAACTCTCGCATCATACGTTGAGGGCATTCAGGATACATCTGTCTTGATAATGTTGAAATTAAACCCTTGTCAATTGGATTATTGAACAATACCAAATATTGACAATTTCGTCATTGCGTCGGATCTTTGTTGTAGTAGAAATTCTGGTTCAAACTTATCAAAGATAAGTTCAAATGGTGACTTCCTTCGGAATGTAAATCATTAACTCTCTGGTCTTTTGATGAAGTTTGCATCAAGTCATCGAGTACAACTAGATTTTTATACTGGGGGTTGATAAGAGAATCCAAGTTTGCTGGTAATCCCCGTATAAAGTTGACCTGAGGGGTGACGGTATACTTTATGTCATCATATAGGGGCTGCCAATATTTATAAAACCATATTATTCTGTCAGGTGCGGGTGATATTTTTGAGGCAGACTTTTGTAGCAAGGTTTTCACGAAGTATGTCTTCCCACTAGATGTCGGTCCACTTACGCATGCCGTCAATGGATGCTTGAAAATAAAATCTTCTTGGAAATTAGCCATTGAATCATCAAAGCAGGATGTTATGTCGCTTTGTTGCTGTTTCCCCTGCTGGTGTTGTTGTTGTTGTTGTTGTTGTGGATGTTGTTGTTGTTGTTGTTGTTGTTGTGGTTGTTGTGGTTGTTGTTGTTGTGGTTGTTGTTGTTGCTGATGATGCTGCTGTTGTTGCTGTTGTTGTTGTTGTGGCTGATGATGATGCTGTTGTTGTTCTGAAGGCGTGTGTTTAACTTTGATATGACGCTTCAAACTATCTTGCCAAGCATATGCACTTAAGCACTCTTCACACTTATACTTCATTTTCCTATATAATCAGTGAAATCGATCGTTCTTCTATACACCGATATTTATATAGAACAGAAACAAGGGAAAGTGGTGGACTAGTTCACTAGTTCAGGCTGTCATTCACAACGTCTCTTCGTGTTGTTTGAACTGGATACAAATTTATCACATTGGCTACAATACAACCTACCCATCCAAATGTCAATGCAATTATGAGTGATTTCAACATGCACACTCTATTATATAGATATGTGTAACCTGGTGACATGATGAAATCCATTGTGTACTGAGTTGACCTCCGGCTTCGTGCCGATTGGGTACTGAGCTGACCAATGACTGCTGTTGTATCTTTTGACAGATAAGTCTTTACTTTTCTTACACCGGGGTGTTGTTGATGTTGTTGTTGTTGTTGTTGCTGTTGTTGTTGTTGTTGTTGTTGCGGCGGCTGATGGTGCTGTTGTTGTTGTTGTTGTTGTTGTTGTTGTGGCTGCTGTTGTGGAGTTATTGTTCTTAGGTAAAAATGATGATACCCACCCTGTTTGGCCCCCCAGATCAGGAACGATAACTCTATCCGAAGTACACAACCTACATTCTCTGCAGTACTCCTGTTGGTGTTACTCTAGACAGTTTGACCTATATTCTCCGCCCACGCGTCGGTTTATTTGTATACCGGTTGGACATGTCCAAAAAATTTCAAAACATTTCAAAAAATTTCAAAAGAAAGCTATGGGGATACGGTGGTGAGCGCCACCGAAAAAAGCAAGTGAGGCAAGGAAAAAAGAGAAAAATAACATGACATGTGGTACATACTACAATTTATTATATTAACTATTCACTGTCAGTTTCGTCCAAATTGTCATCACTTTCGTCAGATGTGTCATTTATTTCGTCCATGAACTTTTCTAGCAATGGTCTGTACTTTAATATTGACATTTTCACTGCATCACGATCTTCAAAACCATTCTTCATATATTTGTCCACTTTATCCACAGGCCTTTCAATAGCCTTCGAAAATTATGGGAAATTAATCATTTTAGTTCAGTGAATATGTCGTTTGGAGTTTCCTTTTTAACTTTTCCAATGTTTGTCTTCTTCGCTCTTCTTCCTTTTATCTCTTTAACTTTTATCTTCTTAGCTACGGGTTTCCTTATAAGTTTATCAGGTTTCGCTTCAGTCTTGGGTAGGTCATTCGAGTCATCGTAGGGTACATATTTATTAAGATCAAAGTCATAATAGTACGGAGTCCCCATTCCGGCTAAAGTTCAAAGTGTACTCTGAAGTAGTAATTTTTATAGGCTCCAAATTACCATCCAAGACGTATACCCTTATAAACTTCGGGTCAGTCCTAGTAACGCGCACGTCAACGCCGCCGGCGGCGGCGGCGGCTGTTGTTGTTGTTGTTGTAGTTGTTGTTGTTGTTGATACAAATGTCAATGCAATTATGAGTGATTTCAATATGCACACTCTATTGTATAGGTAAAAAATTGGCGCGGCGGCAGTGAGGGGGTGAGGGGGCCGGCGCGCCAATTTTTTACCTATACAATAGAGTGTGCATATTGAAATCACTCATAATTGCATTGACATTTGTATCAACAACAACAACAACTACAGCAACAACAACAACAGCCGCCGCCGCCGGCGGCGTTGACGTGCGCGTTACTAGGACTGACCCGCAGTTTATAAGGGTATACGTCTTGGATGGTAATTTGGCGCCTATAAAAATTACTACTTTAGAGTACACTTTGAACTTTAGCCGGAATGGGGACTCCGTACTATTATGACTTTGATCTTAATAAATATGTACCCTACGTTGACTCGAATGACCTACCCAAGACTGAAGCGAAACCTGACAAACTTATAAGGAAACCCGTAGCTAAGTAGATAAAAGTTAAAGAGATAAAAGGAAGAAGAGCGAAGAAGACAAACATTGGAAAAGTTAAAAAGGAAACTCCAAACGACATATTCACTGAACTAAAATGATTAATTTACCTAAATTTTCGAAGGCTATTGAAAGGCCTGTGGATAAAGTGGACAAATATATGAAGAATGGTTTTGAAGATCGTGATGCAGTGAAAATGTCAATATTAAAGTACAGACCATTGCTAGAAAAGTTCATGGACGAAAAAAATGACACATCTGACGAAAGTGATGACAATTCGGACGAAAGTGACAGTGAATAGTTAATATAATAAATTGTAGTATGTACCACATGTCATGTTATTTTTCTCTTTTTTCCTTGCCTCACTTGCTTTTTTCGGTGGCGCTCACCACCGTACCTACATAGCTTTCCGATGAATGGCAACAAGCCATATTTTTGACTAAATCCTGAATTTTGTTTAATTTTTGAAGTTTTTTGAAATTTGTGAAATTTGTGAAATTTTTGAAGTTTTTGAAATTTTTGAAGTTTTTGAAGTTTTTGAAAATTTTTGAAATATTTGAAATTTGTGAAGTTTTTGAAATTTGTGAAGTTTTTGAAATTTTTGAAGTTTTGAATTTTCTGAAGTTTTCAATGCGAGTGTCACTTTAACATTATCCCACAGTGTGCGCCATGTGTTACTTTAACATTCATCCATAGTGAGTGCCTTGTGTCACTTTAACAATCATCCCCCCCAGTGATAGCCTAGTGTCCCTTTAACATTCAAGACTGAAGCTACCCCCACCGAGATCATCATGTGATATACATGTAGATAATATACCGTTCATAGGGAGAAGTCTGGATATAACCAGCGGGTCATGTCCGGACATGCCCAACCGGCATACAAATAGACCATGATGCAATGCGTGGGCGGACTGCAGAGGAATAGGTCATGTACTTCGAATAGAGTTATCGTTCCTGATTTGAAACCAACTGGGGTGGGTATCATCAGATAGTACCACTTCTTCTTGATAATTGAGGCAGATAACTAAAACGGATACATACGCGTTATATATCGTTGGAAAGAGGAAACACGAAAGATTCTCACAGTGTCATTATTATGACTGGCATTTTATTATTCGCGCTGTTTCGAATCGATTTGTAAGCACCGAACTCAAATGAAAGTCCCGTAACACAGCGTAAAAACAGATTTGACCTCGGCACGTGAAAAGTTGACCTCGGATCTGAAAATCAATAGGCCTATATTACTCCTGACCCGAAAATACCCCCACATACCAAGTTTCATCGAAATCGGGTCGGCCGTTTTCGAGTTCATCGATTACACACACACACACAAACAAACAAACAAACAAACAGATCGTCCAAAATATATAATAGACTAGCCGATGAGCCCGACGTTGTCCGGGCTATTCAAAAACCAAATTTCAAGTCGATAGCTCCACCCGTTTCCGAGATCTGGTCTGCGCATGCGATAACTCTACCCGTTTCCGAGATCTGGTCTGCGCATGCGCGAAGCTGGCGTCGCACGGGCTCGGCGACCCGATAAAATTCGTACCCGGGGCAAGATACATTCACATACCAAATTTCAAGTCGATAGCTCCACCAGTTTCCGAGATCTCGTCTGCGCATGCGCGAAGCTGGCGTCGCACGGGCTCGGCGACCCGATAAAATTCGTATCCGGGGCAAGATACATTCACATAGCAAATTTCAAGTCGATAGCTCCACCCGTTTCCGAGATCTCGTCTGCGCATGCGCGAAGCGGGCGCCGCACGGGCTCGCCAACACGACAACGTTCACCGCCCGGTCAAACTACACACACGTACCAAGTTTCGTCCCGATCGGTCGAGAATCGTAGATTTGTATAAATGACAGACAGACAGACAAACAAACATACATACAGACAGAGGTCTTCAAAATATATATGAGATATATATATTGTTTTATACGTCGGAATCTATATAAAGCATACTAGGTAGAGATACACTATCTTTAAACATCACAATAAGGCTTAACGTCCAGCAATACGTATCATCGGATTTAAACATCACAATAAGGCTTAACGTCCAGCGAAACGTACCATCTGATTTAAACATCACAGTAAGGCTTAACGTCCAGCGAAACGTACCATCTGATTTAAACATCACAGTAAGGCTTAATGTCCAGCGAAACGTACCATCTGATTTAAACATCACAGTAAGGCTTAATGTCCAACGAAACGTACCATCTAATTTAAACATCACAATAAGGCTTAACGTCCAGCGAAACGCACCATCTGATTTAAACAACACAGTAAGGCTTTACGTCCAGCGAAACGTACCATCTGATTTAAACATCACAGTAAGGCTTAACGTCCAGCGAACCGTACCATCTGATTTAAACATCACAGTAAGGCTTAATGTCCAGCGAAACGTACCATCTGATTTAAACATCACAGTAAGGCTTAATGTCCACACACAGACAGATACACACACACACACACACAGATCTTTCAAAATATATAATAGATATATATCTATTATATATTTTGGAAGATCTGTTTGTTTGTTTGTTTGTTTGTGTGTGTGTGTGTGTGTAATCGATGAACTCGAAAACGGCCGACCCGATTTCGATGAAACTTCGTATGTGGGGGTATTTTCGGGTCAGGAGTAACATAGGCCTATTGATTTTCAGATCCGATGTCAACTTTTCACGTGCCGAGGTCAAATCTGTTTTTACGCCGTTTTACGCTAATATATTTCAGTTCGGTGCTCACAAATCGATTCGATATAGCGCGAATAATAAATTGCCAGTCATATAATTTGCACGGTTAGAATCTGTGGCGCTTCATCTTTCCAATGATGTATCACACGCCTGTGTACGTTTAAAGTTTCTACCTTAATTATCGGGAAGAACGCAGGACCATGCTTCGCTCAACGAAAAACATTGCGTAAATATATTACGCCATCAACATATCGTGACGTGATCGCGTTAACTCTTAACCGGCCGATGTCGCGTTAACTCACCGGCCGAGGTATCCGCAAATGACATTGGGCTATATATCTCGGAAACGGGTGGAGCTATCGACTTGAAATTTGGTATGTGAATGTATCTTGCCCCGGATACGACTTTTATCGGATCGCCGAGCCCATGCGACGCCAGCTTCGCGCATGCGCAGACCAGATCTCGGAAACGGGTGGAGCTATCGACTTGAAATTTGGGTTTTGAATAAACCGGACGAAGTCGGGTCACCTTCTAGTATATATATATATATATATATATATATATATATATATATATATATATATGTGTGTGTGTGTGTGTGTATTCCATGTTTCATATATGTGCCAATATATGTGCGATATCAAAGCGAAACATCCACCAATAACCTCGATTTATTTATGGAGCTCCCTGGCCTAGTGGTAAGCGTATCGGACTTGTCTTGGCTGTCAACGCATCGGGATGAGCTCGCAGACAGCTGGTGGTCTATTTTGAGTTCTACACAACCACACAATGTAAGCAAGAACATGCGTGTTGGTGCGTGTGGTGACAAAGTAAACTTGCCTGTGGTGCGAGAATTGAACACGGGATAATTAAAGTAAAGTTTTTACCCTATATGGTAGAAGTTTGTTTGATATTCGATATTTGCCACTTAGAAAAAAAAAATCAATTTTCGTTTTTTGCGTGAGGGGTGGGCCACGAGTCCAATTCGTGATCTCCCACTGAAACATCGTTCGAAATTCAGCACTTCTCCTGTTTTCAAGACCGTAGCTGGACAGTGCACTTACACGACATAGCTATATAGAGAGCGCAGGCTGTACTAACAGACATGGTCAGGGTCCTGCGTTTGGAATATCGAATACCTTACCTGGACTTTGAACATTTCGGCTAACAAATCGAAACAAAATAAATCGCAGAAAAATTGTTTGCACTAGGAGACTTCTACAGACCTAATTCGTGCTCTCCAACTCCATGTTTGTGTGCTGAAATTTGACAATTCCCGTTCGATATTCATTCGATATTCGTTCGAGATTCGCATGAAGTTAGTTCGACTTTCGATATTCGATATTCGCCACTTAGAAAATAAAAAAATAAAAAATTTCGTTTTTTGCGGGAGGGTTGCGCCATGAGTCCAATTCGTGCTCTCCCACTGAAATATCGTCCGAAACTCCACGATTTTCCTGTTTTCCAGACCATAGCTGGACTATCGAACGTGAATTGTCAAATTTCAGCACACACACAAATGGAAACATTTTGAGTTGGTGAGCACGAATTAGGTCTATAGAAGTATCCTAGTGCAAAACAATTTATTTTCTGCCAATTTATTTTGTTTCTATTTTGTTAGCCGAAATTTTCAAAGTCCAGGTGTGGTATTTGACCCTGGCCATGTCTGGTCTTGTAGATTGGCATGTGCAGTTCTCATATGGGAGTGACTATAATTATCAAATTTCAGTTCGATCGGTCAGTTAGTACAGCCTGCGCTCTCTATATCTATTTGTGCAAATCTAGTTTATTTTCATAGTACTCTGTTAGAACAAATACCGTCGTTTTAACGGTCTGAGACCGCGCAACATCGCTGCCAACATTTGACCGTTAAACATACGGTCAGACCGTATCATGTTCCACGGTATAAAACCGTTTAAGTAACTGGCAGACCGTAACCAATAACTGTCAGACCGTTGTATTTTTTACCGTTCAGCACCGTTTAATTAATATCAAGACCGTAACTAATAAAGGTCGACCCAATGGTATTTTTCATGGGTCAACATTAATTGTTTGCTCTTAATTTGCTATTTTACCATAGAATTAGCCAGGTTCCCATGGTGACAATATGATTTCACTGTAGGCATTACGATTCATATGTTTTCGAATGGTCGAAACCAGTATTATTCGTAACTGAAAAATACATCTTAGTTCTTATGGTACGATCATAGTTTTGATTAAATGTAAATCCTCAATGCATAAAGTGATAGACAATACTTATGAAACTTTGCAATTTGCAGAGGATCAATGTGTTCGCCTTTCACTAACTACTGTATAAATATGGCTGTAAATAAAAAATGATACTAGTAATAGCTGATAAGCCAACCCATCACTATTCAGTTATGAGTAATACTAATTTCGACCATTCTAAAACATGAATCGGCATGCCCTTTTAAGCCATACAAAGAACAGAGCTACATGTTTCACAATTAAAACTAAAATTTATGTACATGTAAAAGTAAAATATCTTAATGGCATACTTTTTGGTAACATGTCAGGCGTAAAATTGTCCAGTCACTTGTAAACACAGTTTTTGTTTTAACAGGTGAATCCGTACATCGTGACAATAAAGTAGCAGTCAGAACAAGTGCTATATTTAGGCGCACCTTTATAGCGATGTTGAGCGTACTTAATTTAGAAAAATGCGTGATAATAGCACACTACAAAAAATCTGTCGCGCTTATTATTGCAATATGCAATGCAAAATATTGCGATACTAAGCGCGCCAAATTTCATACAGACCCGATAGTGTTATATTTATATTAGATAAATACTGTGCATATAGTGTACATATAGCATTTACAACTATAATTATATACATATCTAAAACATTGTCTCTATTTATAGTATAAACAATATAGAAGAAGCAATAATTTGATTTAAATGTCACAATTTTGAGCGCAAGATGTCGCAATATTAAGAGCAAAATATTGAGATATTAAGCCCAAAATATTGCAATAATATCACAAGCGACATGCTTATAAGCGTTTCCACTTGCAATATTATTGCGATATTGGGCGCGAAAATTGCGCGCTTAATATACCACTTCTTTTGACAGGTACTGTATATCAATAGCAGCTAGTTGGGATTGGAACATTCAAGACAACAGCAGATCCCAGAATATCTGTGCGCAATGACTTGGCGGCAATGTTCTCCTGTAGTCGCACATTTTCCATGAAATTTTAAAGCATGATGCATCAAACTGTATACTGGTATCACAACCACTTAGTATCAATATCAGTGAGTCAGCCAAAGATAGTTTGATAAGAACATCCAACCAATAGTGTACTCCCGGTAAATTGTCGAAATAACTTGACGATAACATGGCGAATGATGACAATGTCTCATATCCACACGTTTCAATGAAAATTGATGAACACATGATGAATTGGTCCGGGTAATTGTAAAGTTGGAATTGTAGATATGTGATCATCTGTCACTGTGCGGCGTCAGTTCATTGTTTACGGTGTTGTTGTTGACACGGAAGCTCTTGTGAATTACACTGGTGTATGCAGTACATGTATATCCTCTCTTGTAAATGTACATGCATGTGCTTTGAAACAATCAGATTCATAACACTGTCAACTGGATTGTCAAGATTTTAATAGTAATAGCTGCTCGTTGAGTTGTTGTTGTCATTATTGTCACTATTGGTTGACATCGAAGCTCGTGTTAATTGTACCTGTATCCTCTCGTGTCAGTAAATGTGCCAGTGTTTTGATACTAAGTCACAACAATGTCAATTTCAACATCATCACCGAGTCGAATGAAGTCAGACCCCCGATCGTGCCATGAATCGATTGGCATCTTGATCATGAATCTCTGCTCTCTAATTTAGGTGAAATTGTCAATGATTAAGCCGATTTTCGCAGAATTGAAACGTGTCCGATTATCAAAGGAACCGAAATCAGACCGTCTTAACAACTGGCCACAATGGAAAAGGTAACAGTTTCCCAAAAAACAATAATTTGCTATTAACTATGCAATGCCAAATAAAAAAGGCGAAAACATTATCTTTGTGCTAAAACGCGAACTTAACCCCGGAATGAGAATAACGTACAGTACTCATAATAATTCGTTCCGACCGCATAACACAGAATGAATGCCGGATTAATATTACATATTAAATATCAGCAGAGTAAGATTCAGTCATACTGTATGGAGTCATTGCCGTATATAATATGGTCGCCGATAAATATACTATTGAATTTTGACGGAATGACTTTGAATCACGAAAATATTTAATTTAGACAATTTTCATGGGCACTTAAAATAACGGTATGGGACCGTCAAACTGATGAAACGGTATGGGACCGTCTATTATGACGGCCCGAAACCGTCGAACCGACAGTAATTTCTAACAGTGTATGCACAAATTGTCAAGGTACTACCGACGAGTTTTGAGTGAATTATGTGATTTTAGAGATGCTTAATATCTAGAATTTGGTAACATTTTAGGAAATGCTGACTCCATCTTCAGTGTTGGGTCATATTCCAAATATTAGAGTAGGCAGCGGTCCGCGAATATCCGCTCGACGGAAAACGAAACACACTCTTTAGTTGATGACACGACTTGAAGATGTTTATACTCGATCGTGATTCTATCAGTGACATCCATCCCGAAGATTACAATAGAATAAGTTTCCTTGTACTTATTGAGCTCATCGTATCAATATATATATCCGGTGATTGATGTCGGGCAAGAAGGCGGCGCGACTATAGATCGTTCAGTGTGCGACTCGATGGGTAGCTGCGACATATATGTGGCCCAGCCGGCGTGACTCTCATTCCATAGCGTTTGGATAGCTCAGATTTCATGGGGTATTCTGTGTGAATCAAGACAACTTCGGTTTACTGCCACGTAATATTTCATTGTGTGACTCTGATTATAGAGGAAGGGTGGCTGAAACATCTTCGGTTAAGATCGTCCATTGTGTGACTTTTATTCTTGAGGTGGGAAAGCTAAGACGTCTGTGGTAAGCCTCAACGGATTCGCTGAGGAGTTGTGAGTTCCATATACATATATACATCAAAACTATTTGAAACTCTTTTGTCAGAATTCAGTAAATTTGAATTTACTGATGTATCTATCAATTGTCAGGTGCACGCTTTGCCAAAATTTCCTGATATTTCAAAATGGATTTTCTCAGCTGTCTGGAATTTCTTTCTGAAATTTTGTACAATCGATTATTGTGACACAATTTAATTTAAGAACCATCAACTAGTTGGAAATTATGAACCCATTTAACTTTGATTTTCACTCTTCCGGTACCAAAAACTTCTATAAGACTAAACGTTTTTAAAAGTGCCGTACATATATGCATGATGACATCTGAAGATCACGAAAGGAGACTTAATTTTGTTTGATTCAAAAATTTACATAATTATTTTTATTTAGAAAGACAACCGGCCATAAATAAGGTTCTATATTTGAGAATTTTATGTCAAGCTTGATGATCAATACAACATAGGGCTGAGATTAGTTTTAGGTCATATGTTCATAGTCAAATCCCCAGCTGACCAGGGAGTCTATAATACTGTGGCCTGCATGTCTCTATGGAATCCTATTAGGGCCACTTGCTAATGGCGCTTTCGGCGCACTTTTTGTCGCTTTCGGCGCTTTCGGCGCGCGCGCCGAAAGCGACAAAATGTGCGCCATTAGCGTTGTTTCGGCGCGCGCCGAAAGCGCCGAAAGCGACAAAACATGCGCCATTACGGCGCACTTTTTGTCGCTTTCGGCGCTTTCGGCGCACCGCGCCGAAAGCGACAAAATATGCGCCATTAGTGCAATCGGCGCGGTGCGCCATTAGCGCATTCGGCGCGGTGCGCCATTAGCGCGGTGCGCCGAAAGCGACAAAATATGCGCCATTAGCGCATGTACAATTAAGTATGTGATCACCCCAGCAGGGGTGTCGGAAGAGGGGGCAGATGGGGCAGCTGACCCCCTGCCCTTGACCAAGGGGGCGAGCGGGGGCAGGACTTGCCCTTTTTTCTGGAGAAAGAAAATGCTTTTTGTGTGTTTAATCTCGTGTTTTTACAGCAAATTGTGACTTTTTTTGTCCAAATACCACCAATTTCACAAGGAATATTAATGTTTTGTCAATTTTGTCACAAAACGGCCATAAAAACCGACAAATACCTTTAAAATAGGGATTTTTGCCACAATGAATTTATGGTTATTTTTCCGAGTTTGCGAAGAAAATGCCCTTTTATTTGCAGAAATGTGCCCTTTTTGTAGGCTCTGCCCCCTGCCATTGGATGCTTCCGGCGCCCCTGCACAGATCGGGCATGGCCATATGTACAATGTATAGGCCTATGTATCAATTTTAAAAGGGAGGGGCTGAATTTTGCTGTAGATAGACCTCCAAATGCTATAATTTGTCATTATTCAGATTTAAAATTATTGTGGCCGTGTGGTCCTGGTCCCTCCTTTGTGGGTAGTTAAAGGTACTCAATCCGATCAGACGGTCCCAGGGATGTGGCTAGAGGGTCTCCGTTGGGGGTGTCCACCTTGGGAAATTCCAACTGCACCCCCCCTTGAATCAGAATCAGACAAAACACAAAATTTACATAATTCCATTTGCATCCCCCCCCCCCCTTTCACCTTAGTGCTCATGCCTAATATCCTAACATCTAGTGGTCTAAATCCAGATAAATGCACACGGCTATGGACAAGAGACCAGGACACACCGGGCTGACCATTGTTGTTCAACGCAGTGTGAGAAATTATTTTGAAAAATCACAAATCCTAGCATCTAGACTGGCCTCAACTGAAGCTTGGGTCAGCTGCCCACTCTGCCCCCTCTTCCGGCACCCCTGCTGGGGTGATCACATACTTAATTGTACATGCGCTAATGGCGCATATTTTGTCGCTTTCGGCGCACCGCGCTAATGGCGCACCGCGCCGAATGCACTAATGGAGCATCGCGCCGAATGCGCTAATGGCGCATATTTTGTCGCTTTCGGCGCGGCCGTAACGGCGCATATTTTGTCGCTCTCGGCGCTTTCGGCGCGCGCCGAAACAACGCTACTGGCGCACATTTTGTCGCTTTCGGCGCGCGCGCCGATCGCGCCGAAAGCGACAAAAAGTGCGCCGAAAGCGCCATTAGCAAGTGGCCCTAATAGGATTCCATATGTCTCCCCTGTAGAATACGATATCTATAGCGATGCATTTTGTTTAAATGGTGCGCTCGTTTTAAATATATATATATATTTTATTTATATGTTTACTCTTTTTTAACGACACGCCCCTGCGAGAAATAGTATCGAAACAAAATTGTGCGATATACCGTGGGATGCCAAATTCCAAATAATCACGGAATATTACCACATTTATCCTGAATTTTCACATGCATATTCGATTTAAATTGCACACAAAATCCGATTATATCTCAACATAATTTCGCTGTTATCGCGGGTTTTTCTCAACAATAACCCTTTTTAACTCGGTATATTCCCATCAACATTCTACTTTCTCCCTGGATATTCTCAACACCCCGGGTTAAAGAAAATTAAATCCCATCCTCTTCCCCCACACCGGGAATGTGTACATGACTATTTCAGGAACGCTGTCTAAGCCTCATCCTCGTGCATCATTACAGTGCCATTTTTTAGAGATGACTTTGAGATGAGAATCATATATGTATATACATATACATAGCACCAAACAATGAAAAAATAGCAGCTCGATTAAACTTTAAATGATAAAGATGGACATGGCCTATTCTAGCGCTGATATAAATGCAGACATGCTACTAAAACCCAATCTTTAAGATCCTGTTGTAAATATTACGCATGAACAGATGTGAATATATGTTTAATGGCCATACTCAAAATTGGAACACTATAAACAGCCAATGTCTCCAAAATCATGCTATAAAAAGCAGAACATATTTACTGGTATATGAAAGAGGTCAAATTAACTATCAAATTACAATATATTACTTTCTTCCCCTTGGCTCAAGTAAATGTGTCCTTAATGTCCACGTGAGCCACGGTAAGTATATCGGAATAAAGCCACTCAGGTCGGCGCTTGCATTGCGCTGCAAAAGTATCAAAGCGCACACCTAAACGCACTAAGGTCTCCAACAACCGATTGGTCACGCAGTGGACACTGGCTACGACGGGTGAGGGTCTCCATGGTCGCCCATAGGCACCAGAGCGCCGCGCTTGTTTTGTGTATGCACAAAACAAGCGCAGAGGCTCTGCGTTCTGACCAAGGCGTAGTAAGCTTACTGCAGTTGCAGAGGAATTCTTGTTGTGACCACGTGTAGCTCGTATCCGTCCTTGCTACGTCAACGGTGCGCTCATGTTGCTCGCTTTGCGCTGTCAGAGCGCCGCTCTTGTTTTGTGCATGCACAAAACAAGCGCAGAGTCTCGGCGTTCTGACCAAGGCGTAGTAAGCTTACTGCAGTTGCAGAGGAATTCTTGCTGCGACCACGAGTAGCTTGTATCCGTCTTTGCTACGTCAACGGGGCGCTCATGTCGTTCGCGTTGCGCTGTCGTGGCGACGGTACTGCGCCTGGTCAGAACGCCGAAACTCTGCGCTTGTTTTGTGCATGCACAAAACAAGCGCGGCGCTCTGGCGCTCAGAGGCGATCACGGGGACCCTCTCCCGTCCTAGCCAGTGTCAACTGCGACGTTACTGCGTCACCAATCGGTTCTTGGATACCTTGGTGCGCTTTGCTCGGCGCTTTGATAATTTTACAGCGCAATGCAAGCACCGGCCTGATCGCAGCGGAGTGTGACAGTGATTTAATCGGACAGCTAATCTATTGCGGATTGTTGGGTATATTCCCCACAAACTAAAAACTGACTATGACTGGAGAACGCAGGAGACGCTATTTATACTCTCCGCGCCCACGCAGAGAACGTTTTTCAAACGCATTGAGAACGTACCAGCATCACAATGATTACGACTTGAACGCAATAAGAGCGTGGGACTTGACAAAGTAGGAACGCAATAGGAGCATACTTTGTTTAAAAGTTTGACAATTTTGGACAGTTTTCGGCGCTCCTCCTGCGTGTTACTCATATTTTGGTACTTTTACAGCGCAATGCAAGCGCCGGCCTGAGTGTGACAGCGGTTATAGACTGGTACGCATGTCAAATTTAAAGTCTCATTCATGCTGATTATTACTAAATGTTTAATTATGTCACATACAACCCCTATTATACAATTTAAAAACCTATTACATATTTCCTCACTTGTTATAAATAGGCGAGTGCTTCCCACATATCACTTGGCATCGCGCCAAAAACAATGAACGCGCGTCTTTACATTGATTCAGGCGGATTATTTCGGAAAGCCTCGCATGGCACCAACACCAGATAATGCAAAATGATTGCTTTTTTGTTCTACATTAAAGTTAAATTCTTGCCCAACTTCGTTGGACTAACGAAACTAGACACAAAAACAAAGAGGCAAAGAGGGGGACTATATTTTCCGTCACCAGCCCTAGAGCGCGCAACACTGTGGTATATGCGGTTGTGAAGCGTCTCAACCAACGCTGCAAATGTATTGCATTTTGCAGCTTCTTTTAAGGATTTTGATTTGTTAAAAATTAATAAAGCGCTAGTTCTTTTTTTCATATGATATACAAGATGTTGGGATATAAGATTTTATGAAATCCTTTTGATAAATTTGATTCACAACTCGCCTACGACTCGACTCGGTCAAAAGCTCTGAAGTGTTTGGTATAATGTTTCCACCTCCGATTTTAAATAAAATTTATCTTATCTAACTTATCTTTGTGAATCAAATTTATCAAAACTCGTTTCATAAAATCTTATATCCCAAGATAACTCGTTGGAGATCCTCTATATACTGACCAATTTAAACCAGTGACAATTCGTGCGACATCTTTATGTACTCGGTCGAGTTTAACCAATATAGTAGTCTGGAGTAGTCGCAAGGCCGAGGTACTTATGCGAATTTTCTTTCGTTATTTTTTCGTTCTGCAATATTATGTTCAAAGGATCGTATCTCGAAGTAAATGAGAAATATATTGCATTTTTGTTCTGTGGATTAAATGTGATAAGCCATCGTTCAGTCCATAACATGACTGTGTTCAGATCTTCGTTGATTTCTGATTATAAGCAATTTAGATCAAAATCAGACCCAGTAAGACCCAGTGAGTCATCGGGTAACACCTGGACCTGATTTTAACCTGATCTGACGAATTAATCTCTTATATACCCGCCGGTGGTTTAAACCTAGAGGTTTACGTAGACCAGGTTTAACCTGATCTGACGAATGAATCACTTATATACCTGCCGGTGGTTTAAACCTAGAGGTTTACGTAGACCAGGTTTAACCTGACATGACGAATGAATCACTTATATACCCGCCGGTAGTTTAAACTTCGAGTTTTACGTAGACCAGGTTTAAACTGGAGGTGACGAATCCGGCCATAAACTCCTGATCGATGTCAAGAGAACAACACAGAGCGTGCATTGGGTCTACCCTCGTTATAAACAATGATATCTTTATGGTCAAGTATAAAGCATGCGCAGAATTGAAATGCTGGTGTCAGCGTCCGACTCAATAGCATCCGCGTTGAAGTATGCGTATGGCTTTTAACGGCAAGCCATAGTCATTCTTGAGTTGACAGCACATGTCAACTGTAGTGTTATGGGTGTTTTGAAATGTAGCTAAAACACTCCGTGTTCAGTTGGAGCTGTCGAATTTACACATCAGCTGTCTTCACAAACACCGTGAGTAACGTGTACAAGATCGTATAATGCATGGGGTGCAAGCCTGATATTAGCTATATGTGGCAAATATATATAGGGGCGATCGTCGGTTTTGTTTTAGGAAACTGGCCATGGTTATAAAAATAAAACATACAATTTTGGTTTTGGTGGCTGTTGGCGGCTCGTATATAATATAATATGGTCAATATCGAAGACATTCTGTGCAAATATTTGGACACTAATTAGGTTGAACACCACATTTGATGAACATGTATTTGTCGGCATGTATACCAAACCTATATAGCCAACATGGGGGTTTGGAAAAAGGAACAAACATTGTTAACACATTTTTGTCTCGCTTTACACTGAACATATATAGGTATGGCTGCGATATGAGGAACCAAATGGTGTAGTTTAGGTTTTTCGAGGTGGCACCATTCGGATCGGGAATGTGGATCACCGGGAGCACCAAAACAATTGTTTCATCGATACTCATATAAACACGTATATAGGCTTCTCTATGCATGCTACGATGAAATAATGGTGTATTTCAAAGACCACAAACATGTTGATGTCCATGTCAGGAATGGACTGCGGAAGGGGCGCCAAAATTGTATAACAAGTTTGCCGGCTTCAACAAATTTGACGCCCGACGTCAGTATGGGCATCGGGGTACCTTCAAATTTATGGAAACGGGATCATCTATAGCATTGATACAAAATACAGAACTCTTCATCCATACTGGTATGTGTGCTTACCAACCGATTGACATAATTTATTAACGTTTTGATTACACTTTAACCCGGGCTACGCCGGGCAACCCTGCTAGTTTCTTATATTCATATAGCTTATTGATGATTTATTCCCACAAAAAGCTGAGTGTATTCTTATTTATTTTCACAAAATGGCCGATAATTTGAGACTAGCCCACGCAGCACATTAAGTCGGGGTATCCAAAAATATTAGCTACGATCACGTGATCGATATAAATAACTGGCTTCAGATGCAATTATTCTGATGACCGCTTTTAGTGATTAGGTCAGATTAGGTCAACAATTTGTAACATCCTGTTCGTGTTACACTCGAGAGATCTCTACATTATTGGGATGTAAACCGGGTGACCCAATTGGCAGTTCACCTAATATGATTTAGTGTAACAGACAGACTATGTAAATATTAGTTCTTATACACACAAGCGACAAAACAATGGGAAAGATATAATGTGTAATTCTAAACTTTATGGTTCACAAAGGGTAAAATGTATATAACATGTAGCCGTTTATCAGATGGAAGCACTTGATAGTCATTTTATCCAGTGTGTATATATAATTAATTGTGTGTGTGCTTTTTTTGTAATATTATATTTTGTTTATTTATAGTGTAGTGGTTTACCGCCTACATCTCGCTTTTTACTGTTGTGTGTAAAAATATTAGCAAGTATAATTAGTTTACAAATTCCGATGGTTTACGAGTTTCCAAAGCCAACTAGTTTCAGAATGCATCAAAAGAGTGTCCCAAACCACATAACGAGTGTACAAAACCATATACTGAGTTACAACTCACCCACCTAGTATCCAAAACCAATCTGTTAGTATCCGAATGCATACGACCGGTGCCCCAAATCCAAATATTATTCTGACTAAACCATCGTAAATCCACCAAAGAGTTTCCCAAACCACACAAGTAGTGCCCAAAACCACATGCAACTGTTGTCCCAACACATACATATAGAGCCCCAAACCACGCATCTGGTGTCCTAACCACAAAATGAGTGTCACGGCCATCCAATGAGTGTCTCAATTCACCAGATTAGTGTCGCAACGAATGTTCCAAACAACAGTGCATGGTAGTGCCACAAACATTGCAACTGTGTTCCAAACATAGGTTGTCTCCAAACCCACATATGTTTTGTTCCAAACGACCCAAATGAGAGTCCCTAACGATCCACTGAGTGATTCAACCCATCATACGAGGAGTGTCCTAAGCCATCCAGCGAGTGTCCGAAACGAAAAGAGTGTCTAATATGCATCCAATATCTCATGTCACACAACTAGTGTCCACGCCATCCGAGGAGTGTCCATTGTCACACAGCAGGTGTCCAAAACCACCAACTGTCGTCTCAATCCATTCAACAACCCACTCAGTGATCCAATCAACAAATTAGTGCCCCAATCCACCAAACGTTGTGTCCCGTTCCCATATCGACTGTCCAAAGCCACCCTATTTGTGTCCCAAACCATCCAATGGGAGTCACAAACCACCCAGCGAGTGACCCAAACCATAAAACTAGTATAAAAAACCATCCATTGAGTTCACAATTCATCCAACTGGAATCACAACATCTACTAACTGGCATCTCAAAATAGTGTACAAAACCCTCCATCGAGTATTTGAGACCACTAAACGAGTGTTCCCACCCATCCAATGGGTTTACCAAACCAAGAGACGCTCGCTTGGTGGTTTGAGATATTCGATGGATGGTTTTGTATGCTAGTTGGTACACTCATTAGATGGTGTGGGACATTCTGCATGGGATGGTTTTAGACACTAGTCAGATGTTTTTAGACACTCCTGGTTCTGGTGGTTTGAGGCAATAGTCGTGTTGCATGGGACGCACAATGAGTAGTTATGAACACTCATTGATTAGTTTGGAACACCCATTGAGTGGTTTGGGGTTGTCAGTTGATGGTTTGAATCGCTCCGTGTGTGGTATTGGTCTTTGGGACACTGCGTTCATGAATTGGGACACTCTCTGATGATATATGGCAATGAATTTGAACACTCTTTTGGGCTGGTTTTGGACACCATTTGGATGGTTTACGACACTAGTTTGGTTGATTGGGATACGTATTGGGTTGTTCGGGACAATGTTTGGTCGGGTTGGGACGCCCTTTCTATAGACATGGTTGGTTTGGTATACTATATTAATTAACATTGTGGGTTGAGACACTCCTTAGATGGTGTGGGACACTCGTTAAGTGGTTATGGACACTCAGTAGATATATTTGGATACAAGTTTGATTGCGCTGGACACTCATCTGATTGCATATAGGACTGTTGGCTATAAAATATATTCGACATGAGAAGATTTAGTTACAAATTAAACCAATGAAAATATTTTATTTTTTTATTTTCGATCGCCAATTTTTCGGAAATTGATGACCTCTGTTCTGCTAAAATGGGCACTGATGATTCATATCTGACATCTAATTAGTATTCAGATCACTGGTGTGTTCTGTTCCTGATATTCTGGGCATTAAAATAATAATTTATTTTTCTTCGAAATGTAGTTTTAAATATATTTTAATTTGAGGCACACTGAAGGGCCATATCCTCGTGATATGGCTCACAATTATCAGATATTGATTTAACATGGAATATTTTTGCTCTTAAAAGTGGAAACTATCTGGTGAAATATAGTGAAAATTGCCCAATTTGACCGCTTCCGGACACTTTTGTCCGCCATTTTGGATTTTGTCTTGACAACAATGATAATTTGTTTTGTTGCATGTTTCTGTCATTGTTATAACTTAAAGTTAAATTCCATTGAAGTTTGTATTCCATAGGGAACGAAATATCTGACAACAAAGCTATAATTCCGGTAAACTTGCCAGGTAAATTTGACAGCGTGTCAACCTACGGGGTCCATAGCATTAATTCATAAAATGATTTAGTTATTTTTTTACCAATTTGTCCCATTGGGTCTGTGACCAATGATGACAGTGGAGACAATACTAAGAAAAAAATCATCTCTGCGTACGCAAATGCAAATAGAACTATTTTTCGGGTCTTGGTGTGGTAGTTTATTTCAACCCTACCACCCCCTTCTTAAATGAAAACGCCACGGAATTTCATTTCTTAAACGACGGTTTTAAGAACTGCGACCAGGATAACTATTAAGAGAAAAATCAGCTTTGTATTCGACAGTATGATGTGCAAATAAAAGTAAATTTAATATAGGGTTTTTTGGGCACCTAAAAAAAACCCTTCTGAAATAAAAACGCAAGGGAATTTCATTTAAGAAATTGTGTATTGTTAATCAGTAAATGCTGGAGTACAATCAATATAAAAATCAGCTGCGTACTCAAAAGTTCAAATATAAGTTTTTGGGGGGTTTTGTGGGGTTTCTGGTCCCTAAAAGCCAGGATGACATAACTTAATAAATCGGATTTCTTTGAACGTTCTGTGTATAACAAATATGGGGCATCAAACCTTTCGTACGCGATTGAGCAAACAGAACCAAGCAGGCTCTCGGATTAAATGTGAATCTTATTTGGTGGGAATCTATAAACTGATTTTGATAGAAACAAAATGTAAAGCCACATTCAAATCGATACCCTCATGCTATTAGATTTCCGGTCATGCGCAGCGACCGACAGAGAGGACTGAGAAATCGCTCCGAAAATATTTCAAAGAAATTCATCATCCACTTCAATCTAATAGCTTAAAACATTCAATTTATATCAATCTATATTCTATTGAAGTTTGTATGTGATATTTGTGAGAACCCGGTTATAATTTTCCTGAGATGGATGAAGAAGTCGACAGACAAAAAACGGAAAGCGTGTCAGTAGTTGGCAAGCCCACCACCGTCCAAAGGCACGTGCGCTCAAAACTCCTCTCCCCTCCCTGGTGTGAACTGCGCGTGTATCATATCGCGACCTGAGTTCCAATCTGTCCTAAGTGCACTTTTTAAGATTTTGAGTAAATCGATTTTCAAAGTTTGTATTGCTGTCACGACTAGATATATATGGTTTACAGTGACAAACTTCACATCGATGGATACCTTAATGTCTTAACTATTCATTTTTGTCAAGACCAATCCGCACAAGACTATTATATCTCTAAAGTTTTGAGAATTGTAGACCTAGGGTGTGAAATTTTACACTTAGAGCAAAATCGATCTAAGTATATTTTGTTAAATAAGCGAAAGACAGTTCAGACTTTAACTCTATTTAGGGCAAGGTTGTCCCATGTTCCGAAAAATATGTCATTTTGGAACTTAGGACAAATAAGAGTTAAACAATAAACTCTATTCACCAGAATAACAAATTGATTTTCGGAAGCCCCTTTTGTCTCAAGTATACTACTTTTGTCATGTTGGTTTCCAGTATGATGTATTTGAATGAGTACCAACATCACTGTAAACACAATACTACATTTAGACATATGAACTTTACATATATAGTACACACCATAATATTGTCTCGCCTCAGCAATTGGTACGCAATTAGTTCACGAATACTCACCAAAGTTGTGTAATAACCAGATTATGGAGCTGTCCTACCTGCTTGTTGGAAATTGGCAATAAAAAAGTATCAGGTGAAAAATAAACTCAATTTAGCAACCCATTAATTAAAGTATGTCTTCTGGCATACTCATTTCAGCTGGTAAGCTAATATTTGGATACCATCAATGTGTTCATCAATGAACAGCATATTAATAGCTTCCAGTCACCTGACATCCAACAATAGCGTGAACAACTATATGGTTACCATACAGCGCAATCCATGCACGTTGCTAATAAGGACAGGTGGCCAAATGTCAAAAGAAGTGTTCACTCACTCAATCTGCGATGTTACGGGTGCCCCTGTGTGGATCAATGGAAATTTGAACATGGACAACTTATGGCAGCTATGATTGTTCCAAGAGCACAGGCGTTGGTCCAGTTTGGCCAAAGTGCTTGTAATGTAGACGCACATGTCTGGTAGCTGGTGTATGCCTCAGCATTGGATATGCATGTAAACATTATGATATGGTATGCGCATCTACTAACTAATCTTGAGTAAGAATCCGTCTTCAACTTAACTTTTTTTTGTCTAGATCAATCAGGTGTGTTATCTGAAATATGTCTCATATCGTTTCTTCGTTGCGAGAGGGTCATTGTTGTTTCGACAGTTCATACTATACAATGTATTGCGAGGAACGGGTGATCGTCCATTGAAAGTCGTGAAATACCTGTTTCACATTGATTGATGTTTTTGCCTCTCCATAATGGCGGCCCGCGCCGTTTCGGTGTGCCTACTGCTGTTATGTGGTACATGTGCTCCCGTGACCGGTTGATGGGAACGTGACTTCGTAGAGAACTATCGATGGGATCCTCATATTGTGGCGAACATACCCATGCTTGGACTGATTGATGTCATGGACAGTTGATGGTATTATAATTATTGGACGATGTCTGGGTGAAGCGCCGTGTGTTCACTGTAAGGTGGTGGCGTGTTTTCATTGACTGATTTCATGTTATTTAAGCAGGTATATGGTTATAATTGTAATACGTGCATTAGTTTCCCGACGACGAGCAATTGGTGGAGTCAGTCAAGAAACATGCTTGCATTGAATCATGGCGCGGAGACATTGCTGTGCGATGTCGGCGATTTGATGATATGGATCATTGTGCATTAGGGCTATGAACACTTCACGTGCAACTGATATACGACTAACGCGTACTCCTACCGCAAACAACCATATAATTTGAAGATGACCAGAACATATATGAGCATATAACAGTTAGGAGATAAACGTACCCTGTTGGCTTGCCGGCTAGTTCACAAACTGTTTTCTTGCTCGAATCCCAGAACGTACAACGACACATGATACGTTTATCTCCATTGTAATTCAATCAAGCAAGGAATTTACAAAAAAAACTGTATAAAAACTAATCAGTTAGTCATTTTCATGACATGAACCGAGACTTTCATTTTGCCGTTGTCACCGTGCGGAAATCGGTGGGTGTGTTCATTGCGTTACTCGGAACACTGCTCCGTAACAATTTTACTGTGCTACATTCAGATTTTGGATTTATGAATGTTTATTATTTGTGGATAAAATATACATGCTAATAGATCAAACAAAGACATGAGGTATAAACACAAGCTTGCCATATAGTCTGTAAACTGTGTAACCATAGGGTCGACTTGTTGGTCGTTGGTGACAGATACTTCCTGCTCTTCGAGTGTGATTAACTAAGCATCGCTGATATTGTCAAATTTGTCAACCGGCAGAAATGGCAACGCGATGGCTCTTCTGATTAATGGTTTCATGATTGCGTCGTTGTCCTCGAATTTCTTCATCCTTCGTGTATTCGTCGCATATTTCATTACACTCTGGCCGCAGTGGAAGAAGTACCCTTGATGATGGCTGTCAAGAAGAAAGTCAATCGTATGGCATTCTGAGCAGCAGTTTCGTAGTCGGTGAAGACATGTGTCGGTGAAAGTTTGAAGTCCAATTCTGCAGAGTTTTGCTTCAGAAGACCGAAGAATCTCGTGTCTGTGTGTTGCGTCTTGTTCGGCACGGAACGGTATAACGACGATTTCAAACTATAAAATGGCGGTACTTTGTTGGTCAACATTGGGTCGGTTTCGTCGGTTCTAATCGAAGTCAATTCTTCTTGGTATATTGTTGAAACTGTTTTACAATCATTCCGCACTGTCGATTTCATCTTGCTCAAAGTAGTAATTTTTGCAAATATATTTTTCATCTAAATTTACGACACATACCGTCATTCTTATACATTAATTAAATGCAGATATTCTCGAATGTGAGACCGGTTTCGTCAGTTTATCGTGGAGAGTTGCGTCCCGAATCGAGACGTAATTATTACAATTGAGCGTAGTTTAGACGGTACGGTTGATTTGCTTGAGATTTTCGGCGATGCTACATTTCCCCAGTTGGCATAGCACCTGAATTCTGACTTATCAGGTTATACGCAACGGAACGAGTCCATAATATAAGTTAGCCTGTGCCAGCGCTAACAAGATATCATATGTGTAGCTTGAGATCGGTTATCCTAGCTATAACAGCGATCTAGAGCAGTATTGACCGTGTTAAATGAACAATAACTCTTAATATGACTTAAATGTTCCGCAGTTTCGTCAAAAGTCACTTTTACGAAGTAACGGGCATGTCTATAGATGGACAAAGATACACATTTCTGGAACAATATTGAAAATAAAATAAAAGTTACCTAATTATGAATTTTATCAAGAATATACTAAAAGTATAGTATAATGATAATATGAATGCGATATTACCCGCAAAGCACTTTGTGTGAACCGAGCATTTCATTCAACACAGAAATCTTAAGTATTAGCGGTGTCATAGCGGTGTGTTGTAAACAATAGGGTGTCAATTTTAACCATGTTAAAGTAAACTTAGTGGGGACTCCTCTGTGTTGAGAGTTTTGCGTATAGCACACTTTACCCACTCTACTGTATCATAATATGGATTTTGTTTATTAACAAACCGTACGGTCTTGCCAATAACATGCTATTTATGCGATATTTCTTATTTATGATTTTACAAAATATGTCTATAAATGTATATTCTTTCTGTTTATGGCGGTTTTAACCGATGCCACATTTTTAAACAGCAACACCCATCGCGATGGCAATCCTTATATTTAAGTCTCAGTCGTATACACCACACTATAACTAGTTGTTGAAAGTCCTAGCGTTCCACGAAGCATCCAAGAGATGAGGTCGGTACAACAAATCTATATCTATATTGATTCCATTCGGTGTGTGTTCTTAGTGTTTCAGCAATGTGTATTGGCTACTATGCAAACTGAATCTATAGAAGGTGATAAAGATAACGTACCGTTTGATGCCTTTCATTTGAGACTGAACTGGCACCACACCATTAAAAACCAATATCGATAAATATTTAAAAAAAACAATTGTGGCTTCGTTCTGATGCACCGATCGAGACAAAAGGACGATCTGTTCTTAATATCACGCGCGGAGTTCAGCCATTGTCTTGTGGCCGATGATATTTGTAATTCAACAATAGATGGATGGATCGATAAATGCCACTCAAAAAGACGACAATTTCCCCGTCAATTAAATAGACCCGATATATCAACCAGCAATTAACACGTTCTTCAAGTAACTTTCAAGTAACGATTAGTGTCGATTTGTGAAATACCATTGTCTTGTAACCTCTATCTGATTCGTTTTCATCCGGGGTAAACATTTTACCGTGAAAGAACTATACTAAAATGCAAAAATGTGCCATATTGTTATGGAAGTCACGGCAATTTTGTGAAATAAACGAAGAAATAGTTTGAAAGGGAATAAAGGTAATCGAAGTGATGATTCGGGATCGTTCCGTTTTGCAGATAACTATTGTTATGTTATTGTATGTTGTGGTTCTATCCACAGGAGCCTGGAATTTGGTCAAAAACCTTCTTTTATTGGCGGAACCAGCACCCGGGACCCGGGTGCTGGTTCCGCCAATAAAAGAGGGTTTTTGACCAAATTCCAGGCTCCTGTGTTCTATCTTACCACACAACAAAAAAAGCTCCTGGCATGTGGTAGAGAACTAATAGAAGTTATACTGAGCACTATACATACCCGGATATCGAAATATTTCATCGGGAAAACAGTTGTATGAGGGTTAATTATTGCCAGCAGGTGGCCCTCTTTTTAGATATCTAACAGGGCGGTTCTTACTTATGGTAAGGGGTGTCTAAATTCTGCTGATAATAAGGTTTATACTCTGACTGAACAGTTGTAACATTTGTAAAATTGTTAAAAATGCCTAGTGGAGAAAAAAATTACCGGATTCATGCAATATATGTGTCCTGGGTACAACACTTAGCTAGGATCGGCCTTATTGTCAGCGTTGTAACAACACAGCCGATCGCACGTTCATGTAATCCCCTGCCGCATGTCCGTAAAGTGAGACCAAACCCTTATAACGTCGGAAGACTGACGACTTATATACATGTGTGTACGTCAAAAATAATTAACCAGTTATGTCACTGCATGAATAATATAGGAGAGTAACATACAAAATCTTATATGAACCTTTTTTGGGAAACGGAATATAGCCACCAAGCTACTGGGTGGTTATTCATCCACTCAATTACAATATTTATAGTCTGTTTTGCATTGTGAAGGTTGGAGTAGTTTCATATAAACCTGTCTATACTGTTTAAATATGATAAGGTGTCGGCTTCGAACATATTTTAGATCCATATTGTTCCATGTGGCAAGAAGACTTATATGCATAGAATGATTCAGACATTGTCAATATTGAAATAGAACAAGATGGAACTAAGAAATTATATCCACTTGCGTTATTGACCACTATGGTTCCGGTCCCCAATGTGCATGAAAGCTGATGGAACAAGTCAGTTCTTAACACAACTCGCTTTCGCGTACTTCGGACAATAAATAACCGTGATTTACGGTCTCGAGATATCGCTTTGGTGTTGCGATAATCTTGGAGAGAATTTAATTCCGGTTCCAACAGTACCCCAACGGACGTTTCGTACCACAACGGTACTGAGGACAGATTGGAACTCAGCCTTACGCAGGTCGCGATATATATATACGCCGGCCCATCCTTCCCGTTGTAAAGGCTTACTGTATGGTGTAATAGTGATGGCTATTTGGGACGGGCGGGTCGGTGGCTTCATGTATGCTCAAATACCACAGTAACACACTGTCCAATCGGATCGCGGAATACCAGTGTGAACGTCAGAATACCAGTGCTCCAGAGGAGAATATCAGTGTTTTTAAGCGATATAATGGTATCATAATTAGAACTGGACGGCTAAATAACGACAATGGAAAGGTATATGTAAGATCATTTTTGCATTTACCCAGTGGAGGGGTCACCTGGTGATGTTCAGTTTGACTCTGTGTGATCTGGCCTTTGTTTAAAGCAGAAAAATAGGGTGTACAAACTCGTAGGGGGGAGGTCAAATTGTGCCCTAATCGGTATTCTAGTGCGTTTTGTTTAATTCCTGAGCATAACTTGCGGAATCTTTTATAAAATTCCGACAGCAGAATCTATCGGCAACACGTGCACATCGAAATCACTGGCGTGTATCAGTTGGAAATACACGAAAATAAATCGAAACGAGGTCGGTGATCACAGAAAATGGCACAGCGGACTATCAGTGCAACCCAACGAGGTCTACCAGTGCCAATTGTTCTTTATATGGTAAGTTATATCGGGTATATGTCGGGGGACGTTTTAGATTCGGTTTAAGCTACAAGGAATGTCTCATCTCCTCATCAAATTTGGACACAATCGATCTAGAATGGGACATGTTTGGGTTTAAGATATTAAAGTTCGAAATATTAAGTACGGCGATACTCAACATTGGTGGAATATAAAGTAACAATTTAGTCGACAAGAGTATACATTTCCCTTTATTCGGTATTGGCACTGAGTTAGTTCCATGTCAATTGGATTCAAGATCATGATAATATCGCGAAAAGATAACAAACCTATACACAAACCTTTAATAATGGGCGGCGAAGTAATAGGAACTGTGTCTAATTATAAACATCTATGACTGATATTTAACAACAATGGTAACTGGAGCCATCATGTAACTGAAATTCAAAAGAGAGCAGCCAAAACAGTGGCTTTGCTTGCAAAGAACAAATTTGTCCTAGACAGGAGAACCCTCGAAAGAATTTATTTTGTTTACATACGTCCTATTTTAGAATATGCTTCTCCTGTTTGGGACAACTGTACTAATGGCGAAAGCGACATGCTCGAAAAAGTTCAATATGAGGCAGCGAGAATAGTAACTGGAGCAACAAAAAGCTGCAGTAATGAAAACCTCATAGAGGAAACTGGATGGGAAAAATTGTCTGAACGTCGGAAAATCTCCAAACTATGCCAATTCTACAAAATGTTCTATAAAATGACACCCTCATATCTATATACCTTAGTTCCGAGATCAACAGAGAATATGCATCGATATCCACTGAGAAAGCATCACCTAACTAACCCCTCTCGTGATACTGCGTCATACGAAAGTCCTTTCTTCCCTCAGCCGTTGAGATGTGGAACACACTCCCAGATAATGTGCGCAAGTGTAAACATTGTGTGACTTTAAGTCGGCAATAGAAAGCACGGATAATAACCATAGAAAGCCGTATATTTATCACTATCACTATTACTCACGCCCAGCGCAAATACATCACTGCAGATTGCGACTTGGTTGTAGTTTTCTTAATAAAGACCTGTGTGAAAATGATCTCAGATCAAGTCCTCATTGTGTGTGTGGAAGCGATGAAACGGCGAACCATTTCTTATTCCACTGCCCAGTATACAGTAGACAAAGAATGGAATGTTTTTTCTGGTAATTTGGAAAGAACAACCACCGAGAGTACACTGAACGGCACGATCTCAAACAGTCTGAGGGAAAATATTTTTATATTTAATACGGTGAAGAAATTCATAATCATGACAAAACGCTTTTCGAGCCAATATATATACAGATTATATGGCACTGCTCAATAATAGTTACATTAAGTAAATATCCAATATATGGATAGATTAAAATAGCTGATGACCGACACGACAGGTGACAAACAAATGTTGTATATATGTTCGTGTCTCTATTGCTCTTAAGAACCTATTCTATGAAACCCATTCTATAATATATTAGACATGGTGTAAATATTTAGTACATCAATATACCAATTCATCACCTGTCTCCGACAACTCCACGACGAGACGCGACTCAAGTAATGCAAGCATAATATTGCTTGCTTTGTCGCACCATTTTATATTATGTCCATCGATGATAAGGTCACTTGTGGAGACGGCATATATAAGCCATATATAGGCTTACAGCCGAACCCACTCCCATACACAAGGGACATGGTAACATGAATTACCAATATAATATGATCGTACGTGACACGTAATGGAGCAACCACCAAGTTGATCATTAAGTTCAATATTACAATAATTATAGGATGTTACGTACATGGTACTACATGTGCTAGACCACTCGGAGAAATGTCTGTCATCAAACTAAAATACCATGTTACAACTTCGATTGATATATTCGTAATCGTACATATAGTCACGGAATATCAATTTATCCCAGCACTTTCAGCGCATGATTCAAATCTGAGCTGCCAATGCTTCTGTGCATAAATTGGAGGTACCCTCGCGGGGTCTAAATAAGCATACATCATACATGCAGTGCGGAATAAGAGTACAGGGTGGATAATTCTGCCAATGTCGATACGAGTATACGGGGCGACACGGTAGCAATTCCCAACATAGCATAAAGTCAGCCTGGAAAGCTCTATTATGTCAATCATATAAATATCCCAAATTCAGAAATGTTTTGTCGAAAATAGGTTTTACCAAACAGCAACGTCATTTCTTGATCTGAGTAAATAATCCATTCTGATTGGCCTTTAGTATATATAGTCTGCCTGACAACCCCACAGTTTAAATAAACATACGGACACAAATACACACTATATACAGGGGGGGGGGGGCATTTTTTCCCTTTCGATCATTTTTTGTACCCACCCACCCCCACCGCCAATTTTTTTTCCGTTTTCGGCAGTTTTTTCCGACCATATTTTGACACCCACCCCCCTTTTAACACTAAAACAGAGATCTGCGGGGGGGGGGGGGAAATTCACTGTAAACAGCTGTATATGAATTTCTGTGCATACTATTTATCATGGATGTTAACATGGACATGTAAATAGGAATGAGTCATTTTGAGGTCATTCGGCCAAAAAAACATGGCTGCCAGCGGCCATCTTGGATTTCAAAATTTGCAACAAAATACAACACGATAACTGCCTGCAGTCAGTTTACAAGTTAGAATTATATTATTTCTCTCATTCAAAGTGGTTTTGAAGCCCAACCCATTGCCAAAACACTAAAAAAACAAGCAGGAATTTTTTTTTTTAGTTGCGGAAAAAATTGCTTGTTGGTTACGTGCCGGAAGATTTTTTTTCACCCCCCCCCCCCTGCTATATAGGGCAGCAAATTAAAAACATAATTAAGCATACAAGTATAAGAGTACAGGGTGGACATAGAAGCATACATGCATGCTTATTAAGATCCACAAGAGTAGTTGGGTGAGCGTACTTAGCAGAACGGCGCGTACCCCTGTTACGTGTATTTGGTGGAACACTCTGTTACATGTAGCAAGCATGCATACGGACAAACTTCCGGGAATATCAACAACTCTGAAACGCACTGTGAAATTAAGAAATAGCCATGAATTAATAGGAGCAATTAACAGATTTGTGGACTGTTATCACATTGCATGTCGCAAGCATACGGACGCACCTGCCACTATATCAATACCGCACGCTTGGTACGAAAGATAATTATACACAAAATCGCATGCATCTCATAAGCTATTGACAGGTAACTTTGTTTGATTGAGGGTTTAACGTCGTTTCAGCCGCTAGGCCATATCACGACTATGTCATTTCCCACTTGACAGGTAACACACATATGCGGTTCTGTTTATCTCACACTGAACTGATATAATTATGCTATATGATTCCCTCTACATCCATGACAGAAATGTGAGTGGTTCAATGGAAGCGGGAAATTTCAAGTTGGAAACTCATAGATTTAACCACACGAATGGAAAATTTAAGCATTTTATAGTGACAATATTTCTTGGGATAATTGTCATATCTCACAAAATTTAATCGACCCCAAATACTCGGGCATGTCAGGTAGCGTCGAGAATACTGTAACGGTACCCATTTACTGGCTATGCCACAACCGTAAGGCTGTATATTTTAAAACTTGTTTTACACTGCGCTACTGCCTCAATAAAGGACTGTCAGATCTATATGCAATATGCGTTCATTGCGTTGATCAAGGTCGTTAATCTATATGGACGAATCTTCCGGAATATCGATATATCCATGCAACCATGATACATAGATTTAACAACAGAAAATGGTAGTAAGGCTGTGTTACAAAACTTGTTTCCTTTAAAATATCGCATGCTTTCAAATTGCTATGCATAACATATAACATCTACCTGGAAGGGGGATTAACTGGAATCCTTCAGTGGCGTATGTTTTTTCTTTGATAATCTAATTGAACCTATTAATAATTGCTTTTTGTTGTCATGGTTCAGGAATTTTAGATAGTGGTACCTGTAGGTCAGAAATACTGAACTTTGATGTCCAGTAAATAGTTTATTTGAAAATTTTATTTCGCTCGATCACACGCATGTGATATTGCTAATCAGGTTTTAAACTGATATTCGGACACCTCTGTGTATGCCTTCCCATTTCTAAATCCTCTAGATTATCACCGACCTCACTAACACATAAAAATGCCAGAATCTGGCCGCATGCGTGTGACATGACATAACACTGTATGATTAATAGTGTGATTAGTATAACATTTGCATACATATTTATATAACATGTATATATTTGTCATCTGTATATATGCTCTCCTAAATGGAGGTTAAAGGCACGTGCGGCCTTAATTGTCGAAAATATTCATATTTGTTCCAAACACCGTAAACAGAAAAACATTAAAACGCATACAGTTTCGTTGATATAAACCATGTCCATCGCGTAAACAGCATGTTATCACAAAGACCTACTATATTTTACCTAAGCAAGAGCCTGATTGTGTTACAGAAGATAGCACAATGCTACTGGCTAATCACACACAAATGGCATAAACGCTCTTTATTAGTTCCATATAAGGTATTCACCAACAAAGAACGCTCTTTATGTTTACCATCATAATATAAACAAACACAAGAAAAGTTACTTTTTATGCTTTTGTTTACATAACAATGGTCAAAGATATGACAATAACATACTGTTTATGCGATATTTCTTATTTGTATACGGACAATGTCTATCTACATTTTGATGTTCTCGCTGTTTGTGGCGGTTTTTGACGGGTGAAGATATTTTCACATGATACCCACCGCCAAGGCCAACCGTGTCTTTAACAATAAACTTATTGTGAAATTAAGAACTTGCCACGATTGAACTAAGTGCCACTAACAAATTAAGACTATTGTCGTTGTGTTTGTCACAAGCATATGGGCGCAATCTTGGTACGAGATAATATACATAACAATAATAATGCATGTTTGTATTCCGGTTGTCAGTTTTATCGCGATTGTAATGGCGTGATTGAAATATTTTTTTATCGGGGTCTCGGTCATACCAGGTAGCGTCGAGAATACTGTAACGGTACCCAATTACTGGCTATGTCACAACCGTAAAGCTGTATTTTTTAAAACTGTTTTTACAATTCGTTACGGCACTTATCATTTTACAATGCGCTACTGCATCAATAAAGGGCTGTCCGATCAATATGCAAGATGCGTTGATCAAGGTCGTTAAACTATATGGACGAATCTTCCGGAATATCGATATATCCGAACCATGATACATAGATTTAACAACACAAAATGGAAAATTTAAGTATTTTACTAACAATATTTGTATGTCAAAACCGTAAGGCTGTATTACAAAACTTGTCTCCTTTAAAATATCGCATGCTTTCAAATTGATCTGCATAACATATAACATCTACCTGCAAGGGGGATTGACTGGAATACTTCAGTGGCGTATATTCTTTCTTTGATAATCTAATTGAACCTATTAATAATTGCTTTTTGTTGTCATGGTTGTTACGCCAGCTTTTGAAGTAACTGACCACTTTTGGAAGTAGGTCTCCATTTTTGAAGTAAAAAACGCCAGCTTTTGAAGTACCTCACCACTTTTGTAATAAAATCGCCAGCTTTTGTAGTAAAGCGAGGTCTCCGCTTTTGAAGTAAAACACGCCAGCTTTTGTAGGTCTCCACTTTTGTAATAACAAAATTACAGCTTTTGAAGTAAACTGACTCAATACATTTTGACGGGCGCTGAACGATTTTCATGACAAAGTCAACCCGATAATACATTGTCGCTATCGCCCATACGAGTGTGATGTGGTTTGAATAGCTTTCAGGCATACCAACACAAGATAAATCACACAGTCAATCACCCATACACGTGTGACGTGTACCAAAAGGCACTTAGTGAGTCTGGTTGCGTGACAAAAGAATACACACCGGTAATCGACCATACGAGTGTGACGTGGTTTGAATAGCTTTCAGTTAAACTATCACACAGTCAATCGTCCATACACGTGTGACGTGTACCAAAAGGTACTTAATGAGTCCGTTCCGTGACAAAAGAATCTACACCGGTAATCGACCATACGAGTGTAACGTGGTTTGAATAGCTTTCAGTTAAACTATCACAAGACAAATCACACAGTCAATCGTCCATACACGTGTGACGTGTACCAAAAGGCTTGAGGAATGTTTCTGGGTGAACTGTGAACTTGATTTATTATATTTTGGATTCAGTAAACGTGAATCAGTGGACGAATTTGCATGGCTGGTAGATTTAGAGATCTGGTATATTACTAAAATTATAAGACTTTCTTTATAAACTACACACTTCAAGATTTAAACTAATTGCTGAAATATAAGTGCATGCAATATTTCGGATCAGTGACCATTAACAATATAGACTACCAACTAGAATATGTACCTACATATATTGTGTTTTGGTATGTGTGTTTTGTTGTGTTCTGAGATATCTCAAAATAATTTATCATTGTTTTTATGTTAAGTTATCAGTCAACGAGACACCTCAACCTTCCCTGTATATACGGTAGTACACCACTTAGTCTGACCCCAATTGATAGGTGCAACATAGCAATAGTAAATATGTATACCATCATATATTGTCTTCGTGATAGAATATTGATTTAATTTATTGACCATAATAAACAAAAAAAATTTAGATAGCAGAATTGTTGATGTAGATGAGAGGCGATAAGGGATCAAGCTATACAATATTATAAATAAATATTCAAGAAATATAGCGTCTAAGGGGAGGTTAAGGATAAAGTTGACTAATTATTATTTAACTATATCAACAACATCGTTCCATTCATTCTTAATTTTGTTATGCGTTTCATTATATATTGCTGTGACTGAAAATTGACAATAAAATTATTTGTATTCGTATATTGTGTTGAATAAATTTTGAAAGGAGACCGAACCTTTGGCGTCAAGAACATTGAGATTTGAAAGTTTAACTTTCCCTGTATAGCGACATAACGCCATCGACTCCGTTATTTTATATACTCAATCATCAGAGGATGTGTGAACCCAATGGTTTCCACACAACACATTACTGGACCCCGCGTTTTATAGCTGGCCACGTTTGACGTAGTTCTAATACTTCGGTTATGTGACATAATTTCAATGATAGAAATTTGTTGTTAATGTCGCCTTCCAGAGACGAAGCTAATAAACCGAACATTTTCTGCTGTCCCTAAAGCGTCGGCGGATCACCTAATTTCGAGGGTATGAATATGCAATTAAAAGTGAGGCCAAATATACCAACTATGTTCCGTTGGAACTACTACATCACCTAATTTCGATGAACTATATATGTTGTCATGTTACTGGACTGACAAAACGTCTTGTCTCACTCAATGTCACATCAAACTTCTTCTGACAAAGGTCGCACTTGTAAGGGCATTCAATGATGTGGGTTGTCAGGCTGACTGGGAACAATAGTATATACTCGTATGATTGGTCACCTGTGTGTGTTAATAAGCTTGGGCAGGGAAACGGACCCACTAATGCCTTTTGGAACACGTCACAGTTGTATGGGCGATGACGCTGTAAATTATCTTGTGTTGGTATGACTGAAGGCTATTCGAACCACATCACATGCATGTGGTCGATTACCGGTGTGGATTGTTTTGTCACGGAACCGGACTCACTAAGTGCCTTTTGGTACACGTCACACGTGTATAGGCGATTGACTGATTTATCTTGTGTTGGTATGACTGGAGGCTATTCAAACCACGTCACACTCGTATGGTCGATTACCGGTGTGTATTCTTTTGTCACGCAACAGGACTCACTAAGTGCCTTTTGGTACATGTCACCCGTGTATGGGCGATTGACTGATTTCTTGTTGGTATGACTGAAAGCTATTCAAACCACATCACACTCGTATGGTCGATTACAGGTGTGGAGACCTAGTTTTTTTTACTACAAAAGCTGGCGTTTTTTACTTCAAAAGCGGAGACCTCACTTTACTACAAAAGCTGGCGATTTTATTACAAAAGTGGTGAGGTACGTCAAAAGCTGGCGTTTTTTACTTCAAAAGTGAAGAACTACTTCAAAAGTGGTCATTACTTCAAAAGCTGACGTAACACATGGTTAAGGAATTTAGTTAGTGGTACATGTAGGTCAGAAAAATTTATAGTAAACATTTGTATAACGTTATCCACTCTGAAGAGGCTCAAAATGGATACATGTATATACATGTACAAGAACTAAATATTAATTTAATTTACTTGTTCTTTTCAATTAACTTTCCACATCAAAATGAGAATAACTCACCTTTGATACATATTATATTGGTGAATTCGATGTCTGAAACCGTTGTCTAAATTCACTCGAGAATGTAATATGAGGCACACATTCTCAATTTGTTATACTCAACTTTGATGTCCAGTAAATAGTTTATTTGGAAATTTTATTTTGCTCGATCACACGCATGTGATATTGCTAATCAGGTTTTAAAAGGGCAACTGATATTCGGGCACCTCTGTGTATGCCTTCCCATTTCTAAATCCTCTAGATTATCACCGACCACACTAACACTTGAAAATGTCAGAACCTGGCCGCATGCGTGTGAGATAGCATAAACACTGTATGATTAATATTGTGATTAGTATAACATTTGCATGCATATTTATATAACATGTATATATTTGTCATTTGTATATATACTCTCCTAAATTGAGGTTAACAATAAACTTATTGTGAAATTAAGAACTTGCAATGATTGAACTAAGTACCAGTAACAAATTAAGACTATTGTCGTTGTGTATGCCACAAGCATATGGGCGCATGCTTGGTATGAGATAATATACATAACAATAATAATGCATGTTTGTATTCCGGTTGTCAGTTTATCGCACGATTGTAATGGCGTGATTGAAAGATTTTGGATCGGGGACGTGGCTAGAATATCTATCATTTAGACTGGCCTCAATCTTTGCAAGAGAAATTTCCAACTGACACCCCCCGACGGTTGGAAAATGTCCAACTGATGTCTAAAGTCGGAAAATATTTTTTTCTTAAATTAATAAGCAGTTTTTGACTGGCCACAGGGGAGGGACCTAGATCATGTCACAAATATCTACTCTTTTCTACACACAAGGCACGTAGCCAAAGTAGAGATTCGTGACAATAAATTTCCAACTGATAGCAATTTCATTAAAACAATTTGATCAAAAGTAGGAAATATACAAATGTTGTTCTAAAAAAAATTTCCCATTAATAAATTGTTGGAAAATAAAACTACAAGAACAATTGCAACCTACTGTTCCGTCAGACATGCAATTTCCAACTATTGAAAAATTTGACCTGAGTTGGGGACAACCCCGTCCCCCCCCCATCGCCTTGTCCCTGCTTGACCTATCAAATGTCCTTCTGTTACAGGAGTGTCAACTTTTCCACCAGTAATATACATGAGCGGTTGTATTTGTGATATGATAGAACACCATCTCCCAAGCCCCCTCCCCCCCATCATGTCGACATTTGTATAAGATGTGTGTTGCCTAACACTGTGCCTTAAATATCAATGAAATCGCAAAATTTGTATTTAAAAACACATATACTTAACCACAAAACTGGAAATTTTAATAATTTTTGTGATATTATTTGTCTTGGGATAAGTTCCATATATGCTTAAACTTAAAAGACACCATACACCACCAGTAGTTTTACAGGACAAAACAATGTTATACAAATGTATGTAGCGAGCATATGGACAAACTTCTCAACACACTCTGTATCCTGGAACATGACAAACATAGCAAGAAATTACCAGGTACACCTTCTTTTAAAAATGACACCACCGGGCATGTCATTCTAATAATAAAATAACCCACTGTGATATTATGGTTGTTGGTGAATTTGGATTTAGTTAAAAATATTATGTTCACATAGTTGGCACCAATATTTTATTAATCAGAAGGCAATTACATCATGGTGGAGTCCTCGGGTCTTCTTTGGTTAACAGTACACTTTCTGTTAGACATACACCTTCACGTGTAACGTATGGCGCTTTCCAAACATACATGTATATAAGATTGTTCTATGCCATGCTAAGATTTGTCGCACAGGAGAAAGAAATCTGCATCAGCTTCATGGGGTGGATTCCTTAGTGACTACAGATTCAAGAATCACTATACAGTGTACAAATGGGTTGTCCCCCAAAGACATCCATTGCACTCTTGAAAAACTCAAATAGTTTGGAAAGAATCTTGAGTTTCCCAAAATTTCATTCTAGTATTATAAGATGCAAATTCTTGAAAATCGTTGGTCCTTGTTGTAGATATTGTCTTTCCATCATGCGAACTCACAGGGTCACACAAACCATATTGGCTTTACAGTTCCATTTAATCACTGCTTGTGAATGTGAATTTTACACCTGTTCAAGGAAGTTGTCTGACAAAATTTGCTAATTTATTCAGAAACCAGTACATGTGAGATCTCAGATCACAGAATTGAACTTCTGATAGATAGTGCATGTGATGAACAGGATGTACTGGTAGATCTGAAGCATCTCTGAAAAATCTGGAAAAATAGGAAAAAAAACACTGTAATAAGTATACATGTACTAGTACATGTACAGTAATGCCCTAATTAATGACTCGATGAGAGCTTTCCGACTAAATCCTGAAAATTTACCCATAATTATGCTGTGGTTATGGAGTCAATTAATTATGGCATTACTGTAGATGTAACATACAGTAAAGACCTGATAAATGAAATCACCTACAACTTTTGTAAGTTTGAACAGTAATTTTCTCTGTACATGAACATGAAATGACAGTACATGTGATGAAGTCGCTGATTTAAGAAACACTGAGAACGATTAGTGAGACTAATAAACAAAACATTATTCCTGATACCGGTATATATTCATTCATTTTTCAGAAATCTATAATTATTTCAATCAAATGGCAATATTCTCAAACAAAAAGCAATGTTTTATTTCACTTTGTATACATTCATTTATTTATTCATTCCCTCATTTCAGCTCTAATGCGATTATCCTAATCCGAATTAACGCTCGCAAATTACTATTTCTTTGGCTTTGGGGAAACAAATATTTGATTTGAGTCGAGGAACCCTATAAATTTTTGCAATCCATTATTTTTCACCACCGGTACTTTTTAGTGGCCTGGCAAAAAGTAAACGAGAAGAAGTTCGCGGATCAAATTTGCGTATGAAGATGGATAACTCTAAAGTCAAGTTGCTTTTGTGTATCTGATATTTGACAATCCGTTGTTTTAATTACCACACCAAATCACTCAGAATTATTCATGTATGCAACTACGTAACTTCTGTTAAAGAGATTTGCATGGAAATCCCCTTTCAAATTGTTCACTTGACCTTCCCCTTAATAGATTCTGACTGAGGCATATTTTTAAAAAATGTTGTTCGAATCTAATGATATGGGGACTATCAAATCAGATTAAGTACCTTTAAATACAATTGAAACTTCCTTGTCGTCGCACACTATTTTGAGTTTTTTTAATAAACCTGGCAAGGTTGGTACATACATGTACATGTACCCTGCTAGGCAAAACAAGTGTCCACTTAACCACGTTGCGGTTAGCATTGCCACCACAGCTGAAATGCAACTACATGTACACCGCGGCTCCAACGGCTAACTACAGTTGGGCCGTGGTGTATTTGCCATTCGGCCATGGTGTAAATGTAGTTGATGCGGTGTACATGTACATTGTACATTCATTAAACTAAAAAAAGAAAATACAAACCAGAAATCTAACCATGGTGTACATGCCATCTGGCCCTGTTGTACATGTAGTTGCTTTTCGGCCACGGTGTACATGTGTATTTGTCGTTCGGCCGAGGTGTACTTGCCGATCGGCCGCGGTACTCAACTGCAGAATTTACAAACTCTGACACGCCTAACCACAATCAAACACCATACAATGACCCAATCAACCAACAAATTGGTGATAAAACCGGTATATGCAAACAAGATATAATTATATATATTTTTACGATAATAAGTTTAATTATCCACCAAACAGGAAATATATCATATATATAAAATATCTAGTTTGATGTCAACAAAATGGGAATGACAATTACAATGTACATGTATGTGTCCCCAGGGAGCAAATTTAAAACAAATATCTCCACGATAAGAAATTCTCCCATCAGAGTCGGGGTACAATGTTTACTTTAGTGATAGTCGCATTCATTTCCCTGGCTGATGTAGCTTCCTACCGCGCATGTCTTATAAGTAACAGCCGGCTACAGCTTTTTTGCTCAAATACCGGTACACTCAACAATAACGGTACTCCATATCAACACAAACACGTGCTTCCAGTCAGCGATAACCTGTACTCTTCTGGTATTGAGTCCGGTCGTAATTTGACTAGAACTGTTTGAAGAGTGACGATGTGGCTTTGCGAAAAATATATAAATATATAAAAGATATCATTTATCTCGCGAGGTGAATCAGATAAAATGGAACCACGCGTAAATAGTTTGGTTAATATCAGTGTGGTTGGTCGGTTTATAGATTTTTGTTTTTATTTAAAACAAATAAAATGAACTTGGGTCGGGTTACGGGAAACACGCATTCATTTTGTTTTGGCCTTATTATTAAAGGTGGACTATATATATTAAAGGATGACATCGTAAACATCGGCTCAAATCTAATTTAGTGAACTTGGTTCATAAATTTTGTATAAAATAGAAACTAATGTGATATCATCTACTTGTATACTAATCATATGTAACATACTCTCAGGTGCCAATAATCATGATTGCCTGATAATCGTGATTGCAGGGATTTAGGCTGAATTTGATAATAGTGATAGCAATTTTCAATTTTTGCTCTATGTCTCAAAGCCAAATAATAGCTATTGTTGGAAATTCTCTCCAAAATTAATAGAGTACGAGGTAACTCCAACGTTTCAAAGTCAGCAGCCTATCGACGGCCATTTCAGATTTACTTATACATGTATATGGCCGTGGATAAAGAACGGTATACATCTCTTTAGTACCAAATGCTAATGAGTGGTATACCACGCTTTTTTAACTATGTGGTCCTGATACGCTATTAAATTAACAGTATACCGCTCTTTTAGCGTTTGGTGCTAAAGAACAGTATACCGGTACTGCTCTTTAGTGGCAAATGCTAAAAGGCAGTATACCATGCCTTAGCTACATGTAATTGGCCTGATACGCTAATGAACGGCATACTGCTCTTTAGCGTTTGGCGCTAAAGAACGGTATACTGCTCTTTAGCAGTACCGGTAGGTGTTAAAGAGCGGTCATGTTGGATGAGCAGCACGTGCGTTGCCAAAATATTTTGCGCATTGGGCCAACACACAACATTATAATCCATACCGCTCTTTAGTCCTTATCGCTAAAGAGCGGTGTGCCGTTCTTTAGCGCTCAGTGCTAAAGAGCGGCACATGTTGGATGAGCGGCATGTGTGTTGCCAAGATATTTAGCTTATTGCACCAAACTTATGTTATAATTCATAACGCTTTTTAGCCCTCATAGCTAATGAGCGGTGTGCCATTCTTTAGCCCTCAGCGCTAAAGAGCGGTCCATGTTGGACGAGCATCACGTGTGTTTCAAAGATATTCTGCGCATTGCGCCAATGTATAACGTTATAACTTATAATCAGTATTTCTCTTTACTAGTTTTTAGCCCTCATCGCTAAAGAGAGGTATAACGTTCTTTAGCCCTCAGTGCTAAAGAGCAGTACCTGTACATGTATACCGATTTTTAGCCACCCCGTTTACTTAATTTGAATGCATATAAATGCCACTGAGAAAAATGCCATGTATTATAGTATAGGCCAGTTTATACCGGTATTGTGCATGGGGAACAAATCTATCTTCAGCATCGATAAAGAACTGCACATGCAACTGCATGATCCTGCATATGCACCAGCCTTGACCAAATTCACAAATTCAAATTGCGCAAAATTGCCAAATTTAAAACTAAGCAAAATATAATTATGCGCGGATTTAAATATGAACAACGAATTCACCCGATCGCAATGTTGTCGCAGATGAGTGTAGAGTGGGTTGTTCTTAAGCCATGGTTAACCTCCTGATTGCTACCGTACGATCTTTCTTCTGACTGCAATTCCGTCGAAAGTGGAGGTAACAATAAAGGATACGATACGATTTCGCATCTAAAATCAAACAGCACTTGATATTATTTTACGGAAATCGTTCCACTTACGATTGCATCATGGACGTACCCTAAGTTTTATGCCATAGCATTGAATTTTCTAGACTATTGGACATTTTCCTAATTTCGCGTGCTGAAAATTTTGCACATGTTTGACACCCATCATTTAAATTTTTACCAAAAATGTTTACTTAAGACTTAAGTCTCAACTTTTAAGTTTTAATAAACTGTACTGAAGACAATTGTATTATTCCATACTTTCACAACCAGCTTATCACCATGAAATCCATGTTATCATCTTCGCCGGTGTGTTTTCTAGCACTGAAATTCTGAATATCATTAGAAAAGTTAACTTTTTCGACAATGAGTTTCCGGTTTGTCGATAAAACTTTCGGTCGTTGTTACAAACACCGGCACAAAGCTGTGTTTATAAATTAATCAAGGGTGTACACCAAAGTTGGAATCACTGACTTTTGACTGCAGGCCAGGTACACGCAGGAGTCAGTCTCAACTCTCAGCCTCACTCAGACACAGAATTATCGAAATAATTTGACCGATTAGGATGCATTTTAAGAGTGACTTTTTCATAAAACAGCGAATTCTGACATGAGTCTAATTGCAGATAAGCGCTGACATGACAAGAATTTCAGGTGTCAAACTCACCTTTTTTGGGAGGTTAATCCGACTTATCCAGATATCCCAAAATGTCGATTATGCTGAAAAGTGGAAGTGGAGAAAACAAAATCAAGCGAGTAATTAATCTACTCGCGAGCTGTCATTGAGCTGGATTCTGCGCAGTAACACCCCGGAAGTCACGTGTGAAATTTACAAAAAAGCATACACGCTATTTTCGCTCTTGGTATAGAAATATAGAAAAAATATATGACGTCATAATTCACACGCATTTAGGTAAAAAGCACCCTTGGTGGTTGCTATTACATTGTAATACGTTATTATTGGGAATAAATATTATTAACCAAACTAATGTTCAACATTTGCCATGCAAATACGTCTATCATTAAATAGGGAAGGTTGTGAATATTGTTCTTGTTTCATGGTAGTGTATACGATTTCTCAAGACGTTCTAATTCTAATGGAATGGTGTTTCTAATTATCCCAGCAAATGTAGCATATATGGGGTGGACTTGTTCCCAAAATTTAGAAAATATATATGCAAATTGAGTTACATCAATATACAGTTGAACAAAGTTTGGCGTAATGTCAACGTCACACAGCCCTTGGTGACATCTCCTCGATGATAAAGTTATATGCTGTTTTTTCGCACCTGGGTCTTCCGCAAGGACTTGTTCCTGTAGGTATATTGTATACCTACATGAACAAGTCCTTGCGGAAGACACAGGTGCGAGACGTGCTTGCTCATCTGTAATAACGATATTTACACAAAATCCGGTCGGAAATTCAACCCCGCCGGATCATATTCTTGTGTGTCGAGTGGGATTGTTTACTATATGTCGTGTGCGGAATGTCCCAATGTACATTACGTTGGTGAGACGGGACAGACGTTGAGTAAACGAATAACATGACAAAGACAAAACATTCGTTCACGAGATGCTGGAATACCAACAGCTGTCAACTTTGGCGCACCAGGACACTCTGTTTCAGACATGCGGGTACAAGTACTCGAAGGTGGACTTCTCAGAGACGAATTACTGAACAACGATTTATCCAAATGTTTGACAGTCTGAATTCCGGGATAAACATGGAAGCTTGATTCATGGCATCGTGGCGCACCACATCTGAACATTAATAATAACGATACATACACGTAGGCCTACACATGTGTGGAAACGCGCGTTCTAACTTTTGGCGCGAAAAAACAGCATTTAACCTTAGCATCAAGGAGATGTCACCAAGGGCTGTGTGACGTTGACGTTACGCCAAGCTTTGTTCAACTGTATATTGATGTAACTCCATTTGCATATATACCTGCGGAAGGGGAAACCCGAAAGCTCGTATGTTAAATACATAAAATAGGTCTTAAGGTGTGTTACTCTTCATATTTATTAATTATCAGCAGACCTATACGGCTAAGAAGAAATTTTATCTAATATATATTTTCGGACTTCTGTTTGTTTGTTTGTTTGTTTGTTTGTTTGTCTGTTAGCTATGGCCGGGAAAACTGCCGGACGGATTGAGCCCAAACTTCCTATCTAAGGGTAAAATCCCAGATGGAGTGTCATCGCACCGCTTCTGAGAACGTCAGAGCACTCATTCTCCAATCCCCCGCCACCGCAATGGAAATTCATGGGTTAATCGCGTGATAGTTAAAGAGCGTTCGTATCCGCAGTGTCGTTGATAAAGAGCGTGTATGTGTCCAGACATGAGCGTGTCTGTGTACAGACATGAGCGTGTTGTGTGATTCTTATGTCTGTTCGTACTTAGGGGTTCCTGGGAATGGGTGAGATTTTCATCGGGTCAGTGTTTCCGCCCGAGGTGACCTTCACCTTGAAACGGGGAGTGTTTTGGACGGGTCAAATAGTTACCTCGACCTGACCTTGACTTCAAAATTGTCAATTTAAGGTCAAAGCCCGGACGAAGTCGGGTCACCTGCTAGTACATATATATATATATATATATATATATATATACTAGAAGGTGTACCCGACTACGTCCGGGCTGTTTCCCCTCTGCTTTTTCGGCGAATTGCGCGATTTGACCTTGAGTTGTCCATTTGAAGGTCAAGGTCAGGTGGGGTCACGATTTGACCCGTCCAAAACACTGCCCGGACAAAAGTACCCGACAAAGGTACCCGTCGAAATCCATCAGGTTTTACCCGATTTGACATCGAATTGATCATTTTGAAGGTCAAGGTCAGGTCGGGGTCACGTGGACAAAAGTAACCCTATGTATAAAATTTCGTCGAAATCCCATCAAAATTTGACCTTGAATTGACCCGATTTCAAGGTCAAGGTCACGTCGCACGAGCAAATGAATAGGCTTATGAGACTCCCCATACGAAAGTATCCCTAGACACTAATTTTCATCGAAAACCCGTGATATTCGGGCGTTTGACCTTGAAATGGCCCGATTTCAAGGTCAAAGTCACGTCGCACGGGCAAATTAATAGGCCTATTTCACTCCCCGGCCGAAATACCCCCACATACCAAGTTTCATCGAAATACCGTGATATTCGGGCGTTTGACCTTGAAATGACCCGATTTCAAGGTCACGTCGCACGGACAAATTAATATGCCTATGCCAGTCCCCGGCCGAAAATACCCCACATACCAAGTGTCATCGAAATCGGGTCCGCCGTTTTCGAGTTCATCGCGATCACACACACACACACACAGATCTTCCAAAATATATAATAGACTAGCCGATGAGCCCGACGTTGTCCGGGCTATTCAAAAACCAAATTTCAAGTCGATAGCTCCACCCGTTTCCGAGGTCTGGTCTGCGCATGCGCGAAGCTGGCGTCGCACGGGCTCGGTGACCCGATAACATTCGTATCCGGGACAAGATACATTCACATACCAAATTTCAAGTCGATAGCTCCACCCGTTTCCGAGATCTCGTCTGCGCATGCGAGAAGCTGGCGTCGCACGGGCTCGGCGACTCGATAAAATTCGTATCCGGGGCAAGATACATTCACATACCAAATTTCAAGTCGATAGATCTCGTCTGCGCATGCGCGAAAGGGCGCCGCACGGGCTCGCCAATACGACATCGACGACCGCCTGGTCAAACTACACACACGTACCAAGTTTCGTCCCGATCGGTCGAGAATCGTAGATTTGTATAAATGACATACATACAGACAAACATACAGACAAACAGAGGTCTTCAAAATATATATGAGACTAGAAGGTGGACCCGACTTCGTCCGGGCTGTTTCCCCTCTGCTTTTCGGCGAATTGACCTTGAATTGTCCATTTTGAAGGTCAAGGTCAGGTGGGGTCACGATTTGACCCGTCCAAAACACTGCCCGGACAAAAGTACCAGACAAAAGTGCTTTTCGGCGAATTGCGCGATTTAACCTTGAATTGTCCATTCCCCTCTGCTTTTCTGCGAATTGCGCGATTTGACCTTGAATTGTCCATTTTGAAGGTCAAGGTCAGGTGGGGTCACGATTTGACCCGTCCAAAACACTGCCCGGACAAAAGTACCAGACAAAAGTGCTTTTCGGCGAATTGCGCGATTTAACCTTGAATTGTCCATTCCCCTCGGCTTTTCTGCGAATTGCGCGATTTGACCTTGAATTGTCCATTTTGAAGGTCAAGGTCAGGTGGGATCTCGATTTGACCCGTCCAAAACACTGCCCGGACAAAAGTACCCGACAAACGTACCCGTCGAAATCCATCCGGTTTTACCCGATTTGACCTTGAATTGTTCATTTTGAAGGTCAAGGTCAGGTCGGGGTCACGATGTGGCCCGTCCAAAACAATCAGTGGACAAAAGTAACCCTATGTATAAAATTTCGTCGAAATCCATCAAAATTGGCGATTTGACCTTGAATTGACCGATTTCAAGGTCAAGGTCACGTCGCACGGGCAAACGAATATGCTTATGAGACTCCCCATACGAAAGTGTCCCTAGACAATAATTTTCATTGAAATCCCGCGATACTCGGGCGTTTTCCCTTGAAATGACCCGATTTCAATGTCAAGGTCATGTCGTACAGGCAAGTTAATAGGCATATGCCAATCCCCGGCCGAAAGTACCCCCACATACAAAGTTTCATCGAAATCCCGTGATATTCGGGCGTTTGACTTTGAAATAACCCGATTTCAAAGTCAAGATCACGTCGCGCGGGCAAATTAATAGGCATATGTCACTCCCCGGCCGAAAGTAACCCCACATACCAAGTTTCATGGAAATCGGGTAAACCGTTTTCGAGTTCATCGCGACCACACACACACACACCCTCACACACACACAGATCTTCCAAAATATATAATAGACTAGCCGATGAGCCCGACGTTGTCCGGGCTATTCAAAAACCAAATTTCAAGTCGATAGCTCTACCCAGCCCGACGTTGTCCGGGCTATTCAAAAACCAAATTTCAAGTCGATAGCTCCACCCGTTTCCGAGATCTGGTCTGCGCATGCACGAAGCTGGCGTCGCACGGGCTCGGCGACCCGATAAAATTCGTATCCGGGGCAAGATACATTCACATACCAAATTTCAAGTCGGGCTCGCCAATACGACAACGACGACCGCCTGGTCAAACTACACACACGTACCAAGTTTCGTCCCGATCGGTCGAGAATCGTAGATTTGTATAAATGACATACAGACAGACAGACAGACAGACATACAGACAGAGGTCTTCAAAATATATATGAGATACATATACATACACACATATACATATAACTCATTTATCTTTAGTTAAGACCATCAAATAATGACAGAATTAGAACGTCTTGAGAAATCGTATACACTACCATGAAACAAGAACACTAAAATTTCGAACTTTCATATCTTAGACCAACACATGTACCATTCTAGATCGATTGTGTCCAAATTTTATGAGGGGTTGACACATTCCTGGTAGCTTAAACCGAATCTAAAACGTCTCCCGACGTATACCCGATATAATACCATATAAAGAACATGTGGCACTGGTAGATCTCGTCGGCATGCACTGGTAGTTCGCCGTGCCATGTTCTGTGATCACCGCCCCTTTATTTTCGTGTATTTCCAACTGATACACGCCAGTGATTTCGATGTGCACGTATTGCCGATATATTCCGCTGTCTGAATTTTATAAAAGATTCCCAAGGAATTAAACAAAATGCACTAGAATACCGATTAGGGCAAAATTTTACCCCCCCCCTACGAGTTTGTACACCCTATTTTTCTGCTTTAAACAAAGGCCAGATCGCCAAGAGTCGAACTGAACATCACCAGGTGACCCCTCCACTGGGTAAATGCAAAGTTGACCGTATATACATTTCCATTGTCTTTTGGGTCGTTATTTATATGGAGCACTGGTATTCTGACGTTCACACTGGTATTCCGTGAGCCGATTGGACAGTGAGAGTAAGTGGTGAAATGGGCCAATAAAGAAAAAGAGATTTGGTTCGTTAATTACGCTAGCGTATGGTCATATTAACTCTGGCCATCATAAGAATTTTAACAACCTCTCGATGAATGGATACACTTGACTCTGTCATACCCCCCCCCCCCGAATAATGAACACCAGTCAACATTGGGGGTGGGTGAACACTGCATACCAAAGATATAATATGTGATCAAGGATATAAATTTCACATTTCAATACCATCTATTTTCAATAAATTGTTCTCATTAGTAGACTGACGCTACTGTACCTCATTAAGAGAAAACGTCATGATAGCTAGATAGCATTACTGTACCACATTACGAGAAAACGTCGTGATAGCTAGATAGCATTACTGTACCACATTAAGAGAAAATGTCACGATAGATAGATAGCATTACTGTACCACATTAAGAGAAAACGTCATGATAACTATATAGCATTACTGTACAACATTAAGAGAACATGTGATTATAGCTAGATAGCATTACTGTACCACAGTAGACATCAAATAACACAATGTGTGGCCATTAAGTCCCCTTCTAACATTTTTGTTTGAATCCCAGCTACCATTCGGAGGTATGCATCCTGAATGCCGGCTAACAGCGAGGTCTGAATCTTAAATGCCGGCTAACAGCAGGGTCTGATTCCTAAATGCCGACTAATAGACCGCCCCCCAGACGAGGGTAGTGTCACACGAAACGGTAGAAATTTTGACGCTATCTCCAATTATCCTTGCCCCATGGGTGTTCCAAAACATTGAGGTATCCAGGGCGGAGCAGGTGGAAAATATATTTTTTTGACCTTTTTGACCTGCAAATTTCAGTATAATCAAGTAAACCAATAAAATAAGACAAATGTTGAATAAAATATACTTGAATGTCAGATATTTATTCTATCTGGGTTGCTTAACATTTATAAATTGCAAAAAGTTATATTATCCAACAACTTTTGTGAAAAAATCACGAAAATGCCAAAACAAATACATAAATTGCAGTGCTTTTTCCAAAAAGTTTTCCAGAAGATTTCCTATAAAAATTTTATTTTTTGGTATAAAGCTCTCAATGGTACATCAAAATTTTCAGCATTATATACCTGATTTATTAATATAAAGATCACAAGCAATGATATCTAACAAGTCGAGATATTTTCAAAAACTTAACCCACCCCCCTAAAACAGATTATCTATATGAAAATACCTGTCAAGTCAGAATAGCTCGTTTTGTTAACCAATTCAGAGTCTTATCATATATCATGGAATTAGCATGTATCAGAGGAGGTTTATGTTATGGTAGAGTCTATTTTGTTTAAATATTAATTGGCTAAAATTTTGATTATTTTTAAGTGAATTTGTTTTTGAAAAATTCCCATGACTTTGTCAGTTTTATGGATATGGCTGCGCAACATGCACAATAAGCATAAATTCTTCACCAATATCAGACATGAAATGCTATAATCATGTACCAGACCAGATTTAAGAAATAATGTAAAACTTAACCCTACCCCAAGATAGTGTTCTCAATGCTTTCAATTTTATGCTATACTAAACTCGAAAGGTCGTTCATACTAGTTGATAGAATTCATATAATAAGTTGCAATAGTTCTGCCCACGGATTGTGTAATCTCATCTTCACTGTCACTGTCAATTTCATCAAATGTGATGGTATCAGTCAATAGAATTTCTGTGCAACATCTTACTTGAATGTCAGATATTTATTCTATCTGGGTTGCTTAACATTTATAAATTGCAAAAAGTTATATTATCCAACAACTTTTGTGAAAAATTCACGAAAATGCCAAAAAAAATACATAAATTGCAGTGCTTTTTCAAAAAAGTTTTCCAGAAGATTTCCTATAAAAATTTTATTTTTTGGTATAAAGCTCTCAATGGTACATCAAAATTTTCAGCATTATATACCTGATTTATTAATATAAAGATCACAAGCAATGATATCTAACAAGTCGAGATATTTCCAAAAACTTAACCCACCCCCCTAAAACAGATTATCTATATGAAAATACCTGTCAAGTCAGAATAGCTCGTTTTGTTAACCAATTCAGAGTCTTATCATATATCATGGAATTAGCATGTATCAGAGGAGGTTTATGTTATGGTAGAGTCTATTTTGTTTAAATATTAATTGGCTAAAATTTTGATTATTTTTAAGTGAATTTGTTTTTGAAAAATTCCCATGACTTTGTCAGTTTTATGGATATGGCTGCGCAACATGCACAATAAGCATAAATTCTTCACCAATATCAGACATGAAATGCTATAATCATGTACCAGACCAGATTTAAGAAATAATGTAAAACTTAACCCTACCCCAAGATAGTGTTCTCAATGCTTTCAATTTTATGCTATACTAAACTCGAAAGGTCGTTCATACTAGTTGATAGAATTCATATAATAAGTTGCAATAGTTCTGCCCACGGATTGTGTAATCTCATCTTCACTGTCACTGTCAATTTCATCAAATGTGATGGTATCAGTCAATAGAATTTCTGTGCAACATCTTACGGGAAGAATGGTTCAAACAACTCAGGCTGCCTATCGGCCGTCCACCCATGAAGTGCTACACCGGGAGTGGTTGATTTGGCGACGGTTGCAAGTCTCCACTATTTTGGTATCATGTTGGCTTCTGCTGGAACTTTACCCACCTAGCTTAATTCACTTTTCTCGAATGTGGACCATACATGTATAAGGCTCATGTCAACTCCTTGATTGTATTAAGCATGTCAATGTCCAAAAACCAATTCGTTCCTAAATAAGCCATGCCTTCCATATATCTTGATGGTTTTTCCAGCAACTTTCGGAAGTGTTTTTTTCCTTTTCGGATCAACGATGAAAGGTAATTATTACCTGTGAAGGAATGAAACCCAACAACTGAATTATTCTGTATATTTGGCTGCCAAAATGTGGAAATGGTAGATATTGACCCAGCATGTCCCGCAATCGCTTAGAAGTTGTGGTTGGTGTATAAAATTCTGCCTTCTATACATTGAACACTAACATGTCTGATGCGCCTTAATTAATTTGTACTAGTGTCACCACCGACATTACCAGAATTGTTGGATTTTTCTCTCACAAGCCTGACATAAATAACGCCACAAAAATTTTCAAGTAAAATGTAACTATGTCTGGTATGAATGGTGTTTATTGTTTTGATCTACCTTAAATGTGTCACACTAATGTGTTTATAAACCAAATTACTCAAAATGGCTTCCAAAATGGCAACCATTTTTTACATATATCCCGAACATTATTCTCTGCATTTCCGAAAATGTAGCAAATTGTGACTCACTTGGTTATTTTACATGTTAGCTAATCAACTGACAACTAAATGTTCTATCATGGTGTCCATTTCCTTATGGGGCATAACAAATTAATTTTAAAGTTGCCTTATTTGTTTTTTTCCGAGAACCTCTTTTTGGATACTGGCTATATTTGTAAATGGGCAGCATTTTGAAATGGAACTGAAATGAATCATAATATGTGGATATTCTGGCCTATTAGGATAAAAAGTGATCAACATGATACAGGGTGGAGGTCAAGATGGCAACAAGGGAGTCACCGTGTGGTCATAGGTGAGGTGAATATGTATAAAGGGAGTTACTGTATGGTCATCAATGATGTGAATAGGTGTATATGATTAGCGATATGGTCATGAAAGGGGTGGCCATGGTGAGATGTATAGGTATGCAATGAGTGAGTGTATGGTCATGTGTGAGGTGAATATGTATACATGGAGTGACTATGGTTTTATGGTTATGACTACCCAGTACAGGTGTACACAATGTGGCTCGATGGGCATTGCTGTGGTTTATGTAAATAACGAGAGTACCTACATGGTCATATGTGTGTTTATCTATATATGGAGTGACTGTATGGTCATGGGTGGAATGTACAGGTGTACCTTGAGTGGCTGTATTGTCACAGGTAGGTGTATATGACTATATGTATACATGTATTGTCTGTATGAGCATGAGTGTGAATGGATAAATAGATGTGCAGCTATGTGTAATGCGTATAGGTGTACATGGAATGGCAGTACTGTAGTCATAATGCGTATATGTGTACCTGATGTATGCTGAATGGTCATTGACAAGTGTGTGGATGGTCATGTGTGGATGTATATGTATATATCGAGTGGCTTTATGACTATTGACGTGGCAAATATGCATACAGTGAGTGACTCTATGGCCAATAGTGAGATGAATATGTTTTCAGGGAGTGACTGTATGTCCAATGGTGAGGTGAACAGGTATACAAGGAGTGACTGTATGATCATACATGTGGCGAATATGTATATTGGGAGTGACTATATGGTTATGATCAGGTCTAGGTGTATACCTGGTGTGCCTGCATGGTAGGGTGTACATGTATACACAAGTGTGGATGTATGGTTATGGAGAGGTATGTGTATAAAGTGAGTGGCTATATCGCCATTAATGGGGTGCATATGTTTACATGGAGTGATTCTATGGTCATGGTTGGGGTATATGTATATCTTGCATGGCTATTTTGCCATGGGTTTGGTGAATATGTATACAGCGAGTGATGTATGACCAATGGTGAGGTGAATAGGTATACACTGAGTGAGTGACTGTATGATCATGAGTGTGTTGAATACGTACTATATGGTCATGGGTCAGGTGTATTAGTATACCTAGTGTGCCTGCACGGTGACCCATGGCTGTATGGTCATGGGTTAGTGGTACGTATATAAAGCGAGTGGCTAAATTGCCAATGGTGAGATGCATATGTATACATGGAGTGACTCTATGGTAATGGATGAGGTGTATATGTTTATTACAAATGGCTATTTTGGCCATGGCGAATAGGTATACGGGGATTGACTGTATGGCCAATGGTGAGATGAATAGGTATACAATGATTGACTTATGATCATGAAAGTGGTGAATAGCTATACAAGGAGTGACTATATGGGCATGGGTCAGGTGAATGTGTATAGAGTGAGTGACTCTCTTGTCATTTGTGTGATGTTTATGTGTATATATGGAGTGACTGTAAGTTACTGGATTGGTTGTACATGTGTACCTTGGGTTGCTATTGCTTTCCACAATAACTCAACGATATATTAATCGATAGAGAGGTCATGTCAGAGAGTTCTCCATCTTGATGGCGTTTATGCACGATGGAGGAAACGTTAAATGATTTCCCCCTGATAGTTAATCAATTTTGATGCTAATGGGCAGGTGGTTCAAGTCAGTGATATCGAAATGTCAAATATACAGAAGAATGCAATTTGGGTTCCATTCCTTCACGGGTAATAATGATTACCTTCCAAAAAGGAAAACAAAACTTGTCTGGAAGTTGCTGGAAAGATGATCAAAATATATGAAAGTCATGGCATATTTAGGAACGAATTGGGTTTTGGACAGTGGCATGATTATTACACACAAGGAGTTAGCATGTGCCTTTTATGTTCAACGTTCAAGAAAAGTGAATAAAGCTAGGCCGATAATGTTCCAGCAGAAGTTCGAGAATCAGCAGAAGGTACTTGATCTTTCTGCACTTCCACCATGTGAGGAATCTAATTCTACACTCAAAACAGGCCAACATGATAGCAAAACAGTGGAGACTTGCAACTGTTCCCAAATCAACCTTGCATAATCCGTCGGCAGAACTATTGCAATTTATTATATGAATTCTATCAACTAGTATGAACGACCTTTCGAGTTTAGTATAGCATAAAATTGAAAGCATTGAGAACACTATCTTGGGGTGGGGTTAAGTTTTACTTTATTTCTTAGTTCTGGTCTGGTACATGATTATAGTATTTCATGTCTGATATTGGGGATGAATTCATGCTTATTTTGGTGCATGTTGTGCAACTGTATCCATAAAAGTGACAAAGTGATGGGAATTTTTCAGAAATGTTTCACTTAAAAATAATCAAATTTTAGCTAATTTACCCCCAAAAATCAAATAATAGACTCTACCATAACATAAACCTCCTCCGATACATTATGATTCCATGATATATGATAAGACTCTGAATTGGTTAACAAAACGGAAAGAAAACGAGCTATTCTGACATGACTGGTATTTTCATATAGAAAATCAGTTTTATGGGGGTGGGTTAAGTTTTTGGAAATATCTCGGCTTGTTAGATATCAGTGCTTGTGATCTTTATATTAATAAATCAGGTATATAATGCTGAAAATTTTGATGTACCAACGAGAGCTTTATACCAAAAAATGAAAAATTTATAGGAAATCTTCTGGAAAATCTTTTTGAAAAAGCACTGCAATTTATGTATTTTTTTGGCATTTTCGTTAATTTTTCACAAAAGTTGTTGGATAATAAAACTTTTTACAATTCATAAATGTTAAGCAACCCAGATAGAATAAATATCTTCAAGTATATTTTATTCAACATTTGTCTTATTGTATTGGTTTTCCTGAGTATACTGAAATTTGCAGGTCAAAAACACCAAAAAGGTCAAACAAATATATTTCCCACCTGCTCCGCCCTGGATACCTCAGTGTTTTGGAACACCCATGGGGCAAGGATAATTGGAGATAGCGTCAAAATTTCTACCCTTTCGTGTGACACTACCCTCATCTGGGGGCCGGTCTATAACAGCAGGGTATGACTCTTAAATGCCGGCTAACAGCAGGGTATGAATCCTAAATGCCGGCTAACAGCAGGGATGAATCCTAAATGCCGACTAACAGCGAGGTCTGAATCCTAAATGCCGCCTAACAGCAGGGATGAATCCTAAATGCCGGCTAACAGCGGGGTATGAATCCTGAATGCCGGCTAACAGCGAGGTATGAATCCTAAATGCCGACTAACAGCGGGGTATGAATCAAATATATATATAACCTACAATTTTTCATCCGGCGATAGTTTAAGGATGGAAGGGTAAGCTAGAAAAGGAAGGTACGTATACCACATGCAATTATGTTCGCTGTTTCAGAAAATAACGGACATTTCGACCGATAAACAACACAGGAATCACAACAATGCAACGTAACGTGTTCTCATGGACAGTGTCTCTGATTGCGTTTGTGTCAGTGCTCATCTTCTGGGAACATACGCGTGCTGAAATGTGCGAGCCGCCGACTTTGCTGCAGAAAGCTGTGGTTTCATCTCTGACCATTCAACTCAGCACCAGAAGCATTAACATTGCAAGGTGTAGGCGGATGTGCGCGTATACCAAGGGATGTGTCAAGGTGGCATACAGTGCAAATAGTACGACATGTCACCTCCTCCGAACCGCTAACGGCGAGGAGCTGGATACTGAACCATCGATGGAATTCGCTAATAAAACTATTCTGGTGAGTAAGCATGTGTATGTACTTTAACCCTTCCATGACTAGAGCTTCCTGTATTTTTACGAAAACCCTGTGCCTGTGCCATTACATTGGCCTTTAATATTTAACTTGACCTTGTAAGCCAGTACATTCTCTTATATAAGCTAGGCTCCCTATGTGAGAATGGCATAGTCAAGAGAATGCACTGGTGCGGGATATTTAATGCTGCACCAGCGCAGCTCCCGTCATGATGGGGTTAGTTCTAAACTTAGAAAGTAACCTTTCTTCACTAAATGGGTTCTCCACTCAATTATGAAAGTATAGATTGGAACTATTAAATATTAATTTGGATGGGTGTAAAATATAAGAAGACGAACAGATAATACAAAATGTAACGCAGAAATGTTCATTTTCGCTGGTGAGAAAATTCATGTTTAAATAATAAGATAAATGGCCGTTTCGTGAACTTATAATCTGAACGTTGCCTAGGGAAATACTCGCCAAAGACTATTTAGCAAAGAAAATTGCAATGCATATGCAATCTTCCACACTTCACTATTGTGAGATAACTACCCATTATAATCTCACAACTTGATTCAAACTATACGAATGTCCCAATATATAAAACCCCAAACTCAGATATTCGTGTTCGGTTCTCGAAACCTCACACGTCTTACTCTCAGCGAAGATATACACACAATGAAGATGGCTCCCAAATATGGTCAAGGGAGATGACCATAACGGAAGAACCAATCCCGATGTGTATTGCCAAACACCTCATCTAATATGCATCCCAAATAGTATATAAGAAACAACTACATCCCATCACATCATGCTTTCACTAGACTCATCTCGTACCTAGATCATATCCAGGCATCATTCACACCAGGCATCACCCATTCGGGGACACCAATTCGCGGCGACTATTGATCATTATATTTGTACACACTGCATATCTTATTCACAACATAATAAAGACTTGTACCTACTATATACATGTGTCATTACCTCACATAGTATTAATGGTACCATGAGCAGTTCTACGTCTCACCACACAACTTGAAGTCTCGACCACTAGACGATCACTACAGAGCAGAAACAATCTCAAACCGCTACTCAACCACGGGGATACAGCCTTACACTCCAGCCACGGATAGACAGTCTCATACACTAGACCACTGCACCGGTCAACAATAACTCAACCATTCGGACACACAGGAACCCTTCGGACACACAGGACCGCATACCAACCCTTCGGACACACAGGACCGCACACCAACCCTTCGAACACACAGGACCGCATACCAACCCTTCGGACACACAGGACCGCACACCAACCCTTCGGACACACAGGACCGCACACCAACCCTTTGGACACACAGGACCGCATACATACTCATCTGATATAGACGAATCAACCTTTTATTCTTATACAACCAGCTCACATCGTGTATCCAGCTAAAAAAATATTACTACTCACGCCTCTTGCAGACCAGATTCAGATCCACATAAACTTTAACATCCGATTTGGACATCCTTCGGCTTCCAATAACCACGACGAGAACATTCTATACATCATTCATCATCACAGACTTGTGCACATTACTCTTCTCGGAAATTGGTGAGTGACCATCTTTTCTTTCCCATTTGCTGTCAAATTGCACACCCCCTATTTTTAGCATTCTTTTACTCCTTTTTTTTTTACGTGGGTTATGGACACATCACCTGATTCTACTACACCTACACTACCTACCCATCCTACTACAATACATGCTTCAAACGATCAGCCCATACCACCCACCTCTTACAAACAACATTCAGTTCTTCATTTTAAAACTTACTGTAGATACGCTTTACCCCACCAAATAACTTTATCGCGACAACTCATTAAATATTGCAATCCCATTCGCATTGATATAACGCAAGATACAATCCGCTTATACGTGCGTTGTATTATTACAAATAACTACTCAGGACATACACTAGATTCTTGGAACGAGTGGCATACATTTCCGGCTCATTTTACGGATTATCCAAAACTTATCGTCAACTCTATAGTCGCGGCAATTCCCATAAAACATCCTAATAAATCACCTGAATCGTGTCAAATACACCTGAATCGCATAATACACCGCCACGGCACTTGGAAAAAAATACAACATATTTCGCACCCATACCATAGATCCCAAAACAGACACCATTAATCCTTAATAACATAATGGAGTCACCACCTCCGCAGAGCAGCGATTATTTTCATCCAACCAATTATCAGCATCACCTTGAATTAAACAGGGAAACGGACCGATCAACCGCCACACCCCCCCCACACAGACATTACTAATGAAATGGGCAAAGATAATCAGAACTTGCTATTGTCACGGCTTACCCATGAAATTAGCCATTTCACTAGTTCTATCCGCGACCAGACTGAAAGTTTAAAAACACAGACAACAATAACAGCACTGCTGGGAATGAATTCCATTATTGAACCCTTCGATGGCAAGCCTGACGCTTTTCCCCAATGGGTCCATGCGGTGGAAAAATACTCCCGCGCGATTTCGGCACAAGATGAGACTATCATAAAAATTGCCGCTCAGACATGTAAATCTCAAGTTTCTGAATTTATTCAACGCTTCATAAATGAAAATAACACAGACGGAAAATTCACGTTCACCTGGACCGATCTGAAATCACAGTTACGCTCATTATTCAGTTCCATAACTGATTCGCCTCAAGCCATTTCCTCATTACGAGCCATTAGGCAGAGACATACGGAAACAATTGCCATGTTTGCAGAACGCATACGTACCCTTGCTAAACACGCGTATACTGATGAAATTAACACAAGAGCAGTGCAAACACAATTAGTAGCATTTTTTCCGACGGTATTCGCGACTCTAGTATTAAATTCAGGCTTCTCAAAGACGACCCCATAACGCTTGATAGAGCTACTGATATCGCCCTACGCGAAATGAACCTTCGGCAACGCTATCGCTTACGTTACGGTGAACATCATAATGATTATAACCAATTCCCACAGTTACAATCCCCTCAACCAATGGATATCGACAATAACCATCGGCACATTCCAAGAGGGCCATCACAATCCACTTACAACCCCCGTCAATCCAAAGACAGACACCGAATCAATGATCACCCCCACAGGCGCCAACCTTCAAATTCTCACCACCCCTACTCTGAACCAAGGGTCTCCCATCCAAACCGCATCCAGACCATGGATGCAAGATATACTACAACAGCTCAACGACCCCTATTCTGTACATACTGCAGATTAAACAATCATACCACAGACCAATGCAGACGTCGGCCTCAAAATAACAACCAATTTTAAAACAGATGAGGACTCATTGCATCAAAAATTTCACCCCCACCCACCAACGCAACGCAATGAGTCCAATAACACATCAAATTAGCACAATATACAACCACAATCATAGATATGCTAAAAATCATCGAACATACGAATCTCAAAAGCATAGAGTCTATAATTCACAGCTGCAGTCCATTAATCATTACCCCACGCTACCACCAAACTGCCAAAACCAACGATATATTAATTACCGTACGCGGCCTCCACTTGATCTCCCTCGCCACAGGCATGTAACACATACCACTTTCTGCCATAGCAGGTGTTCCTCTATGAAACCCAGATTTCATAATTCTTCCAATAAGTCTATCTCACCACTTCTGGATTTAACCTTTCCTCCCCAATTTAAAACCCTGAATCGCCTTGAAAAGCCCAAGCACCAACACATTACTAATTCTTACTCATCATCCAAAAGAAAATCAACATGCACCAGTTCTCGCGAATCACATTCCAATACTGCAATTAACCCTATAATACCACCAGTCAAACCCATACAACACACTATACCAGTACTTAAATATCCAAGTGATATGACAGATGGTGCTCTAAACCAAACACCATGCTCAACTATCATTAAAATACACAAACAACGGATTAGATCACTATTAGACTCCGGGGCAACCACCAGTTGCTTGAAATACGACATTTATAGATCCATGCCAAATCGACCACCTTTAATTAAAGAACATGTGTTACTCACATCAGCCGATGGTACACCAATGAAAGTTTTTGGATCCACACATCTCACATTTAGAATCGGAAAACTCATTCTTACTCACAAATTTGTCATATGTGCAACCATGTCACGTCCTTGCATTTTAGGGCGCGATTTTATGAAACAACACAGTATTAGACTTTACTTTGATCTAGAAAAATTCAGAATACAGAATCAATTATATTCGATGTTAAGGGATGGTCACATTGCATCACTCATCCGATCAACAAATAACGTTTCATTATCACCCCACTCATGCGCCATCACACGTCTTACTCTCAGCGAAGATATACACACAATGAAGATGGCTCCCAAATATGGTCAAGGGAGATGACCATAACGGAAGAACCAATCCCGATGTGTATTGCCAAACACCTCATCTAATATGCATCCCAAATAGTATATAAGAAACAACTACATCCCATCACATCATGCTTTCACTAGACTCATCTCGTACCTAGATCATATCCAGGCATCATTCACACCAGGCATCACCCATTCGGGGACACCAATTCGCGGCGACTATTGATCATTATATTTGTACACACTGCATATCTTATTCACAACATAATAAAGACTTGTACCTACTATATACATGTGTCATTACCTCACATAGTATTAATGGTACCATGAGCAGTTCTACGTCTCAACACACAACTTGAAGTCTCGACCACTAGACGATCACTACAGAGCAGAAACAATCTCAAACCGCTACTCAACCACGGGGATACAGCCTTACACTCCAGCCACGGATAGACAGTCTCATACACTAGACCACTGCACCGGTCAACAATAACTCAACCATTCGGACACACAGGAACCCTTCGGACACACAGGACCGCATACCAACCCTTCGGACACACAGGACCGCACACCAACCCTTCGAACACACAGGACCGCATACCAACCCTTCGGACACACAGGACCGCACACCAACCCTTCGGACACACAGGACCGCACACCAACCCTTTGGACACACAGGACCGCATACATACTCATCTGATATAGACGAATCAACCTTTTATTCTTATACAACCAGCTCACATCGTGTATCCAGCTAAAAAAATATTACTACTCACGCCTCTTGCAGACCAGATTCAGATCCACATAAACTTTAACATCCGATTTGGACATCCTTCGGCTTCCAATAACCACGACGAGAACATTCTATACATCATTCATCATCACAGACTTGTGCACATTACTCTTCTCGGAAATTGGTGAGTGACCATCTTTTCTTTCCCATTTGCTGTCAAATTGCACACCCCCTATTTTTAGCATTCTTTTACTCCTTTTTTTTTTACGTGGGTTATGGACACATCACCTGATTCTACTACACCTACACTACCTACCCATCCTACTACAATACATGCTTCAAACGATCAGCCCATACCACCCACCTCTTACAAACAACATTCAGTTCTTCATTTTAAAACTTACTGTAGATACGCTTTACCCCACCAAATAACTTTATCGCCACAACTCATTAAATATTGCAATCCCATTCGCATTGATATAACGCAAGATACAATCCGCTTATACGTGCGTTGTATGATTACAAATAACTACTCAGGACATACACTAGATTCTTGGAACGAGTGGCATACATTTCCGGCTCATTTTACGGATTATCCAAAACTTATCGTCAACTCTATAGTCGCGGCAATTCCCATAAAACATCCTAATAAATCACCTGAATCGTGTCAAATACACCTGAATCGCATAATACACCGCCACGGCACTTGGAAAAAAATACAACATATTTCGCACCCATACCATAGATCCCAAAACAGACACCATTAATCCTTAATAACATAATGGAGTCACCACCTCCGCAGAGCAGCGATTATTTTCATCCAACCAATTATCAGCATCACCTTGAATTAAACAGGGAAACGGACCGATCAACCGCCAGACCCCCCCCCACACAGACATTACTAATGAAATGGGCAAAGATAATCAGAACTTGCTATTGTCACGGCTTACCCATGAAATTAGCCATTTCACTAGTTCTATCCGCGACCAGACTGAAAGTTTAAAAACACAGACAACAATAACAGCACTGCTGGGAATGAATTCCATTATTGAACCCTTCGATGGCAAGCCTGACGCTTTTCCCCAATGGGTCCATGCGGTGGAAAAATACTCCCGCGCGATTTCGGCACAAGATGAGACTATCATAAAAATTGCCGCTCAGACATGTAAATCTCAAGTTTCTGAATTTATTCAACGCTTCATAAATGAAAATAACACAGACGGAAAATTCACGTTCACCTGGACCGATCTGAAATCACAGTTACGCTCATTATTCAGTTCCATAACTGATTCGCCTCAAGCCATTTCCTCATTACGAGCCATTAGGCAGAGACATACGGAAACAATTGCCATGTTTGCAGAACGCATACGTGCCCTTGCTAAACACGCGTATACTGATGAAATTAACACAAGAGCAGTGCAAACACAATTAGTAGCATTTTTTTCCGACGGTATTCGCGACTCTAGTATTAAATTCAGGCTTCTCAAAGACGACCCCATAACGCTTGATAGAGCTACTGATATCGCCCTACGCGAAATGAACCTTCGGCAACGCTATCGCTTACGTTACGGTGAACATCATAATGATTATAACCAATTCCCACAGTTACAATCCCCTCAACCAATGGATATCGACAATAACCATCGGCACATTCCAAGAGGGCCATCACAATCCACTTACAACCCCCGTCAATCCAAAGACAGACACCGAATCAATGATCACCCCCACAGGCGCCAACCTTCAAATTCTCACCACCCCTACTCTGAACCAAGGGTCTCCCATCCAAACCGCATCCAGACCATGGATGCAATATATACTACAACAGCTCAACGACCCCTATTCTGTACATACTGCAGATTAAACAATCATACCACAGACCAATGCAGACGTCGGCCTCAAAATAACAACCAATTTTTAAACAGATGAGGACTCATTGCATCAAAAATTTCACCCCCACCCACCAACGCAACGCAATGAGTCCAATAACACATCAAATTAGCACAATATACAACCACAATCATAGATATGCTAAAAATCATCGAACATACGAATCTCAAAAGCATAGAGTCTATAATTCACAGCTGCAGTCCATTAATCATTACCCCACGCTACCACCAAACTGCCAAAACCAACGATATATTAATTACCGTACGCGGCCTCCACTTGATCTCCCTCGCCACAGGCATGTAACACATACCACTTTCTGCCATAGCAGGTGTTCCTCTATGAAACCCAGATTTCATAATTCTTCCAATAAGTCTATCTCACCACTTCTGGATTTAACCTTTCCTCCCCAATTTAAAACCCTGAATCGCCTTGAAAAGCCCAAGCACCAACACATTACTAATTCTTACTCATCATCCAAAAGAAAATCAACATGCACCAGTTCTCGCGAATCACATTCCAATACTGCAATTAACCCTATAATACCACCAGTCAAACCCATACAACACACTATACCAGTACTTAAATATCCAAGTGATATGACAGATGGTGCTCTAAACCAAACACCATGCTCAACTATCATTAAAATACACAAACAACGGATTAGATCACTATTAGACTCCGGGGCAACCACCAGTTGCTTGAAATACGACATTTATAGATCCATGCCAAATCGACCACCTTTAATTAAAGAACATGTGTTACTCACATCAGCCGATGGTACACCAATGAAAGTTTTTGGATCCACACATCTCACATTTAGAATCGGAAAACTCATTCTTACTCACAAATTTGTCATATGTGCAACCTTGTCACGTCCTTGCATTTTAGGGCGCGATTTTATGAAACAACACAGTATTAGACTTTACTTTGATCTAGAAAAATTCAGAATACAGAATCAATTATACCCGATGTTAAGGGATGGTCACATTGCATCACTCATCCGATCAACAAATAACGTTTCATTATCACCCCACTCATGCGCCATCACACGTCTTACTCTCAGCGAAGATATACACACAATGAAGATGGCTCCCAAATATGGTCAAGGGAGATGACCATAACGGAAGAACCAATCCCGATGTGTATTGCCAAACACCTCATCTAATATGCATCCCAAATAGTATATAAGAAACAACTACATCCCATCACATCATGCTTTCACTAGACTCATCTCGTACCTAGATCATATCCAGGCATCATTCACACCAGGCATCACCCATTCGGGGACACCAATTCGCGGCGACTATTGATCATTATATTTGTACACACTGCATATCTTATTCACAACATAATAAAGACTTGTACCTACTATATACATGTGTCATTACCTCACACTATTTACCCTTCATACTCAACGATGTTTGCATTGTGGAATCGTGATTAAAACCCCAACCCCATGTCGTCACATCCCTGGAGTTTGATATAATTTCTTACTGTAATACAACAGTTACTATCTGTGCCCAAACATGCACTCATCGTTGGTGTACAAGGTTTAATCCGGAGGATATGTCATTCATAGACTATACATATTTATTTTGCTATCATTACTTTCTAATTAAATGTTATAGATATCATTTGCCCGCTAATTACACGATTGTCTCATTTTGTATTATACAGCTGAAGGAGTATTAGCAGTCTCAAACCAGAATAATGTTTTTTTCGGGACCAGTCGCACACATGGCACGAGACTCCGTGAGCTGAAAACGCGATCTACTCACATTATAGATATAATTTGCCGTCAGCTTTGTACCGATTGTCACATTTTCGACTAAGATTGAATACACACTTGTATGTAATTTGTGTATGTAAAATCCATGTAATCCATGTATTTGACATGGTCACAACAATCATTGATAGCAGTAATTGCCTGCGCGCAATCGGTCCATTTCAACATGCGAGACCAGTGAGTAGTTATAAGCCATTACCAACTAACTGCTATCAAGACATTTCAGGCCACTCATAAACATGTCTTTTTTTCACGGATGCCGAAATTAATAAATCCTGTCTGATATATGTTGCTGTTTTTCACGAGTTTTAATTCATTTCGAAAAGTGGATTTGAGTCCGTCGATTTCATACTGGATATGTTTTTCGTCAATTCTTGGAAACAGACTTTACAGACTTTACAGAACAGCATATGTTTCTCAAGCCAAAGGATGAACAAGTTCTTAACTGTAACAATTTTAGCCTGTACAGGCTTGAATAATAATATTTTCAACCATAATCCATGATTGGGGAGGGGTGGTTCTCGAAAGCTTCGAATATAACTATAAGGGTGTTAGTGGAATGTATAAGACGGGATTATCTGGGCAAGAATGTACAACATCTTGTTTTACTTAATTATTCCATAGTTGTAAATTTTGCTTATACATGCATAACACAAGAGAGGAAAGGTGACGTAGTTGGGAACTCGTAGCTAGACAACCCTTTTCCCGAATGAAGATACACGCAACGCCACCTTCTGTACCTTCAAATTTAAAGATGTAATAATATGTTCATATAAGGATTAACTGTCATGTGGACTGTTTTATGGAGATGTAACCGTGAGGTAAGTGGACATAACTTGTGTAAAACCCGAAGGGTTTTACATACAAGTTATGTCCACTTACCTCACGGTTACATCTCTATAAAAATAGTCCACATGACAGTTAATCCTTATATTTATATACATTTAGCGAAAAAGCCACGTTTGTAAATGTATTTAAATCGAAAAGTGTATCGTGACAAAAACAGCCCAAAATACCCAATAGCACCCTTGGCAAAAGTTGATAGGAACAATTTCTCTTCATATTGAAACCCGATGATGTATTAAGTCAATCATGCGCGAGTCCAAATGCGCCCAAAACATTACGCGTTCGTCTTTCCAAACCCAATGACGTATCGATGGTGTTATGAGCTTGGTGTTATGAGCAATGTTCACGCTGCCGTGAGCAAATGTCGCAAATTGCGAAAGAAAAACAAAAGTGGCTCAAGAAAATGTGCTAGTGGCTAAAGAAAGTGGCTCAAATAATTTAGGTGTCTGGCGCTTAAAATAACTGCCGTCGGACAGATTAAGGGTCAGACTAACGTTTTGCCAAAATTTCCTGGTATTTCAAAATGTATTTTCTCTAAATCTATCAGGAATATCTTTCTGAAATTTTGTACAAGAGATAATTGTGATACCATACATAAGAATCATTGGACAATTGGTTATTATAATCTCATTTACTTTACTTTTATGGCATGAAAAATCACTGTGTTCAGGTACCGAGAACTACTGTAAAACATATTTTTTTCGAAAGTGCATTTCATATATACATGATATCATATCTGAAGATCATGAGAGGAGACTTAATTTTTCTTGATTCATGAAATTAAATGATTATTTTCAATCAGAAAGACAACTACCATAAATAATTTTTTATTATTGAGAATTTTCATGCCATGCTTGTTGGTCAATGAAAAATTGGGCTCAGTTGAGTTCTGGGTCATGAGTTCATAACAAAGTTAAATCTGACCACCATATCTCTTAACACTGTGGCCTAATTTCTGTTGATTGCTCCCTGCTTGAGTGGACAGCACCACATTTGAACATTTGTTTTCATTGGGCTGGCATATTTGTGACTGCTTTATTCTTCATTATAATACATGGGGGTATGATGCTATAATATGCAATTAAAAAGCTAACTCAACATTATGATACAAATGAAGCCTCCTCTCATGGAGTCAAGACAATAAGCTATTTGATGGTTGACATGTTGTTTGAAATAATAAATTTTTCTGGCAGTTCTCGGTACCTAAAGGGACAAAAACAATACAAATATTTTCTACCTCTCAAATGTATTAAAATCAATTATTATTATTGTCTCTTTATAATTTCTCTGATACTATATACAATGAAAATTATCATATGTAAAATTCAAGATTTTTCACCATATATTTCCAGAGAAATTCTTTGTTGAAAATCACTTGCCATTTCTGGCTGGATTTACTGTGATTTATGCAAAACGTGCGTCTCCCCCTTAAGTTTAACAATCAGACAATATAAACCCGCCGTGAGACAGTCTGAATGAAAGCATTCTCGGCTTAATGTGCCACAGCGACTGGATGTAATTGTATCGCGTACACTGAATGGTTTCTTATTTCTACTCGATAAGAACACATTAGTGAAACAATGACCATGTATTTCTCATTAACAGTAACATCCGCTTTTAATACTCGTTAGTACACTGTGTTTTGTTAGCGCATTTTACATAAGTACATGTGAACAGAGCTTGAATATTCAAATCCTAAACATGAATCGTAAACGAGAGTTAGATTTCAAAGATAGTGCGGAACAGCCTTCTAAAATGAAAGACCGATTTCTTCGGAAAGTTTTTCTTCAGCACTTGTTGAAAATCTCAAAAGCAAGTTCGCTGACAATGAGGACGCTGAAGTGTTGATAGGTTTGACAATAAGTTTCGATCCTGCATCCAAATCTAGACAGATAGCAAATGCAATTCGTAAACTACTGACTGATGAGGACATTACACTGGAAGATCTTACATCAAGTATAGAAACATTTCGAAGTGTGCGCAAAGGGAAGAAAGAAATTAACGACACCGATGACCGTGTTTAGTTTGTTCTTCGTGCTGTGAAAGAAAGGACACATATCCTATAATTTCAGATTTTGCAGAAAGACTATATTGTGTACCAGTGTCGACTGTGGAATGTGGGAGGGTATTCTAGTATCAAAATTTAATCAAAGATAAACGGCGAAACAGACTTTCTGTTCCACATTTAGACTTATTAATGAAAATTGCAATTGAAGGCCCTCCAATGTTAGACTTTAATTTTGTTAATTAGCTTGTGTTGTTCTTTGAATATGTTTAAATCAAAGTGGTTCCAAAAAGTACGGTTGAACAAATGTGGCTCAAGTAAATGACAAGTGGCTCAAAAAATATCACAAGTGGCTAAGGTGGTGGCTCAAGAAAAATTTGGGCCAGTGTGAACACTGGTTATGAGCCGTTGTGCATTCACCGAGAAATAACTGCAACTAGCCACGTGGGCGCCGACCAATCAGAATGCTGGATTTAGTGATGACAACACTTAGTATGTAAATATAATTTTACGATTAGCATAAATTGCTGCATATTAGATTAATCACTCGTAGCAAACAGACATGACTGTCAAAACTACAATATGTATAAGTCAGGAGTGGCTTCATGGGGTCAGAACTCATGGTGTTGCACCCCAACCCCCCAACCCACCGTCGAGGAACTATGCAATGGTCAGTCCGGCAGCTTCCGGGATAATATAGCCCTCCGTGTTGAGGATCATAGCACCCGCGTTGGGGAAATCCTGAGGCCATCACTGGTATAAAAATCAAGAAAAGACTGAAAATGATTTATACAGAATCTCCGTCATTTGGGTTATCGCGCGAATAATTATTTTAAGCGGCCTGACGACTTCGTCCGAGTCAACGGCTCTCTGCACTTTTAAAGCTTGACTCACTGTGGTCAAACATAGCCGCAATGATTGGGTTGTCAGCGGACACATTTTACAGGTGTGTGTGATCCATGTAAAACGCCAAATACACGCTATTTACAGAGTTTACATGCATGTGTGTATCCACACAAAGACCTGTCTTTCAGATTTCAGATTTAGATCGGTATTAAATCTTTCAGGACGAATCCCACCCATGCCACATGACCCCGTGTGGTAACAACGCGATGTGCGCACCTACCGAGTTGCCACAACCCAGATACCGATGCATTACTTTCAAAAGTGTGGCAACCACAACCGCGACACCGACAACAACGACGACACCAACAGCAACAACAACTCCTGGTGAGTAATGTATATTACAGAATACTGCAGAAACAAACACAAAAACACACAGAATGGCCGAATTTGGTCGATTAATAAGCATTGTACTAAAATTGACAGTAGTAGTATATTTAACATGTTATTATTGTCCCACGAATCAGTGTCGCATTAACAACGACACCTCTGAAATCGCACAAACAATAAAACCGTTTTGTGATAGTGTGTGGAAACCTGACATAATAAATATCTTATTAAATAACAGAAACACATAACTAATGAACCTAATATAAAGAGCGTTTATTTTCAACTCGCTTTGAACCCAATAGATGTCAGTGCTTGACATATCATGCATAAGTATGTATATCTTATTTGCGCGATATTAACTTAATTTTTACTGTTATGACAACACCAATACCAATTGGGAAATATATAACTTATCTATAACAGCGTGAGTAGTAGAAGAGGGATTGTGCCTCCCCCATTCTACCAGTACCAGGGTCGATGCATGACCTTGACACGGTCCAATTCTACTAGTACAAGGTCGATGGTTGACCTTAACACGGTATGTAGGTCGCCCTATTTACCCCAGGTATCTTGGTCGCCATATTTACCCCCCCCCCCCGTATGAATCTAGTAGTACAAATGGTCGATGACCGAAATAAGCTAATGGTATGTAGGTCGCTATATGATGGATCTACCAGCTAATATGGTCGATGACCGAGTATGATATACTGGAGTTTCATACGGTATGTAGGTCGCTATATTATAGAGTAATTTATGCGGGTGTGTGAGGAATATTATCTGATGAGGGGGCCTATTACAAACACGGTTAGTAGGTCGCCCGAATTAGATGTGGTAAGTAGGTCGCTATATTATGCAGTATTATGTTAATGGATCTACCAGCTAATATGGTCGATGAGCGACAATCATATACACTCGTTTCATATGGTATGTAGGTCGCTGTATTATGCAGTATTTAGAGCGGGTTAATGGATCTACCAGATAATATGGTCGATGACCTACTGACAGATATAATACGTACTAGTACGGTATTCAGGTCGCTGCAGCATCTACCATATAATATGGTCGATGACCGACTGTCAGATATACTCGAGTTTCGTAGGGTATGTAGGTCGTTGTACTGTGCACTATTTAGACTCGGTTATTGGGTCTACCAGATAATATGGTCGATGACCGACTATCAGATATCTATACTCGGCAGTTTCGTACGGTATGTAGGTCGCTGCAGCAGCTACCAGGCTCATACCTATTGTGTATTGTAATATTAAATTTGAATCGCTTGAACATTGAAAACAGAATATCCTGCAGTCGTAATGGGGTATGACCTTCGGCTGAATGACATATATGTTACACGGGTAATGCGAACATTCTGTAGTATACATAATATGGCGCTGTCAAAGAAGCATTATGACGTATCGTATGTTGTATGAAGCGTATCTTCTATATCAAGGCCATTATAAACACTCCTTCCTCGGTGGCACGATCCACTCACTCGATGATGTCATATAAATTCAACAAACGACACAAACTGAGACATGCACACCCGTCTTATTTGGGTATATACTGCCCGTGATTCTCCCAAAGACGAGCGCGAACTTTCCACTCGCTTTCGAATCTACTGACCTATCACTCCCTAGATGTTTGACGATTTGTACACCTTTCATACTGAAAAATAGATTCGTGTCGCTCTCGGTCTGACGAGACTACAATGTTCGGGTCTCAATCAAAAACAAAACAGCCATTTGCCCGACACAGGTCATAAAACACCGTTCCGCGTTAGTCCATTGTTGAGATAAATAAAGAGCGTTTGTTGCACTTGTATACGCAGAAATTTGAAACAGCTGAAAAATGGCTGTGACCATGGGTTGTATTGATCAAGAGAATACGAAGGCATTATATGTATAGTTGGTATATTTTAAACCAATATAAACCTCACTCCAAATTAAGTTGACATAATATGAAAGCTCGAATGAACTATATAGGAATAAATTGATAAGCATGTGATACATCCAATTCGCGTGACAATGTCGAGTTAGTGCAGTGACGTGTGGAAATTTGGGTTAATGGACCTGATACATTATGGAGACAACCTTCACATCAATACGATGTGCAACACTCGATCATTAATATTAAAAATCAGTGATGTTTGAATTGAAAATAGTAACACTTGCGATGTATTTAATAGATGCATCTTTGGAGTGTATCAAATATTATTTTCGACAACCGACCTATATCACAAAAAACATGGTCAATGTCCTATATATATGTGTAAATTTGAATCAATGATTAACGGACGAACGTTATAAACGATATAATGAGGTAAGTAAACCCGGCAGTGTTCATTTAGTTATGTATTTTGCGTACCCCCATAGTGCCGACTGTAATCAGATATTGCGAGTTTGTTATTAAAATTGAGAGGCGGTTTTAATTACAACTAACGCTGTGCTATGTATACTGGTTAACGCCCACTGATCTATTTTCCTTTAAATATTGAGCGCGCTGACCATTCGCTCCATTTCGTGTAATATTATTAGTATACTTTAGTAAACGATGGAATATAAAACGTACAGGAAATATCTCGGGAATAGGGATCGTTTTTTAAACGTTTGTACGTTCAAATCTGAAGCTAGAATAGATATTCGCTGCTGGATGAAAAATGGGTCTTACCCCACGAAAACTGGAACTTCTATGAGTCTGGCGCGTTGGTTCAATCTATGTGATTATTTTGAAACGATTCAAGAGGCCATCGATGATGGCATAGATTTACACAAACAACATATAGGTGGTAATTTGCACGTTAGTTACGACGCAAGGTTCTCAGTTATACACATAATGACATATTTGTTCCAGAGGGGGCTGTCAATCTGATACCTACACGGAAGGGGGTCACATTGAGCCATTCAGAATGGAAAGATATGGTGGAGTGTAGAGCGAAGGTAGAGGAGCTTTATCCAGAGCTAAAAACGTGGACTCCATGTGCTTATACACATCACAATCAAATATCAATGGATAGATGCCGAGAATGCCCACCTTCAACCTACAAGGAACACTTATAAATTGGACTTATAATATTCATGACATAATTTACAATGATCGTTGTAAATGGATATAACAGCCGAAAGAACGTTTTGATATGTATCTGTATTTGATTATACAGATAGAACATATATATATATAATTTTTGAGTATGCTAATCATTAAATTATTTATATTTCATATGATGATTCTGTGCCTAAAACTACCTTTTACTTCAAATACGCGGCGGAGTAATAAATCTGAGACTGGAATGAGTGTACTCGAATCAGATTTATTATTTATCGTCTCAGATTTATTATTCCGCCGCGTATTTGCAATAAAAACTGCATTTATGTGTAGTCTTCCCTTTGGTATGTATTTCAAAATGTTACTTTGAAATATAGTTTATTTTTAAGGCTATATATAATGAGCATTCTATCTCTTAATACGTTTAAGTTTGAATGAATGTTCTTTGTCGCTTTACATACGGTATGTGTACCCCATAATGCTATATTAATTGTTTCAAACAAATGTGCGTTATTGCCGATGAGTACATGTCTCATACAACCCATATTCCCGTGTGCCCGGTAATGAAACGAGGTATGTTATTTGTGAAATCGAAGGTTATAGAGTGTTAACCCGTGGATATACTAGGCAGGTCGTATATTGTTCCCATGGAGGACTACTAACCACCTAGATGGTAAGCGAAATTTGAGGAAATATGCCAGACTTATACATAAGCAATTACCTTATTTACATATATACTTCAAGAGTTATAAATGATTAACATCAACAGCTATACAATCCGGCTAAAAGAATCAATTCTCATCGTGTTTGGGAGAAATACAGGGAGTCAGGTATAAATCCGAGTTATTCCCTTCGATATAGGTGAACATTGGGGGCGTTCACTTGAATATTGTTCTGTGGAAGTTAATTATAACGGATTTTGAAGCGATTCGCCACAAGCAGAGGCAGATATGTCCACATCCCAATCTGATGTAAAGGCATTAATCAGAGCTGAGCCTGTACTGCCTATCGTCGAAGGCTTATTAGTAGTGGCGCTGCCATAATTATGTCATGGAACGGTATATCATTCATGCAATAATACACGAAACCACGCACCCCATCCATTCTCCATATGTGTTAGGGTTATGGTTAGGGTCATGGTTCCGGTTAGGGCTATGTTGGGGTTAGTGTTAAGGTTTAGAGTTAGGGTTAGTGTATTCTTACACGAAGGACATACCCATCGAAACTAGTAGACTGGATGATTGTCATATAACATTCAACCAATCTACCCCCCCCCCCCACCGTTTTAACGGCTATCAACAATATATACAGTGTATACATGGGACATGACAATCTGCGGGATGGGATGGGATATGTGACAAAACGACAATCTGCGGGACAGAATTTCAAATTGCGTGGGACGGCCGATATCTCGAGGAATACAGGGCGTAGGGGGCTCATTTTGGTGTCTAACGAAAGGCCCACGTTCGCCCTATCCAAACATATTAACCCCGCCACTAAGCAAACACCAGAAGTTGCATTATTTGATCGACAACTGACCTAACATGGGGTGGAATTTGGGATAGCATGACAATCTGCGGGACAGGATTTTCAAATTGCGTGGGACGGCCGATAGCTCGAAGAATACAGCGCATAGAGGGCTACTTTTGGTGTCTAACGAAAGGTCCACATTCGCCCTATGCGTTCGACATTAATGTTTAGAATTTAGATTTCTCGATGAATACACTAGCAAACAACAAGTTTTAGGTATCAAATAACGCAGTGGAATACTGTGCATTCGTTTTTAGCCACAATATGGCTGTTTTAGTGCGAATATTGTAATGGCGAACACGCAAACACGCTCCGATAAAACAGCGAAAAATAGACTCGATGTTTACAATTACAGCATCGATTTCAGCCGGTATATTCAATATAATGGGGCGTATAGTATATCAAAATGTAGAATTAGACACAGGGAATGTAATTTTTTCAAATGGGTCCACCAGGCGGTGAAATTGTTGCAGAAATTCGTTCCAAGATATTCGCACTTATTTTTATTTCAGTTGTGACTAAAAGCCCAGATGCCGGAGCCCAGCGACTAAAAGCCAAGTTACAAAATAGATCAACTGGTTTGAACGAATGAATATGTCAATGGTAAGACTATTCAAAAGAATATTCAAATCAAATAGTGTTTATAGACTTAAAAACTTATGTGTCCGGTGAAGTTTTCATATTATCTGCCAGTAATACGCGGGGGAGGTTCTCATATCAACATATTATCTGCCGGTCATACACGGTGGAGGTTTATATTATCCACCGGTCATACGCGAGGGAAGTTTTCTTATTATCCTCCAGTCACACGCGGGGGAAGTTCTGATATGAACATATTATCTGCCGGTCATACGCGGTGGAGGTTCATATTATCCACCGGTCATACACGAGGGAGGTTCTCATATTATCCACCGGTCATACGCGAGGGAGGTTCTCATATTATCATCTGGTCATACGTTGGGGAGGTTCTCATATGAACATATTATCCGCCGGTCATACGCGGTGGAGGTTCATATTATCCGCCGATCATACACGAGGGAAGTTCTCATATTATCCTTCGGTCATATGTGGGGGAGGTTCTGATATGAACATATTATCCGCCAGTCATACACGGTGGAGATTCATATTATCCACCGGTCATACGTAGGGGAGGTTCTCATATGAACATATTATCCGCCGGTCATACGCAGTGGAGGTTCTCATATGAACATATTATCCGCCTGTCATACGCGGTGGAGGTTCTCATATGAACATATTATCCGCCGGTCTTACGCGATGGAGGTTCATATTATCCGCCGGTCATACGCGAGGGAAGTTCTCATATTATCCTTCGGTCATAGGTGGGGGACGTTCTGATATGAACATATTATCTGCCGGTCATACACGGTGGAGGTTCATATTATCCACCGGTCATATGTAGGGGAGGTTCTCATATGAACATATTATCCGCCGGTCATTCGCAGTGGAGGTTCTCATATGAACATATTATCCGCCGGTCATACGCGAGGGAGGTTCTCATATTATCCACCGGTCATACGCGAGGGAGGTTCTCGTATTAGCCTCCGGTCATACATAGGGGAGGTTCTCATATGAACATATTATCTGCCGGTCATACACGGTGGAGGTTCATATTATCCGCCGGTCATAAGCGAGGGAGGTTCTTATATTATCCTCCGGTCATACGATGGGGAGGTTCTCATATGAACATATTAACCGCTGGTCATACGCGAGGGAGGTTCTCATATTGTCCACCGGTTATACGCGAGGCAGGTTCTCATATTTGAGGGAGGTTCTCATATTATCCACCGGTTATACGCGAGGGAGGTTCTCATATTATCCTCCGGTCATACGTGTGGGAGGTTCTGATATGAACATATTATTCGCCGGTCATACGCAGTGGAGGTTCATATTATCCACCGGTCATACGCGAGGGAAGTTCTCATATTATCCTCCGATCATATGTGGGGGAGGTTCTGATATGAACATATTATCCGCCGGTCATACACGGTGGAGGTTCATATTATCCGCCGGTCATGCGCAAGGGAGGTTATCATATTATCCACCGGTCATACGCGAGGGAGGTTCTCATATTATCCTCTGGTCATACGTTGGGGAGGTTCTCATATGAACATATTATCCGCCGGTCATACGCGGTGGAGGTTCATATTATCCGCCGATCATACACGAGGGAAGTTCTCATATTATCCTTCGGTCATATGTGGGGGAGGTTCTGATATGAACATATTATCCGCCAGTCATACGCGGTGGAGATTCATATTATCCACCGGTCATACGTAGGGGAGGTTCTCATATGAACATATTATCCACCGGTCATACGCGGTGGAGGTTCTCATATGAACATATTATCCGCCTGTCATACGCGAGGGAGGATCTCATATTATCCACCGGTCATACGCGAGGGAGGTTCTCATATTAGCCTCTGGTCATACATAGGGGAGGTTCTCATATGAACATATTATATGCCGGTCATACGCGGTGGAGGTTCATATTATCTGCAGGTCATACGCGAGGGATGTTCTCATATTATCCTTCGGTCATATGTGGGGGAGGTTCTGATATGAACATATTATCCGCCGGTCATACACGGTGGAGATTCATATTATCCACCGGTCATACGTAGGGGATGTTCTCATATGAACATATTATCCACCGGTCATACGCGGTGGAGGTTCTCATATGAACATATTATCCGCCGGTCATACGCGAGGGAGGTTCTCATATTATCCACCGGTCATACGCGAGGGAGGTTCTCATATTAGCCTCCGGTCATACATAGGGGAGGTTCTCATATGAACATATTATCTGCCGGTCATACACGGTGGAGGTTCATATTATCCGCCGATCATACACGAGGGAAGTTCTCATATTATCCTTCGGTCATATGTGGGGGAGGTTCTGATATGAACATATTATCCACCGGTTATACACGGTGGAGGTTCATATTATCCACACGGTGGAGGTTCATATTATCCGCCGATCATACACGAGGGAAGTTCTCATATTATCCTTCGGTCATATGTGGGGGAGGTTCTCATATGAACATATTATCCGCATGTCATACGCGGTGGAGGTTCTCATATGAACATATTATCCGCCGGTCTTACGCGGTGGAGGTTCATATTATCCGCCGGTCATACGCGAGGGAAGTTCTCATATTATCCTTCGGTCATAGGTGGGGGACGTTCTGATATGAACATATTATCTGCCGGTCATACACGGTGGAGGTTCATATTATCCACCGGTCATACGTAGGGGAGGTTCTCATATGAACATATTATCCGCCGGTCATACGCAGTGGAGGTTCTCATATGAACATATTATCCTTCGGTCATACGCGGTGGAGGTTCTCATATGAACATATTATCTGCCGGTCATACGCGGTGGAGGTTAATATTATCCACTGGTCATACGCGGTGGAGGTTCTCATATGAACATATTATCTGCCGGTCATATGCGAGGGAGGTTCTCATATTATCCACCGGTCACACCCGAGGGAGGATATGACCGGCGGATAATATGTTCATATGAGAACCTCCCCAACGTATGACCAGAGGATAATATGAGAACCTCCCTCGCGTATGACAGGTGGATAATATGAACCTCTGCGTATGACCGTTAGATAATATGTTCATATCAGAACCTCCCCCGCGTATGACCGGAGGATAATATGAGAACTTCCCTCGCGTATGACCGGCGGATAATATGAACCTCGACCGCATATGACCGGCAGATAATATGTTCATATGAGAACCTCCCCCGCGTATTACTGGCAGATAATATGAGAACCTCCACCGCATATGAATGGCGGACACATAAGTTTTTAAGTCTATAAACACTATTTGATTTGAATATTCTTTTTAATAGTCTTACCATTGACATATTCATTCGTTCAAACCAGTTGATCTATTTTGTAACTTGGCTTTTAGTCGCTGGGCTCCGGCATCTGGGCTTTTAGTCACAACTGAAATAAAAATAAGTGAGAATATCTTGGAGCGAATTTCTGCAACAATTTCACCGCCTGGTGGACCCATTTGGAAAAAAATGCATTCCCTGTGTCTAATTCTACATTTTGATATACTATACGTCCCATTATATTGAATATACCGGCTGAAATCGATCCTGTAATTGTAAACATCGAGTCTATTTTTAGCTGTTTTATCGGAGCGTGTTTGCGTGTTCGCCATTACTATATTCGCACTAAAACAGCCATATTGTAGCTAAAAACGAATGCACAGTACTCCACTGCGTTATTTTATACCTAAAACTTGTTGTTTGCTAGTGTATTCATCGAGAAATCTAAATTCTAAACATTAATGTCGAACGCAGTTTTTCGTGTTTGTGGCATTTTTTGTTAGGTCAGTTGTCGACCGGATAATGTAACTTCCAGTGTCCGGTCAGTGGCGTGGTTAATATGTGTGAATATGGCGAATGTGGTCCTTTCGTTAGACACCAAAAGTAGCCCTCTACGCGCTGTATTCCTCGAGATATCGGCCGTCCCACGCAATTTGTAAATCCTGTCCCGCAGATTGTCATGCTATCCCAAATTCCACCCCATGTTAGGTCAGTTGTCGATCACATAATGCAACTTCTGGTGTTGCAGATTGTCGTTTTGTCCCATATCCCATCCCATCCCGCAGATTGCCATGTCCCGTATACATTAACTTGTTTTCAGATTGCGTTATCCGTTTTAACCAAAATTATATAGTCCTCTTTTTTTCTGTCAGTGTAAAGAGGACAAAGACAGAGCTCTTTATAAAACATGTTATTTTGACTACTACTCTTCATAAAACGTTAGAAAACCATAATCTAACAACGAATATCGAAGAACCAATGTGATTTCTTGATAAAAATTTGAATTATTCCGTCTATTTTGAATAAGATTGGCAGAAAAAATGAATTTTTCAATTAGAGTTGGAACAAAAACTCACATTTTGAGATAAAAATGTATCGTTTGTATCGTAGTCTTATAAAAACGAAGACTTAATACGAACCTATTCGGTATATTGAGTGAATGTTTTAGAAAGAATATCGAAGAACCAATGTAATTACTTGATAAGCATTGTAAATATTCCGTCTGTTTTAAATAAAATGGAAATATTTCGTCTATTTGGAATAGCGTTGGAAGCAGCAATCAAGTATTTAAATGAAATTTGGAACAAAAACTTATAATTTGAAGAAAACGTGTATCATTTCTATCGAAGTCTTATAATAAAGGAAGGCTTAATGCGAATCCATTCGGTCTAATGTGTGAATGTGTTCATACATAGCAAATATAATGATGCAGAAATGAATATTTCCTAGAAAAATGTTAACATAGCTTGTATTGAACCGAAATAATATAGCACTCGAGTTAAAATGTTTCATAATAGGACCATAACGAACCAATGCAAAAGATAGGGGACATATTTTGCGCATAAAAATACAATATTTTGTTTTTCATTCTTGATCAAAATAATGCAGGGTTGTCAATTATCAACAGAAAACAAATACTTTGAAACAAAAAACGATGACATAAGAACGAATATGCAAGAGCTGGTGTGAAAATAACCCTTACATTTATAAAAAAAAAACAAACAACAAAAGTTCAGTTTTCGAGTAAATCCTTCAAAATTATTGAATGTTTTCGTCTATGTTGGATCAAATTTGACACAAAAATCAATTAGCTCACTGACAGTTCGCGCAATATCTCATGTTTTGAGAAAACGTTTGCAATTTTAGACAACAATATTGCTAGTGAAGGTGAACATTTCATCCTGGAACTCATGAAATATAATAAAAAATAGATGTAAAGACACTTCCTGAGCCCTCATCTCTATGAGTTATGAACATAAAGTAATCTCATAGTGCCATTGTACCCCATAATTTGGTCACGATAAATGTGTATTTAATATTTGACACATCATGTGTGGTAACAATCAATGAAATTACAGCCCATTGTATCCTAAAACATGAAGGAACATCATAAATGGAGTCAGTTTTGCCAATTTAGGCAACATTGTTGCCAGGGAAGTTCTACGTTTCTTGTTGGAACTCATGAAATGTGATAAAAATTGATCAATAATCACTTGATGGGCCCTCGTGGCTTTCATTATGACCATAAAGGCATCTGATAGTGTCAATGTAGCCCATAATCGTATATAGTTCATTCGAGTATTCTTTTGAACAGTACAACCCATGGTCACAGCCATTTTTTCAGCTGTTTCAATTTTCTGCGTATACAAGTGCAACAAACGCGCTTTATTTATACTATCTCAACAATGGACTAACGCGGAACGGTGTTTTATGACCTGTGTCGGGCAAATGGCTGTTTTATTTTTGATTGAGACCCGAACATTGTAGTCTCGTCAGACCGAGAGCGACACGAATCTATTTTTCAATATGAAAGATGTACAAATCGTCAAACATCTAGGGAGTGATAGGTCAGTAGATTCGAAAGCGAGTGGAAAGATCGCGCTCGTCTTTGGGAGAATCACGGGCAGTATATACCCAAATAAGACGGGTGTGCATGTCTCAGTTTGTGTCGTTTGTTGAATTTATATGACAGCATCGAGTGAGTGGATCGTGCCACCGAGGAAGGAGTGTTTATAATGGCCTTGATATAGAAGATACGCTTCATACAACATACGATACGTCATAATGCTTCTTTGACAGCGCCATATTATGTATACTACAGAATGTTCGCATTACCCGTGTAACATATATGTCATTCAACCGAAGGTCATACCCCATTACGACTGCGGGATATTCTGTTTTCAATGGTCAAGCGATTCAAATTTAATATTACAATACACAATAGGTATGAGCCTGGTAGCTGCTGCAGCGACCTACATACCGTACGAAACTCCCGAGTATACATATCTGATAGTCGGTCATCGACCATATTATCTGGTAGACCCAATAACAGAGTCTAAAATAGTGCACCGTACAACGACCTACATACCCTACGAAACTCGAGTATATATGATAGTCGGTCATCGACCATATTATCTGGTAGATGCTGCAGCGACCTGAATACCTTACTAGTGCGTATTATATCTGTCAGTAGATCATCGACCATATTATCTGGTAGATCCATTAGCCCGCTCTAAATACTGCATAATACAGCGACCTATACATACCATATGAAACGCGTGTATATGATTGTCGCTCATCGACCATATTAGCTGGTAGATCCATTAACATAATACTGCATAATATAGCGACCTACGTACCACATCTAATTCGGGCGACCTACTAACCGTGTTTGTAATATAATATTCCTCACACACCCGCATAAATTACTCTATAATATAGTGACCTACATACTGTATGAAACTCCAGTATATCATACTCGGTCATCGACCATATTAGCTGGTAGATCCATCATATAGCGACCTACATACCATTAGCTTATCTCGGTCATCGACCATTTGTACTACTCGATTCATACGGGGGGGGGGGGTAAAGGGCGATCTAGATACATGGGGTAAATAGGGCGACCTACATACCGTGTTCAGGTCAACAGTCGACCTTGTACTAGTAGAATTGGACCGTGTCAAGGTCATGCATCGACCCTGGTACTGGTAGAATGGGGGAGGCACAGTCCCGCTTCTACTACTAGCGTGTATATTTAATTCAGGTACCTTATATATGGGAAACTCGGTTTAACCCTTTACCCAACAAACCGGCCAAAACCGGCCAAATAAAGCTTCAACAGCCTAAAATATCTTCGGTCTGTCTCAATAGAACCATACAAATATGGATATCATTGGAACCGGCTCCTTGACCACACTGTGATAGTTACAGTTATGCCATGTGCCAATGCATTCTCTTATATATGCGAGTCGACCATAGGTCGCCTCGCATATATAAGAGAATGCATTGGCCTAAAAAAAAATCTTTTTTTAACACTTTTTACCATTTTTTCTTACATTCTTTAACAATTTTATAATTTTTAATGTGTTAAGCCAATGCATTCTCTTATATATGCGAGGCGACCTATGGTCGACTCGCATATATAAGAGAATGCATTGGCACAGGGCCCTTCTGTTGTGTAAAGGGATATGGGGCTTTCTTGCTTATTTTATTGCAAGTTTCTGATTGATTCTGAAACTGCCTATACAACAGGATGCTCTGCCTATCATTAGCTTATTTCAGCTTCCGGTCGGCAAGACATGGTACCTACAAAAAACTACGGCTTATTACTGCATGTTTTTCATTCACCAAACCAGAAAGCTTCTAAATGCGGATCAAAAATTGTGTTCCCGCCATAAAATCTTCAAGTGTGCATGGCCCAGCCATTGTTCATACATAAACATCGAACGCAATTAACGCGGTCGTAATAGTTACACACTGCAACTATAAGACATCCAGCGAATACACACCCCACGAAAACCCGAAATGTGTTGTTCTGCGAGATATCCCATCGCTATAGCTCAATTTGACATGGCCAGATTAGCCTTCCTACAATATCATAAAACAATAAAGCTTCTCAAATCATCGGCATAGTCAGTAGAACTTTCACGAACTTGGACATTCCAACTACAGCTTTTACCTGACTCGGGGTCGCAGTACAACTTTAACGCGTCCCAAAATAACCGGAAAAAAAACAATTATCTATTTATAAAATCCCCATGGGACCACATATTTCTAAAATTTGTATAACAGTATACACCGGTGGCGTTAATAATTTGTATGTACATGTTTTAGAGACGTTACTCTGTGTCTAGTCTGAAACAAGTCCCAAGTATTATCAACACAAATGATCCTACCAGAAACAGTAATTTGTGTACACTATTATTTACTTTGATTGGTCAACATGAAATATGATAATGAATCGTGTGAGATGAAAGAGGAATGAATGATGCCTCATGAAATGTGATTAAGGTGGCATGCATGGAACAATGACTCATACATAAATTCATTAGCCATTATTTTGAAATTGATTTCTAACAAAGACGATTAATATTTCCTCAAATTACGAACATCTTCCTGGAGTCTGAATTAAATTTGGTATGGAGGTTCCCGATCATTTTCCATTCTAGAGTCATCATTCTTTGTTTATCTGGAAATCATGAAGGACTTCGAGATCGGCTGCAGCTTCGGTCACAGCCAATATCGGAATTAAGTCTGCGCATGTCCATATCTGAGGAATCTCGAACGACGATGACCGCGGCTGCAGCCGAAACGAAAGCCACCTTCAGTATCCAATACAAACAACATGAATTCCCTGCTAATTAATCATCTAATTTGAGAGTCTGGTCTCATAAACTATATAGGTTTATCTGTTGATCAGACCCAATGCTGTATAATTTATACTTTTAAAAGCACCAATAAACATTATTTTATATAGGCCAAGGCATATATAAAAAAAGCCATCGAATTGACTATAAACTCCACCTTTCCAAAAATAGTTTCATAAAATTAGATAGATAAGTGTTTTCGTAAAAGATAACAATCTACATGTATCAACTACACATTCACTTTTTTCATTCATTCAATCATTGTCGGCCTTTTTTTATTCAGTGTCCGCCATTTTGGATTTGATCGGTAGTACGGGAACTCGCAACCAGGATTTTGTGGAAACGTGACGTTACATATCCTGGTCATCGGTAACTTCGAGGTCCCATCTCCGGCTGCAACTAGCCGCAGCCGATCTCGAAGTTACTCCGTGTTTTCTTTGTCATGGAAGCCACATAGATATATATCAGCCATGGGTAAAAGAATCTGAATAAAATATTTTATATGGAGAATCGCCATCATTGCTTTCAAATGAGTACGCAATGACGTTGTTTGCAAAATGATTCCGCGACGAAAGGTACTACATATAATTTGTTTAACCCTTTACCCAACAAACCGGCCAAAACCGGCCAAATAAAGCTTCAACAGCCTAAAATATCTTCGGTCTGTCTCAATAGAACCATACAAATATGGATATCATTGGAACCGGCTCCTTGACCACATTGTGATAGTTACAGTTATGCCCTGTGCCAATGCACCATAGGTCGCCTCGCATATATAAGAGAATGCATTGGCCTAAAACAAATCTTTTTTTAACACTTTTTACCATTTTTTCTTACATTCTTTAACAATTTTATAATTTTTAATGTGTTAAGCCAATGCATTCTCTTATATATGCGAGGCGACCTATGGTCGACTCGCATATATAAGAGAATGCATTGGCACAGGGCCCTTCTGTTGGGTAAAGGGTTAAAGGATTGTGATCCTAAATAATACACATCAGCACTATCGGAAAACCCTCCATTTTATGAACGTAATCACCAGTTTCCATAACAATCGCGTAATAAATAAGCTGATAAAAAATGCCTCCACCGGCTATCTACATGGGTTAACCTCTGATGACAGCGTATGAATAAAATAAACACAAAACCTTGATTCTGCTGAGCTGGAGTTTACTGTGTCTACATATATGATGTAATCGTGAGTGGCAATGTTAAAAGTGCTGAGTCGGCAGTGCGCTTGTATGTAATCATTGTAATGATGTTGTGTGTTGCCAATGTTGATACACAATTTAACAAATTAACCTGTGTTGAATTTATTTACTGTGCGCATTTTAACTCGAGTATTTCACTTCAACTTGCAACTTTCTTCATTCAGACGTAAACACTAATCTCCTAGACACAGATGAGAGGAACTGTGACCACCTGACCCGGGGACAACCGGATCCAGGGATATTTTGTGTTGGACCATCCCAATTGTTTGGGTCGGGTGTCTCGTGTTTTTCTTTTTATAATTAACTGCTTATTTACAATATTTGATGGTTTCATTATTGAAAAATGCGTCTTTATTATTAGAACAAGATACCTCGGATTTTTTGCCAAGAAAACTGCCTTGACGTTACCAGATACGTTATATTATATATAACGAAAATCAAGCCATCATCTTTACATTCGACCAATTTTTGTCAGATTTATGTGGTATTCGATTTTCGCTCAATTTTAAACATAATTAGGTGATGACTTTTCGTGCGAGTATTCTCCTAAATTGCCAATTGACGAATGAACGAATGATTTATGTCAAATTGACAATAGCCTCATTAACTACAGCATATCTTACATGCCCATGCAAAGTTTCGTATAGGAAAAGTCTCGAAGTCTGCGAAAAGCCTGATATGTGCACCTTCTGTTGCATAAACACACTCGTGATGCGAAGTGCTTCCGGTGTCGTATGTACACAGTGGTACTATAGAATTAAAAAAATATGCAGTGTTAGGACACTCCATTCACCCCCAAAACCGAGCAAAGGGTAATCGACTATGTTAAATTCCAATAAACAATGCAAGTCATGTACAAGAATACAATTGCTCGAGTACTATATAGAACACAAAAATTAGTGTCGCTTTACAAGATTAGGAAATTACTGAGGAACGTTCTCCGCAACTCAATACACCTGACGATCATTATAAAGTTTGGTGACGATCGGATGAAGGATGTAGCCTGTAGTTTGTGCCGGAGGATTTAGTCATGCAAAGAGTAAAATCCAAGATGGCCACTGGCAGCCATGTTTTTAACGAATTTCGGAAAACATCGTTGGCTACTATCTAGACGTTACCCAGAAGATCCATATGAAGCTTGGTGGCGATTTAATGAGGGATGATGTCTGTAGGGTGTGCCTAAGGATTTAGTCATGCAAAGAGTAAAATGCAAGATGGCTGCCGGTGACCATGTTTTTTATAATCGAAAATCGCTAAAATTCGATAGCTCCCATCTAGAGGTGATCCTAAACATGTTTGTAAATTTTCAAATAATTTATCCAATAAATGCGGACTGCATGGTGTGCAGATGGATTCAAATTTGAAATCCAAAATGGCTGCTGGCGGCCATACTTTTAAGGAATTTCGGAAAAAATTGACGGTTCCCATCTAAAGGTCACCCCGAAAATGCATATGAAGTTTGGTGATGATCGGGTGAGGGATGCGGTATGTGGTTTGAGCCAAAGGAAATTGTTGACGGACGCACGAATTCACGGACGACGGACGCCTACCCACCGTGTATGGGGGAGTTCGTCCAGCATTATTCATTCCTTCGTGTCTGTTAGCTCTGATTGTTGCGGCATTAGTTAAAATTAAACTTGGAACTAATTGTAATTAATATGAGCAACAATTACTGGACCATCGATAAGTTAGAAATTATAAGCCAACTTTCTATAATTTTATGATGTGAACAATCTATAAAATTTCAGTTTTTATGTAACCAGAACTTTTGCAACTATTCAGTTTAAGCTTCCATGGTACCATGTCTAACGACCGTGAGAAGGAACTTAATTTCTCTTGATTTTAGTGATTACAGGACTATTTTTATTCAAAAAGACAACCACCCATAACTAATATTCTGCATTTCATAATTTGTATATATCATTCATGTCGGTCGGTCAATGAGAACATTTTCTAAGATCGGTTACACGTCCTCAGATGACCACTCTGACACTGTGGCATATTTCCAGGTAATTTCCCTCTGAATGAGTGGACCAGACTGAATACAAATTTTGTGTTTATTCGTGAAATAATGTACATGCCATGTAGCGCAATGATAAATTGGGTTCAGATCCGTTTATGCCAAATAAATATCCAACTCCCAACTCAGTATATATACTGTGTCCTAGTTCCAGATGATTGATCCCTGCTTGAGTGGATCAGACTGCATATTAAATGTTGTTTCTTCGGGCTGAAATGTTTGTGGCCGCTTATTACTTTATTGTAATATTTGAGGGAATGATGTTGTACATATATTATCCATTTAGTTTGACGAGATACAAGGTTTGTTTTCGCGAGTTTCATTCAGCAAATCTGGGGCCGAGATTTAGCTAGGTCCCACATTTGCTGAATCATACGAGCGAAAATAAACCTTGTATTTCGTTAAAGGTACTCAGTCCGATTAGACGGTCCTAAATTACTATTTCTTAGGCTTTGTGGGTATAAAATATTTGATTAGAATCGAGGAACCCACCCATCGAAGCTCAGAGTGACTAGATATCGATTTTTGAAATCCATTAATTTTCGGAGATGTGGGCCACACGTTGACAGAACCACGTGCTCAAAACGGACAAACTGCGGGTGTAAGATGGATAACTCTAAAATCAAGTGGGTACTGTTAACAATAATAACGACGGTTAACGGCAACGGAAATAACTTCGATAAGAAAAGATTAGTCAACAATGTCTGGCATTGCATATATGATATAAACCGTATAATATTATATAATAGTCAAATAGTAACATATGTAATAAATGTATTGTATTTACACTGTATTTTTATGAACTGTTTTCTGTTTATATATTCGTTACTTGTGTTATTTTTTTACTGATAAAATTTATAAAATAAAATAAAAATAAAATAGGAGCTATGCGGTAACTATGATTAGTAATGTACTCGCTATATTGCGTACCCGTTAGACTTTTTGCAGGATGTACATGCATGTATTTGCGGATGTATCTTCGCGGACGTCTCATTGTTGCAGTATGTGACCGAGTTAATTGCTTTTGATATTTAGTTGTGGACAATGACTGGGCCACTCTTTAATATTTCATTGCGGAACACAATGCATAATATTATAGCTAACATTGCTGATGAAGTACGTCTCAGCTGGATTGTAGACTGAATATCGTATTGCGAAGTATCAGGGGTGTCTTTAATCCGATTAGTAGCTTTTTGGTCCACATTTAGAGGCTTTATGGTGTGGTGAATGAGAAGTCGTAGTAAACCAATATATTTTATATATGCCTAATAATATTATTTTGAAGTCGTTTCCATTTCTGACCATAGTTTTCTTGTTTTACATATGTTTTGCGGTTTTATCTGAGCAGCAAAACATTTGTAATGTAATCTATGATGGCTCGTCTTATATTTTAATTTCAAGATTGCCTGACATCTCGTGAATATTCGAATCACACTCTGGATGGTAATGAACACCGCCTGAGATACGTGTGTAATCATGTGTCATGGAACGACGCACAAACAGACTGTGCTACAGCTGGAGCGCACCTAATCCTCATTAGAAGCCGCCAAATGCTTGACGAATTGGAAATCTTGCTCAATACATGGGGCCATGGCACTGGTAAGTGAGAACCGTATCCTCTCCCATACACACCGACAGATAGAATAAGTCAATATTGACCTTTGTTTTGTGACAACAAACATTATAATTATTTTTATATATGATAAAATAAAGAACTTTTAGATAAATAGTTTTGTCAGATCAATTCTTTACAAATTTCTTTGGAATTCGAATAGGGAGATAATAAAAAGAAAGCTCATATGTCAAGACTATCAACATGGCGGTTTAAAAATGGTAGATATAAGAAACTTCATAATGTCAATGAAATTAACTTACGTTAGACGTCTTGTATCAATGAACTCGAAATGGATCCCTTTAATTGATCTCCCTGTTGTCGATGACTCACTAATTCTTTTTTATAAAAGCGTGTACTTGCGAAACTACTCCAAAAATATATTTAATCCATTTTGGCGTGATGTACTCACAGCATGGAGCTATTTCAGCGAGAAGAACGAATCAAATGGGAATATATGTACATGGGTCTTATGGAATAATCCAAACATAACGTTGCACGACAAAATGATCAACTTCGCTTAATGGAGAAAACATGGCATATTTTGTTTCAATGACTTGATACATACAAATGGTAAATTCCACATAGCCGAAAGTCTTTACGCGTCTTTTAATGTATCCACTGACTTCATCACCCTGAACGCAATTCGCAGACAAATTAATTCATTAGCCAAAAAATATACGTAAACCTTAACTCGTTGTACTAATCCCATACAACCCAGCAATATGGTTCCACTTTTGCAAAATTCAAAGGGTGGGCAAGACTTCTATAAAATTTGGAATGCTATGCAATTTGTCCCCAAACCCCAAAGCAAATGGACAATTGACCTTGGGGAGCCAGAAATAGACTGGACAACTTTCAACCGCCTACCTCACTCCACGACGCCTGATACAAAGCTTCAGTGGTTACAGTTTAGGATTACTTCTCGGATATTATCAACCAATATATTTCTTAAAATAATAAAAGTAAGATCTGATGACCAGTGTAATCGATGCAGAACTAATAATGAGAACATCTCACATATATTCTGGGACTTCGCATGCGTACAACAATTCCTAGGTGAGCTTAATGATTGGTCAACCAAAAATAAACTTAATCTCAAAACTTCGAAACAAATAATTATTCTAGGTTCTCCACCAACAGAAGGAAATTATACCACCAATTTGTTTTGGCTGCTTGTCAAACAATACATATATCGAACAAACTTAAACCCAGACATGCTGTCCGTCAATGCTTGTATAGCAGCCCTCCAATACAGGTATAGATGTGACAAATTCAATGCTCGTTGTAATATGAAGATTGCCGAATTTGAGAAAAACTGGTTCCTGATAGAAAGCGCTATAAATAACAATAAGCATACATTTCTTGGTATATACTCAACAGAATCACGCATTTCCTTTAAGAATTATGTTTCCGTTCTACCTCTTACTCTCTTCAATTATAGTAATTATAGTCACCCTTCAGTTGAGTGTCGTGCTAAACCGAAACAAAAAATGAAAAAAACTTCAAATCATTCTCTGTTGTATATTATTATTTCAATTACAATATAAAAGATTGCCCGATCGCCTGTTTAGAGCCATTGAATGCCCATTGATGTAAGTAAGAGTGCAAGCGTGAGCGCGTGAAGGAGTGTATGTCTGAATGTATGTATCAGATGAATATTATATTTATGTGTTTAAAATGTTTTGTTTCGTTAAATGCAGTCGTGTTGCACAATAGTCTCTGTATAGACAACAAACACAGGCATTTTTTGGCCAAAGTGCTGTACATTAGTTGGAAAATAAAACTTTGCTCATGAAGTTAATGTTGTGGTCTTGTGATCGCAGGTGAACTCCATCTCCCAATCGCACAAACAAAAATGTAAAGCTCATTCTAGGATCTCAGGACTATATAGTGGAAATGTCAGTCAGTTTATTGATTAAGTACCCACACGTACAAGTTCTAGGGACGTGGTTAGAGGTTTCCTCAAATTTCCGGCCAACTGCACCCCCCTCATTAAACCAAACATCAATCTCACAGGTTTGAAGAATTCCATTTGCACCCCTTGGAAATAGCCAACCTGACACTAAGATTGGAAAATTACCAACTTTTACTGGTTGAAAAAGTGCTGACTCACTGAATGGTACCCCCTCTCCCATATGTTATTACACTGAAAAAATAAATAATTAGTAATGGCAAAGCAACATGACTACCAAAACAAGTTGAACATATATACAGATCACCGGTCACCCCCTCTCCCGAGTTAGTCATAAGTTGGTATATGTATTTATTTAAAATCGGGTTTGTTTTTTGCGTTTGCTGGCTTGTACGTATCATTATTTGGAACAGTTAGTCAAAAGAATCCTGATTTTTCCTCACGTATGAATGACTGCACAGCTAAGCAAATTGTACCAAAGTTCGGGGGGTGGGACACCCAACCAACCCCTGTCGTCACGTCCCTTTGCAACTGACAAGTTTCGTATGTTCTTCACAACATCTTCGGAATTTGATTCAGAAGGCATAGAGCTGTTAGAATTAAATGCTTGCCCTCATCAATAAACACACTTTAACTTGAAAAAAAGATGCGATTGAGTCGGATTGGCAGCAAATTATGTGCCGTGTATATACGCATTGAAGAAAAGCATGACTTTCACAGCAAACGTGAACTTTATAAATATAAGATACAAATGATACTTGTGTCAAATACATGAGCCATGTTTGACGCTGGGAGAACATTAAACATAGTTTCGGAGACCACGTGGATTTCAAAATCTGACCTAGAATCGGGAATTAGCCCCGCCCCCGTGACCGGCTTTGGATTCTGAATCGGGATTCCCACCAAATAACAACTCAGGCGCAGCAATTGCTTGTCCATACCGATGAATTTGTTGGGTCCATTCAATAAAACAATTAGGATCTCCAGAAAAAGGGGTGATGACATTTGTCACACCAGTGGCCATTTGAATTGCTGAGGAAATGCGTGTGGCGTCCAGCTGTTGGTCTATTGCAATACTGAAACGAATCAATTGTGTGGAAATGCGATCTAGTATGACGATTTGATCCGCGTTTCGTACATCTTGATATGAAGGGGGAGGGGTCATGTAAAATAGATCGCATTCGCTCTATCTCTTTATCGATTTGAGCACTACTGTAATTAGCGTCATCCGGCACGGAAGGGAGGGTAGGGTGACTTTGTATCATATTCATATTTATTTTAATTTCCAAAGTGACTGGGGATAAGGAAGGCACAATTGCAGGTATAATGGATAATTTAACGAAGATTATACGCTCGGTGGTAGCTATAAGATAAACAATATATGCAATGGAAAAGGCATAACTCAACTTGTAAACGACGCAATAATTTTCACCGAACTTTCCTCATCAACATTAGATTTGTGATGAATAATGTATTGGATATTTTAGAACTTCCTCGTATTATTGGTAATATATATTTGATTATTGTTATAAGATTTCACTGTCCAGTTGCTGCATACATAAATATTACCAATAAGTCTCCAACTATATATGAACCATACAAGGAGGGTCTGGAATTATAACTTAGCTGACTATGACACAATGAACGAAGAATTTGGCATAGATCAGACATATTAAATGTAATTCATCGTGTGTACATATACATACACATACCTATATACGCATACATATACGCATACACATATTCATGTAAACAGTATGTCTTTGTGTATTTGAGAATTATAATACAATTAGTGGATATACCTAGTCGGGCTTATTCTGCGGTGACCCAACTTTACGAATACGTCTGAGATACCCACACAATTTATTTATATTTATTACATCATATTACATCATATATTTTTTTAATTATGGGCATTTGGCTGTTCAGTTAGTTGGGTTGGTAGAAATCTCCTCCTCATGGAATTCATTTCTGGGCATCCAATTATATAATAAAATTCGTCACCGATTAACCCGTTCCATGAGCCGACTTCAATGGCCAAATGGTGGCTCCTACATCGGAATTTTGCCAGAGTCGTTACTGTGTAACGTTCAAAACAGTCACGTATTTTTTTATGCGAAATTGTGTATTTTTCTAATACGATAAATTCCACATTTACTCATCGATAAAAGTCACGCATTCGGTATCCATATTTCCCCATAATTCAGAAACGTGTTTTGATTTGCTTTATAACGCTTCTTGCTTTATTTTCACAGCTTTCCTGTGTGTCGATGGCAAAGACCTGAACAATGATACCAACTTGCAGACCTGGGAGGGCAATGCACTGCCGTTCATTGATTGGGCTCCTGGTAAGCCCCGCGACTATGACTGCCTGTTCACCTGGTACACGGGATCTCAATATCAAATGGGTGATTATTATTGCGACGGTACAAACACGATGTATATGTGCGAGCTGTGAGATATGACTAGGGAATGTAATACAAAACGCATACAACTCTGCACGTTGACAAATTCTCGGTGAAAATGGACAAAGTGGAAAATGTTGACCGCCTTCTTAGACGTTGTCAAAATAAATTACTGATTGTCAGTGCACCTAAAACTCACAATTTAGACTATCAAACGAGAATTAATCGGGGATCCTGATTACATGGCGATGGTATATAATCGCGACCACAGGAGGCACGCGTGGTTTCGATTATTAATTGAAATGACTATAATATTTAATACGCACACGATTAGTTAGCAAAGTGGAGATAACTCTATATAGAAAGCTAAATAAACACTTCTTCAAATATCCGTTATTTAGTTATTACTAGCCGATGTGCTGATTCTTTTCATTAACGTCCGCCGCCTCCTTCCGGTTGATGAATTGTGGGAAAATTGCTTTATTTTTTATTTGAAGTCAACGGAATTTGACAAACTTTCGTCAATTGGTTATGTTTTATGAAATGAAACAGCAAAATGTCATTGGATTGATGAACTTTAGGTGTCAGAGTATAACCTATTCTCTTTGTACATTTATATAATGCCGATATTCTTTCATTAAAAGGCGATATGTTTATCTGTTTAGGTAACCTGTTTCCGTTGTACGTCAAAATAAATAAAAAATGTCTCAACTTCAAATGATCAAGCGAGTATATCTAAATTTTCTAGAAATGAGTTAATCAACAAACCGAGCAACAGTAAATATGGAGAGTATAAACGTTTGAAGGCTGCATGGTTCCGTGAGTATGCCACATGTAAACCGACTCACACTGTTCAAACCTCAAACTAATGAAAATAAATTTCAGAAAGTTAATTGAAAGATCATTAAATTGAAAAAATGTTGTTATTAACTCATTCAGCGCCAGGTCTCCTGAGGGGAACCGATATCTGTGCGCCATGTCTCCTGGGGAAAAAACATTATTTACACTAATTCTATATTTAGTTAGACTATTCAATATAGGAAAGAATCGAATGGACAGCATGGCATTGCTAGTATAGGCCCTATCCATGAACTGCTTTTAAACTCCATTTTCGGTACTTGAGGGTCATCATAGGTCAAAAATGTCATGTTGCCATGGCAACGAGGACTTGGGATTTACACCGATTCAGTGAAATTACAAATTTGTGGCCATCTAACTAATTTATTCAGTGTAGGTTTATACATTAATTTTGCAGGAGGAATAACATAGCATTTTAGTATGGAAATTAGGATCCCGTTGGGGGGGGGGTCATTTTCTGAATGGGACGACGTTTACAATGAACAATCTCCGAGAAAAGCAGATTATTAAATTGATAACTATTTGGAAAGGTATTGTTTCGTTCTTTTTGGTCTGTAATAGTCGCACTTTCCGCGGTGCGGCGTACTTTTAGATCGTACTGTATCTATGGTGTCAATGTCACATATTGGGTTAACCCGGTGACGATTACATCCGAATTAGCGCATCGAACCCCCCCCCCCCCTCCCCCCATACAAACTTTCAGTTCGATATCGTTAACAATGTAATAGCAATATATTGACAATATTTTTCTATAGTAAATTATCATTGTAATTTGGCGAACCGCTTAAGGTACAGAGTTTGATTGACATAATGGGTACGTTGTCGACATCAGCGTTTCTGTTTCGCGTGGTGTCACACCAAGTTTACGATGGACCAGGGCATGCCCCATTTGATAGGAATCGACCTTTATGCAATGAAAATCGGTTTCCAATTAACAGATGTGTACGCTGTATACGTTGACCTCTTAGAGAGTTTGATCTCTGCATTCTTAGTCACGCCCACAAAGCACACCAATTTTCACCACCTGTTTGCATACGACTGTATCTCCTAAACGCCTAGGCATGCGGAGCTGATCGGAGACATGCTCGGATATACCATGGTGTGCATTCTGCGCATGTGCGTATGTACACCCCCCCCCCCCCCCGTTGAAAATTAAACAGACACTTCTTCCAAAATGTGACTTGTAGTATGCAGGTATCTAATCATATGCAAACATATTGAAATTTTGAGATTGGCTCAGAAGGCAGAATGTTATAAACGTGGTGTGTTGGGCGACGAGTTATCTCGTCGCCGGTGCTCAGATGGCGTCTTTTGGGCGACGAGATAGCTCGTCGCCGGCACTCAATGAGTTAATATTTTCCTCACAAAGCCCACATTTGATATTGGATGAGAGCATCTGTAGTCGTAAGTGGTAATAATAGTTTTTTAGTTTTTGTTTTGCCTTTTCGTTGTATTTAATATTTCGATAATTCGCTTCTTTTTTTGCGATTTAATATCAATCGCCATCCAGTCGTGAACCAAGATTAAGTATATGTCGCCATCCTAGCGTTTTGGTTGATATTAGAATCCCTTTCGATTCTATCTGGAAACTCATTTTGATATACAATCCTAATATTGCGTGGCACCTGTTACTCATGTGTTATTTTATACAGTATATTAATTTGGTGCCCATCAGTATGTGTCAGTATTTATACAGAATGTCTTCGCTATTGCCCAGTATATTATATACTTCCTACGAAAAAGCTACAAAATACAAAACCACTATCGGCTTTGTATCGTATAACCAGTTTCCTTAAAATCAAAACAACAGAGACGCCGCTATTTGCCACCTATTTGTGACCGATGAGGGTCCGGTGGGGCAGATTTACTACATGGCAACGTATTTGTCGGTATATATATCATTTATTCACAAACAGAAAGCAATGGTATGGATCGACCTGAAATGACACAGAACAATCCAACATTTAGCACATTATTAAAGAGATACAGTGTTTGCACAATATGGAGGTACCTTGATCGGCATTAACATAATGTAGCATTTGACATACTATATACACGTATAACATTAAACATATAACTAAACTGGACTCCTAGTTAGATATATATGTCTATTGCAAAAGTATGTGGATGAAACAATAGTATCATATATAGTCCTGAAGCATAATTATGTAAATAATCAACGTTTGCAACTTATAAGCTTTTTGGATAATGACACACATGAAATATCGCAACTATGGTTAATACCAGTAAATGCAATCCAAAATCTACGCGTACATGTGGTAGAAACTTCCCATGATGTACATAATATTACTTTATAAAATAGTACTAAATAGCACTATAAAATAGTTAAGAATAAAACCCCCTTACAGAAATTATATAATTACATACCTTATTTATTAATTAATAGTTTATTTAGTCCTCGCTCCCTGTCGTCCACTAACAATGTATATCTAATTTCACTTATTCCTCTCTCCTCACTTCCCTTCACAATTTCTCCTTATACCCTCAACTCACTTCTGCCTCCCTTCTCTCCGCGCACCCAACCTCGCACATGCGCACAGTCTATGAAACCTGATGAGGTGTGCCACATGCAGTCTTCAGGGTGATGGTATTAGTATGTGACAAGCTTGTATTGGGGAGCGTTAGTGGAATGCACGAGAATAAATGACGGCTTTGGTTATAAGACCTAGACATATTTAACCCATGCAGTAACGTGCTATATATATTGAACTGCCCACATATTTATAACACGCCAATCAGCCCTCGACCAATGGGAGTTATCTGATGCGGTCCAGTGACCGACCTTTATTTACCGTAAAGATCTTTCAGTCGTCGCCTGTTCTATCAAACGGTATGTCGTGATTACAATATGTCTATGTTTTGTATTCGCGGCGCACACCTTGATTGACCAATTATGAACTCCAGATCATTCAAACACATTATTTGTCCGATACGCTAACTTGTTGACAGATATGTTGTAAATGACATCTATATGTTGCAACATTTGTTGACTTTGGTTTCTGAATTAGTAATGTAAATAACACATCTATGAATATCATCGATGTAAATAACACATCTATGAATATCATCAATGTAAATAACACAACTATAGAACCCGATATAATTAAGAATATTATCAAAGTAAATAACACATCTATGAATATCATCAATGTAAATAACACATCTATATAATCCGATATAATGAATAATATAATCAATGTAAATAACACATCTATGAGTATCATCAATGTAAATAACACATCTATAGAACCCCGATATAATTAAGAATATTATCAATGTAAATAACACATCTATAGAACCAGATATAACACATATATAGAACCATATATAACTGCTTGTAGTCTTGAAATCGGGTTTGTATAAAAATTATCATGACTGAATGTTGTTTATAGATAGCCGTCGGTGACCAGCGTTAGTACGGTATTTTCTATATTTCCAGCAAGCTATTAACCTACAATGAGCGATCCCAAAAACTAATCTCGGATACTACAAACAACCGGATATCTCACTGATTTGTTTTAAACAGATGTTGACGTTCAAATTTCACAACCTCAAAAAATGGTGACAGAAGTCACTTGGAAACAGTGATATTCATATGGGGACGGATTATGACGTATGTTCCAACTTGTCGTGCTAAATAATAATGTACCAAACTCATATGCAAAAAGCAATAAACAGAGGACCCCAACTCGAGAAAACGAATGTGATGTCCATTCCTTATTCCTTATTCGAATTTTTTTATATTTAGGTCAAAGAAAAGGTGTTGTAGTGTGGCCAACAAGGTACTCTTTCCACACACCCCACCCCGATCGAAAATGGCCGCCGTCCAGGGGGGTTCAAATAGGGCACTCGTGCCATTTATTGGTCCTTTGACAATTGTATATTATTACCACTTTATAGGGCGTTCTCTAGGCCATTGATAATGTTTTTCGGGGCGTTCCAAATAGCGTATTGTTACCAAAACAGCGGGCCGCGGGCCGATAATGAGAAGCCTAGTTCAATATCGGCCCGCCGCCCGGAAACTATAGATCTCGTTTATTATCGCGAGAGTTACGTCCCTTCAACTTCCGATATGACGTGTTTATTTCAAGAAAATAATGGGAAGATGTATCCGATTTCCTCGACATTGTAGTGGTTTTATGATTGGAATTCACGCTATATGATTGAATTATTGTATCAAGCGTAGTGTCGGCGCACACGATCACGGTTGTCCCCGGTTTACCCGGCTGCGGTGTAAATCGGGCCCGATAAAATCGGGGGGTTCAGCGCACACGAGTCCGATTTTCACTCCGGTCATATGCATGCTATGCCTACGCTCACTGTAGTAAATAGCCAACTGGTGTGGTCAGCCGATCTAGACATTTACTATAGCTAGTCATGGTGATTTATATTAAAATGTATTTCTAAAGACTAATATTTATTAATAATAAACTGAATGAATATATAATATTAATAATAATAATAATTGAATTTGAGGTCACGGGCAATACTGTGAATACTGCCAATAGCCGTACATTGGCGTAAACTACCTGTCCACAGCTACAGCCTTCTTGTTGCGATTACTATATACGGGCACCTATTTTCTGCCCATAGGTCTACCAGCAGTTGTTACTTGTCGATGGATCAGAATTCTTGACATAATTTTCGAATAGCGGTCGCTGCTAACTATTCCGACATTTTGAATGATGTTTTGGTCATGTGACAAGCAAAACACGCGCGTTGCCATCGTCACGAGCCGGTTTTTCCGGATGAAATCAAACTCAGTTTGATCGGTCCGGTTAAATCTGATCCGACAAAAACCGGCCCAAAGTGTCGGCGCACACGATCCCGGTTGTCCCCGATTTACACCGCAGCCGGGTAAACCGGGGACAACCGTGATCGTGTGCGCCGAAACAAAGTATTCATTGATAATTTTAGCTGTCAATCTCTCATTGGCTGTTACTCGTATACAATGCTGGGTTTTCCCCTGTCCTATTTTCGAGACTCCGTCAGTCCGTGTCAGCTGACAAGTCAAATGGTATCAAATTTAAATGTTCTTGAAAATATTTCTCTCTTAATCTACTTCATTGTTCCACTAAATCCTCAAATGGGTCAAATGTCCAAAACTGTGGTAATAATAGTAATAACATGATTTCATCGGGCATTATGGTTTATTAACGGCCCTCTGGAATGATTAACAGCCCTCGGGCCTATTAGCGTCCCTCGACTTCGTCTCGGGCCGCTAATAGGCCCTTGGGCTGTTAATCATTCCAGCCGGGCCGTTAATAAACCATAACGCCCTCAAAAATCATGTTATTGTTATATTATTACCACTTTATAGGGCGTTCTCTAGGCCATTGATAATGTTTTTCGGGGCGTTCCAAATAGCGTATTGTTACCAAAACAGCGGGCCGCGGGCCGATAATGAGAAGCCTAGTTCAATATCGGCCCGCCGCCCGGAAACTATAGATCTCGTTTATTATCGCGAGAGTTACGTCCCTTCAACTTCCGATATGGCGTGTTTATTTCAAGAAAATAATGGGAAGATGTATCCGATTTCCTAGACACTAGAGTGGTTTTATGATTGGAATTCACGCTATATGATTGAATTATTGTATCAAGCGTAAGTATGCATTGATAATTTTAGCTGTCAACCTCTCATTGGTTGTTACTCGTCTCCAATGCTGGGTTTCCCCTGTTCTATTTTCGAGACTCCGTCAGTCCGTGTCAGCTGACAAGTCAATTGGTATCAAATTTAAATGTTCTTGAAAATATTTCTCTCTTAATCTACATCATTATTCCACTAAATCCTCAAAATTAGAGTCAAATGGGTCAAATGTCCAAAAACTGTGGTAATAATAGTAATAACATGATTTCATCGGGCATTATGGTTTATTAACGGCCCTCTGGAATGATTAACAGCCCTCGGGCCTATTAGCGTCCCTCGACTTCGTCTCGGGCCGCTAATTGGCCCTTGGGCTGTTAATCATTCCAGCCGGGCCGTTAATAAACCATAACGCCCTCAAAAATCATGTTATTGTTATATTATCGCAATCGCCCGGAATGCACGCGTGGTGTTTATGTCGCTTTATATAAATCGGACTCCGTACTTATAACATATTTATAACACCCAATCAGCTCAAGAAACTTGCAATCAGTGATGAGTTTCTCTTATCAATTACATATATGTCAGTCTTACAAACCTGGTCCATTTAATACCAATCAATACTACATAGTCGATATTACACCCATATAGTTGATATTGGATTAATTAAAGAGTACATTACTCTTCTCTTTATTTGGTCATTATTTCATACATTCGAAGCCGAATTTATAATATCACAAGAAGCACTTTGGACCAATGTAAGTTATCCAACAGGGTCCTGTTACCGACCTGTGTTCACTTTAGATATATGTTAGTTGTTGTCTGCGCTGTAAACGGTCATTTGTTCATTGTGTTGGCGAGGGGGGGGGGGGCTACTAAATTTGCCACTGTTCAACACAATAACTGCAGGATTTCACGACAAAGCAAATGCCCATGCAACTCATCCGAATTCCCCCATCTGAAGTTTTATTATGGCGTATTCGGTATTACAAACTGTTCTGATTTAATTATTAACGTTTATATCTTTGTCATAATGTACAGCCCCTGTCGTCCATGATGTCGCTACTTCACTGCATTCGATTGTTGTGTGCGAAAACATGGTATCACAGCCCATATTAGTAACGCTCACCTCGGCGGACAAATAATTCTACATTATATCGGGTTATATAGATGTGTTATTTACATTGATGATATTCTTCAATATATCGGGTTCTCAAGATGTGTTATTTACATTGGTGATACTCATAGTTACGTTATTTACATTGATTATATTAATCATTATATCGGGTTATATAGATGTGTTATTTACATTGATGATATTCATAGATGTGTTATTTACATTGATGATATTCATATATGTGTTATTTACATTGATGATATTCATAGATGTGTTATTTACATTGATGATATTCATCATTATATCGGGATCTATAGATGTGTTATTTACATTGATGATATTCATAAATGTGTTATTTACATTGAAGATATTCATAGATGTGTTATTTACATTCATGATATTGTTCACTATATCGGGTTCTATAGATGTTTTATTTGCATTGATGATATTCTTCATTATATCGGGTTCTATAGATGTGTTATTTACATCGATGAGATTCTTCATTATATCGGGTTCTATAGATGTGTAATTTACATTGATCGTGTGCGAATTGTTAAGTTTTTCCAATTGTGGGTATTTTATTCTTAATATATCTTTATTGATTTGCTATGTTTGACATATAATCCTTAAATTACGAGAAGGGAGCCCCACTGTCTGTTAGATCGAACAACCACACAAGACCACATTTCATACAAGAATGTCTGAATGATTTTATCAATCTTATTTTTCGGTTATTCATCGGATCATATGTATCTTTTTGATATCACTGCGTTGATCAGGATGACCCTTATTCAGAACGTTAAGAAATCCCAACCGACACTTCTTATATCCAGGAACCTCCACAAATATGTCTATTTACCAGTAAAAACAAGCAGGACTCAACCACACAAACAAAACCAGCCTGAGTCTCATAGTGCCAAACAAATGGTACCTAATTAAAAACAAAATCATGCGCCCCCTATAGTGCTGGGGTCAGGTTACTACGTTTTCAGATTTTTGTAACTTTCGACCAGGAACCAGTCTATTCAACAAGAGACATTGAATGCACGCAAAAAAACGGATACGAGAATCGCAAAAACAACGACAGACGACAGCTAGATGGCAATTTTTATTCATTAAGCAGTTATATCAACTTTGAGACGAAAACCATTCATTAAGATGTACTTTTACTTCCATGAACTAGTAATTTAGACAGTTGTTGTCGAATTTCACGCGATAGACTGGTCCTTGTCAAAGTTTAAGACGGATTAACATGATCAGTTCTGTCCTAATAGTCCTCGTTTCATTGAGAGTATGTGGTATAATGTAGATGCAGATGTACCCGCTCCAAACTCATTGAATTGGGTCAACATTATTGGAAACTGCCATGTCATGGACACAGAAATCTGTTAATCTCCGAGGGCAATGCTTTTCCTCTGCAGGTAACAAAACAGACTCCAATAAGCAACATTGTGCTTGTAGTAGAACACGAAATGATAATTGCGGTGAGATGGGAGGGGGATAGGGAGTCAAATATCAGTGCATATTTATGTAGATTTCTTGGTAAATCTATTATTCCCAGCATTAGTATTAATATAGGCTTCTTGTCTGTGTGTGTGTATAAAATGTACCGTTTTTTTTACTGCAGATTTTTATCTAGCTCAAGTGATCTGGTTCGTGGTCATGCTTCAATCTTTTGTAGCATATAGGGCGAGATTTAGCTAATCATAAAAAATTTCCCTTAAATGGCATATAGGAGATCAAATGAACATAATGGTGATGAAATCAAATTTTCCCATAATCTTTTTTTTAATGAAATTTTCAAAAGCAAATAATACAATTCGAAGAAAAAAAATCAGAATTCACCACATTGTCCAATTGTGAATAGCCTGACGAATATAGTTGGAAACTATCGTAAAGTCGGACGATTTATATATGCTGTCCGTATTCCAAATACTCAAATTGTGCAAATAGTAAAAAAAATATTGATTTTGTTTAGGGATAACATATGAACAAAATTTTTATAATTGTGTATAGCCCATAGGCTAGAGATCTTAAACATACACAATACACTGACCTTCTTTCTTAAGTGTGAAACAAAACAAACGGAATGTAATCCTATGTGAAAAATCGCATTTTGGAGCGATTTAGTAAAACAGGTGCTCTTTCAAAAACGAGAATGGTGGTCATATGGGATTTCAAAATGGCGGAAAATGACCCCAAACCAGATCACCTGACCGAAAAGAAATCACTCACTAGCCATTCTGTTATCACGAGCTGACTCAGCTGATGTCAAAACAAGGGTACATTTAACATAAGAACTTGACTGCAAGTATGCAACAATGGATTATTGGTTGACTGTGCGAAGACAATTGCTGTATACATGGGGTGTATCGACATTATTTAATGAATAGAAACTCTGGCTACGCCCTGGAGATCATATTCAACATGGGATCTTTTTGATGTTCTTATCTGTTCTGAGAGGGACATTGATAACATTGAAATAACAACGAAGGGAGTACAAACTTATCTGTGAACACGTGTTCGATATTTCATGATTTTGTGAATTTTTGTGATCCGATTATCGCAATAAATTTGGAATTGATTACCTGTGAGAAAATCCATGCTTGTAATTCATCGCCGCAAAGCAAATTGGGCTCACCAAAGTCACCTAAATCATTATATTATATTGGATTCTGTTGAAACTTGGCGTAGTTGTTTCTAATGATGAGACGATATGTCGCGCACACATTTTTGTCCCAATTGTTGAAGGTCAAGGCCGTTCTCTCGATTAAGTTACCAGACTCTATCCTTTGTGTCCCCTCCATAACTTCTGTGTACATGACATTATTTCAACGAAACAAAGTGTGGTGGTTAAAGGGAGACTGTACGCCAATTTAAATAAATTCCCGATAATAACAACGATCTAATATCGATAATATATAGAAACATAAGTAATTTGAGTCCAAGATGTCTTCTGTAAACAATACAAATTTAATTTATGATTCGATCCATAAATTAAATTGCGAATTTCCGTTAGAAGACGTGATCAAATAATTGACGGAAAGTGGATCAGGCAACGCGTGGCATACATAGTCGTCTAATAAATTATGTTGATACATGTACGGGGCGTGAACTCAAGTCACTCACTGACTAGTGACTATACAATAACTTAAATGGGTATCTGACTAGTATGCATATAATATAACATTTATTTGATACATTTATTTGAAAACTGTACAAAAATTACTAGACGATAGTTCTATTTTCGCATTAGGGTTAGTCTGCCCGAAACATTACTTCGTACGTAAAAGACTTCCAAACAATCAAGCATCACTGCATGAAAACTGGAATTTATTCATTGCATAAATTCCGGATAAATGTGCATAAATCTGGATAAATCAGTAATTTATTCACTGAATAAAGGTGCATAAATCCGGAAATTTATGCACATTTATTCACAATTTATTCATGAATAAAGGCCGACATTTAGGGCGCGTACACATGAAGCTGCAAGAAAATATCTGCAAGAAAATATCAGGTAAAATTACACACTGATATTTTCTTGCTGCAAAGATTACGCCCGTGAGAACGCGGCGGTTTAGACGGCGTTGATTGAGTTCAATCAGAACAGTATTAGTCATTCTGGTTCAAGTGAATTGCGTCCGGTAAATATCCTATAGTCCATTTTGGCAATTCATAGCTTTGTGAAATTTCCAACTGTTGACATGTATTACCGAAGTCGGTGGGATTAGGCACCCACCGACACGTTGTTGATCTCATGCATAAAGGACATTCTGCATAATGAGAAAGTGGTCACGTTATTTGGAAATTTGGAAATGTTATAATTTAATAGTGCATGAATATGTGGGGTGACAAAATTTAATGTTATTATGGTTTAGTGGCAAATCGGATGACCCCACCCCCATTGAGACCCCATATGAAGTTTTCAGGATATTGTTGCTTGGTTCATGGGGCTGTGGTGTACATTACGTTACCGAACTTACATGGGTTCATGTGGGGACATGAGACCCCCGGCAACTATGGTCAAAGTATTCACCAGTTGGAAACAATATTAGTTGGAAATTTCATACAAACAATGGTTTGAAATTGTTCTTGTAGTTTGATTTTTCAACCATTAATGTATCTGGAATTAGTGGTTTTAGACCAATATTTGCATTTCTTCCTACTTTGGTCAAAATATTGGTTTGGAATTTCTTCTAGGCCCCTCCCTCCCCGGTGTCCAGTCAAAATTCAAGGCATGTGAGGTACCAGATGGGAAATTCAAAGAGGTATGCAAATTAAATTATGTGATATTGGGTCTTTGGCCCGGTTCAAGAGGGGGTGCAGTTGAAAATCCATGGACATCCTCCGTCAGCGGAAACCCTCAAACGATATATGTCCACACACATATCCATATAATAGCTCAGCGATTAAGTCAAACAATCCAAAATGGAATTACGAAGTCAATTGTTGAAACAGGCGATAATATTGATGGATCATAACTCGAGTGCTTGAACGGTTACCAGCGTGTCCCTTATAGAGATTAGTTAACGGATACCGATGGCCTCCAATCAAGGTGAACACATATCACCAACTGGCGATAAAATGTCAGCGCGCTGTCTTCGTCGGATATTTTCCGGTATTATTTATTTCACTGGTCAAGTAAGTCACATGGGGCATAACTGATATTTTCTTGCCCGTCATGTGTACGCGCCCTTATACTCAATTTATTCAGTGAATAAACCCGCATTTATTCAGCAGGATAAACTCGCATTTATTCGCACGTTTATGCATTCATTTATTGTCTACCTTTTATGCATAAATACAAATTTATCACTGAATAAAGTTGCATAAATGGATGTAGTTACATTTATTCTGGTTATAAACTCAAATTTATACAAGTTATTCACGGAATAAACCTGCATAAATATTTATTTTGGCTATAAACTTTAGTCTATCCACATTTATACCCGGTATAAATTTGGATTTGAACATATATATCCATATATATATTTGTGAAATATACTTTAGGGTGACATTTGGCTTGTAACCAGCATATATGGCGACACTGATGTGTATATCTAACTATACATATACATATGTGTCGCCCCGATTCTGGTATCTCCATGTGTAGTAATTTGCCATCAAAATGCTGCCCTATTGTTGGTTATACCAGTCACAAATATAACAACTTGAACGTAGCACTTTGTATCATGGTTGTATCTTGCCGTCGTCAATTTTCGTAGTCTCTGCAATAAAGAATAAAAATTAAATAATTAAGTGATCACATCGAAAATAAGTATAAACAATAAAATATTAAAACTAAGTTAAGAATTTTTGTTTTCTGCTTAAGAGTGATATCGCCCTTCAAGGCAACAATTTTACGGGATTAAAACTTCAAAATTGTATCACATCACTGATTTATTGTACAATGAATATATATGCGAAATGGCAAAGCGTGATATCACAATTCCATCACCACAATTTTACTCTATTCAAACTTCAAAACGGGATTACATCATGGATTTACTGTACAATGGATTTATATGTGATATGGCAAAGGGTGATATCACCCTTCCATCACCACAATGGCAATTTTACGCTATTCAAACTTCGAAACGGGATTGCATCATGGACTTACTGTACAATTGATTTATATGTGATATGGCAAAGGGTGACACTGATATCACCCTTCCATGACCACAATTTTACGCGATTAAAACTTCGAAACGGGATTACATCATTGATATATTGTACAATGAATTTATATGTGAAATGGCAAAGGGTGATATCACCCTTCCTTGATCACAATTTTATACGATTATAATATTCAAAACGGGATTACATCAGGATATATTGTACAATGAATTTATATGTGATGCTGGCAAATGGTGATATCACCCTGCCATGACCACAATTGCAATTTTACGCGATTCAAACTTCAAAACGGGATTGCATCATGGACTTACTGTACAATTGATTTATATGCGATATGGCAAAGGGTGACACTGATATCACTCTTCCATGACCACAATTTTACGCGATTAAAACTTCGAAACCGGGATTACATCATGGATATATTGTACAATGAATTTATATGTGAAATGGCAAAGGATGATATCACCCTTCCATGATCACAGTTTTATACGATTATAACTTCAAAACGGGATTACATCATGGATATATTGTACAATGAATTTATATGTGATGCTGGCAATGGGTGATATCACCCTTCCATGACCACAATTGCAATTAAACTTCAAAACGGGATTACATCATGGATATATTGTACAATGAATTTATATGTGGCATAGCCAAGGGTGAAATCTCGCTTCCAACTCCACATTTACCGATATTTTAGCCTGTTTAGGAAAATATTTAATTGTAATGTACGGAATTTTATTTGTGATCTGGCTAAGGGTGGAATCACTCTCACAAGACCACATTTTCACGCGATAGAATAACCTTATTCCGACATCTCTGTATAATCAAATATTAATTTTGACATGTGTCGATCACGCTGCGAATTGATGAAAGAATGAATCGGCAACATAAATTGTGAAATACCTTAATTTCATAGCCACATATGTGTTAACTTACCCTTTGTAAAATGTATAATTAGAAAGGGAATTTAAAACTGATATGATGTGGCGATCATGTTCTAACCCAAGCAAATATACCACCACCAATACCCCCGCCACACGAACACCCCATCCTACCGCCTTGGTCCCTACTGTATGCATGGCTACATTACTGTCCACAGCGTTAATCTACCATTGCAAATATGCCTTATAGTTTAGACAGAACATGCGAAAACAAACGTATTTGTATATATACTCGCCTTATTTAAGAGTTCCCATCTCATTCACACACGTCTTCGCATCAGCGTTGTTCACAGACAAAGAAACCGGTATCCGGCCGTTAGCTCGTGTTAATGATACACGTCTCACATATCCACATGGTAGTATTTAAATTATGGGCCAAGAATTAAAAACGCCGTTGGTTACAGTAATGAGCGAAATTAATGAGACATTTATGCGAGATTTAAAAATATAAATGCGAGATTTATATTTTTTTATAAAGGCGAATTTAATATGCATAAATGCATGCATAAATTTAGGGTCCTAAATTTATGCGACATTTATATTTTATAAATCTCGCTTTTCATGCAGTGCATGCCTCGAAAGACGCCCGCTGTATGAAATAATAATGTAAACGACAATAAACTAAATTGAAATTCCATACTACATCTTTTATCTGACTCGGCCTCGGGGTCGCACTGCAACTTTTAATGTGTCCCAAAAATCCCCATTTCTAAAAATAAAACCTCCATGCGCCCATTGAATACCAAGAAAGAGTAGCTGAGTATACACCCGGGGCGTAATAATGGGAATTTGGTTACCTTATTCAACGACGTTCATAGACTATAGAAACCGACAACAACATTTGAGAACAGTACCCATGCATGTAAGGGTGACGGTGTGTCGCGATGTGTGTGCATTGTGGTGTGCCAAAAGTCAACATCACGTGGTGCTTTCAAACTCAGCTTCATCTGCACCATGCACTCCTATTTTCATGCCTCATTCGCTCCATAACATCGCGATGTTTTATTGGATTATGTTGAAACTTGGCGTAGTTGTCATCATGAGACGTTGTGTCATTTGTTTTCAAATCGCTGAAGGTCAAGGTCACAGGTCAATGTCGTTCTCTCGATACTAAATCTGATAAGTTTTTTCATGAAAGTATGAGGGTATCATATAAAAAAGACTTCATGTAACACAACATTACAACTTATTGGAGGTGAGGTTAAAACTTCGCGGACTAGTTGCCTCATTTCATGGGCATAGTCACTTCCGAGTGATATTTCTTGTTTTTTCAGTATTATAAACGTCCATGTAAGAACATCAAAAACTTCCCAGGTTTTGAACAGGTGGAGTATGATCTCTACAGGTCTAACCAGAGTGGAGATTTAAGGAATGATCAAAGGGTGCTCATAGTCAATAATTAGGGTCTCCCTTCAATATTGTATGAAATTTACAATTTGTTATTTGTGTTATTTATATGTGTGCGTTGATGAAAACATTCTCTAGGTTTGATGTTGAAACATTATGACGATGGGAAACCTTCAAGGTGTGTTTAGGTTATAAGATAAAATTTTATAAAATCTATATTACTTTTAAAATACTTGTGTATCAAACAGAAACAAAATGTTTTCCAAAGCCGAGACATGCATTCAACTTATTCTTGTCGAGACCTGATGTTAAAGCCACGTAAAGCGGCTAACTAAACCTAGTAAATAATAGATTTTGGCACCTTGTCGGGATGAAAGGGGACTGTACACTAAATCTGATCATTTATGGGACCAGCTCCTTTTATACACGACAGAATATATGCAACAAATGATTAAATTTGAGCCATCGAGTTGTGCAAAATACACCCATGTGCTCTAGGAACGATGCAAACAACATGGTAATTCTAATGAAAATGAATTTATTACTGCAGTCATAAATTCATTTTCATTATAATTACCATGCTGTTTCAATCGTTCGTAAAGAAATGCTTGTATTTTACACTCATCCATGGCTCAAATTCATTTGTGGCGTACATTCTGTTGAATATACAAGGAGATGTTCCCAAAAACTTCAATGGCCAAATTTAGGGTACAGTCCCACTTTAACAAAAAATAAGTTCATGAAATACTTTTGAAATCAGCTAATAAACTTCAGTCTATTTCCGAATGATATAATTATATGAAGTCCCTATAACTGAGTCATGTCTGCAACTGCATTTTATTTTACACATTTCGACAAAAAATTTGGTCAAAAATCGACTTTCATATTATTGCGATGTTTACCGGATATCGCCGGGTGAAGACTACTGTATATGGTACCCCCCCCCCCCCCCGTACATACAACTGAGATGGCACCAAACATTTAGTAAAATTAGTAACCTTAGTTAGTCAAAATTAGGGCCGAACATCGACTTTTTTCTAGTTTCGGGGTTTAGATCTAATTTTGGTCGGTCGATGTCTGCAAGCAACGAAAATTCAACTGAGATGTCACCAATAAGTTAGAAAAAGATTTTGTTCACACATTTGAAAAATATTCACGGGTCGAAAAGCAGTCGTTCTTGTTTCTACGATATTGATTTGCTGACAGGATGGAAAACATTACCGGAAGGTGACCCGCGAGTATAAGAATGCTCATATGTCATCAATTAGTTGCCAGAACAAATCAATTCAGCCATTTCAAAAGAAAAAATGTGTCTAGAAACGACTGACGACTATTTATATTTCACCCGAGTGCAGACTATAATGGTACCAAAACATTGGAAAAATGTTTCAGCTATTTAGTCAAATAAATGGATCGAAACTCTACTTTTCCTATTTTCGCGAATTTGACCGGATATTCAGAGTAGTTTTATCTCTTTAAGATTCTAAACACAATGAACCAATTGCTGACGGAATATAGAATTGTTATTTGATTTTCATTGATTTAATTGTTATTTGATTTATATTGATTTCCATTTATTTCCATTGATTCAATTGTAAGATTTCTATTATAATTTGATCAAATAATTTCAACGAAGAAGCGTTTTGTTCTTGCATGGACACAACATACCTTTCCAGCAGATTTCTTTTCAGATTACATCAATTGTTGGTTTCCCATCGACATGTTCGACTTTCCATGATGTTCACAATAACGTATAACGTAGTCTCAAGTTGAAATAAAATTGGCGGATTTTGAAAAATACATAAACAGAAACGAACAAAGTATTTTCTGATAAACGACAACGGCAGAGTAATAGTATATCGGAATTTGACGAGCATATATTACCAAGTATATTCCGAAAACGTTGTTACCCGATTTGTGCCGAAATAAACTGTAGTATATTCCAACATTCTTATCAAATTCCAAACAAAGTATTGGCAGAAATGCCTCCAATCACCCATTGCGTCGAGATTGTTTGTTCTTATATTTTTCAAACATCCGCCATGTTTATTACAACTTGAACCCACGTGCTTTGTGATCGCAATGGAGTCAAGTTGACAGGTTGAACCCCATTATGCGCTGATAGCTACATAGTGCACTGATAACTGACACAATTGTTCACGTTGTATTTTTTAAATATAATTCAGCACTTATAATTTTCACAATAAAAATATAGATAGAAATTGTTCTGAGAGTTTAATTTTCAAACCAGTGTTTACTGTGTAGACAAAACAACTATACATATTAGTCTACTGTTGTACCTGAATTCTCATATTTGGGAACTGTCAGGTTGGACATTTCTGATAGTTGTCGAATTCTTGAGGTACGAGTGGGTGGTGGGTGGTGCATAGAACTTCCCAGAACTTCGCGGGTAGCACTACATAAGATATGGCATTATAATTAAATTCGCGCGACAAAACATAACTCGCTGTCGCGCGGATGAAGTCAGCTTGCAAAGTGGCCCAAACAGTTTTCCATATGGTTACGATGAAGTAGCGACTATATACATATTGTAGTCGCCAGTCCTGCATATATTTTGAATTAATTGTGTCAAAGGATTCACAGATACTCAGCCCTATTATCTAATAAATTTCAAAATCTCATAGCAACCAGTCAACTTTGACACCGGAGTTTCAGCATCATTATTCTGTAATTTATGTATATCCTACATGTAATATCAGTAATTGTGTTAATATTGAATGATACGTTCTTTGTTAATCGGTCGAGGAATTGTCTACAGTTTAATATAATATTAATTTCAGGATATATTACATGCCCACCATCCGATATATTGGTCCAGGCAGATTAGACATGAAAGTGGAAAAGTAAGGAACTTAATGGGGGAAAGCTGATTTTTGTTATATTATTTTGGCCATAACATCGCGGACGCGTCACGAAAAGTCCCCTAAAATCCGAGTTGAGCTTTCTGACTTAAACATTTTTTTCCATGTAATTTTTTTTTATTTTTCACAATCACGGACATAATTGGATGCTCAACAAATTTTCAGCAGCCACGTATACAAAAGGCACTCCATATTGTTGAATACACAATTGTCGAACCAAAGACATCCATTCAAAAGGAACTTCGAAAGAATTTCGCAGAGAAGGATATCAAATGAAACAATGAGTAAGTGGTCAAAACTTATAAAAAAACATAACCCTACCCCAAACTGGTTGTCAACGACCTCGTCATGTTTTGCTCTTCTATTTTGTCTAATCTAGTCAAACGAATTACGCATTCATTCTTCCTCGCAAAATTCGAGCGCGTTGTCGCTCTTATTGGACTAACTGTTCGATTTGGCACAAAATTGTATTTGCATTCTGTTTTGGCCATTTTGGGACATACATTCTGATTATATGGTTCACGACTGAGCATTGTTTGTATACATTTCAACGTTTTATGAATTTGGCATTAATTGATCTACAAATGACTGCATTCGCATATGACCTGATGGAAATGATTCAGAAATTGAACCATTCTTAAAAATCAAGATATCTCAAAAAGCTCAACTCGGATTTAGGGGACTTTTGTCATGTTGTTCATAAACATGTTCTCATTAGTCCCTAAGAAATAAATTTTCCCGATTTCCCCCTAGTGAAACCTAATGTGCCAAGATAACATCGCAGTCCCTTTGCACAAGGCACTGACAAAACATTAATCATAACAATAAAAATACCTCTACATATTATATTATTTATTAATATCACTAAATGCTTACTATTTTCTGATATCAATAGTTCGATTTTGTGATATCAAAAATGAATTTATGATTTCACAAATTGGAATTAGTTATATCTTAAGATCATGATACTCAACATATTTAATGATATAATATGATTTTGTGATTTCACATATTCATTTATTATATTCATTATATCCATTTAGTGTTGTCATAAAATGAATTATTGATATCACTAAATATGTACTAAATAGAAGAACGGCGTCCCATACCCTGGTTTCAATGTTTTGTCTAATTTTGTGTCAGGGACATGTGCTCCGAAATTAGAACACGGGCCTCTCATGGCTCAGTCGATAAAGTGGATATATAGGGCATCGTGGCTAAAATTCATGAGCCGTCAAACGATAGAAAAGCTTGATCAAAGCCCAAAAATCGCCGATGACACATAATCATGGGGGGGATACGGATTCACATATACCTAGGCCTCAGTCCTAGTTTATATTCGTGTATCTGGGTCCCAGTCCTAGTTTATATTCGTGTATCTGGGCCTCGGTCCCAGTTTATATTCGTGTATCTAGGCCTGTCTTAGTTTATAACATTAGCTAACAGAGAAAAAATAACATCACCAACATCAGTAACAATCGGCGGTAGGGTAATTTATTTACAATATGCACGTAACAAATTATTATTATAATATTAAAACCCAGAATCGTAATCGATGGATGGTTTGTGTTGGCCTATAATGCGCTACGAACTTTACCTACTGAGTCACGGCTCCCTGATAGGTATGTGAAGATTTTGTTTCCACAAGTCCTCGATCGATGTTGAGATTCATTTGTTGTCAATAAATGTTGTATATCTATAAATAAGTGTTCGTTATTTCCTTGATATAAAACCTAACAAAATTAAGTCCCCCCACCGACATGTTCGAGTTGATGATACGACTTGGATATGTTTATTCTCGACCATGATTCTACTAGTGACATCCATCTCGAAGATCATATATATATGACTTTATGATATCAATATATATCCGACGATTGCTGTCGGGAAAGAAAGCGTAGTGCCCAGATCGTTCCGGGTGCGACATATATATACGGTTATCTACGGCTCATTCGGTTAATAATATCAATATATATCCGACGATAGCTGTCGGGAAAGAAAGCGTAGTGCCCAGATCGTTCCGGGTGCGACATATATATACGGTTATCTACGGCTCATTCGGTTAATGATATCAATATATATCCGGCGATAGCTGTCGGGAAAGAAGGCGGCGTGATCAGATCGTTCAGTGTGCGACTTCAGGGGTAGCTACGGCATATATATGCGGTTATTCTATGTGACTCTCATTCTTGAGTTGGGATAGTTCATATCTCTGCGGTATTCTGTGTGACTCCTTTTCAAGAGGTGGGGTGGCTACGAGAACCTCGGTTGACCGCGACGCGATCTTTCATTGTGTGACTCTGATTTCAAGAGTTTGTGGTAGCTAAGACATAATTATACGGCTATTCTGTTTTACTCTCGTTCTCTGGAGTTTGGTTAGCTTAGATTTGTGCGACTCTTGATCAAGAGGTGGGGTGGGTCGTTGAAACATCTTCGATTAGGTGTGACGGGATCGTCCATTGTGAGACTTTTATTCCAAATGTGGGAAAGCTAAGGAGTTGTAAGTCACATATGCATATATGCAACAAAATTATTTGTGTGGGGTTATTTTGACCAACTTTGCAACCCTTTCCCAAACATTCGAAAACTCGTCTGTCATAACTCAGTAAATTTGTATTTACTGATGTATCATTCGATGGTCAGGTGCACGCTTTGCAAAAAATTCCTGATATTTCAAAATGGATTTTCTCATCATTCTGTCTGGAATTTCTATTTGAAATTTGGTACAAGCGATAATTATGACACAATTTAATTTAAGAACCATAAATATGATGGAAATTATAACCCCATTTAACGTTGATGGCATGAATATGTCAATTTTCGCTATTCCGGTCCCAAAAACTTCTATAAGATAGAACGTGTTCAATAGTGCCGTACATATATCCATGCTAACATATCCGAAGATCACGAAAAGAGACTTAATTTTGTTTGATTGAATAAATTACATAATTAATTTCATTTAGAAAGTCAACCAGCCATAAATAAGGTTCTATATTTGAGAATTTATGTCATGTTAGATGAACAATACAACTTAGGGCTGAAATGAGTTTTAGGTCATAGTCAAATCCTCATATAGGGAGTCTATAATACTATGACCTATATCCTCCATAAGGTTTGATATATGTAGCGATGCGTTTTTAAGGTGGTAATTTGGGAGTCTATATTACTATGACTTATCTCCTCCGTAAGGTATGATATATGTAGCGATGCGTTTTAAGGTGGTCATTTGGGAGTCTATAATACTATGACTTATATCCCCGTAAGGTATGATATATGTAGCGATGCGTTTTTAATGTGGTAATTTGGGAGTCTATAATACTATGACTTATCTCCTCCGTAAGGTATGATATATGTAGCAATGCGTTTTTAATGTGGTAATTTGGGAGTCTATAATACTATGACTTATCTCCCCCGTAAGGTATGATATATGTAGTGGTGCGTTTTTTATGTGGTGATTTGGGAGTCTATAATACTATGACCTATCTCCCCCATAAGGTTTGGTATATGTAGCGATGCGTTTTTAAGGTGGTGATTTGGGAGTCTATAATACTATGACTTATATCCCCGTAAGGTATGATATATGTAGCGATGCGTTTTTATGGTGGTGATTTGGGAGTCTATAATACTATGACTTATCTCCCCCGTAAGGTATGATATATGTAGCGAAGAGATCATTGTTCCTTTACAGTATAATAAGAATTGGACTATATGTGTATGGTTTATTATCACGGAGAGTGTTGAACGGAAATGTGACTAGTATTAATTTATACCACAAGGGGATTTTGGAAACCATGTTTTTGGAAAAGGTAGAACCTACATAATTTGAAAATCCATGGTTCCATTTTTACGAAGCCACCAGACGGCCATCTTAGATATTTTTAAATGGCCGCCAAAGAATAATATTAACCTGGTTTTCCATTGTTGGGAAACATCCTATAGACATATATACCACTGATTTTTCTGTGGACTTTTAACATTTTCACCAAACAAGTTGCTCAACAATGTTGAAAAGAGATTTCAAAATGCTGGTTTTGTCCCAAATTGCGCCAGCCAAGCTTCACAACACTCAGTGGGGTAGCTTAAATTCATAGCCCATATTAGTAGTCGACTGGATTAACACAATATCGAGACTGGCCGGACTAAAGCATGAAACCTGGAACATATGTTCTTTGATCAAAGTGCTATCCTTTTTGGTGAGGGTTCCCGGACAACAAGTGGTTTCCACATCATAATCTAAACCACAAGAGACGGTGTTATCAAGGTCACTCAATAAGGTCAATGTCATTTGATGAAAGTTTATTTGTGACAGTTAATTATACAATTACATGCAGCCCAGAAATTCACATATTTCGCAAATAACCACCAACCGCGGGATGGAAGTATAATAGCATGTTTCTTACCATGCAAGTATTAAGGGTCTTCTAGATTTATTCCGTTTTCCAATTTTAATTTATCAATGTCATATCCGGGACCTGAAACTTCATAATGTTTAGTCCTGCTGCCTATTAAGAGCAGTATAAGATCAGCAAGGTTAAACGTGAACATATTTGGAGGTATTAACATGCATTTATACTTTATAGATATCAGCGAATCGTGAATCAATTTAATTCCTTGTTATGGAATAATAAATATGGTAATACCAAATCGAATAATGTACTGGCAATAACCTCAAAATGTGTACAATATGTGGATTACCGTTGTTTAAAATAATTGGAATTTAGTTTTGTGTGGCACCACCATGCAATTATAGCATTGCAACTTGGAGAACAAGCGTTCAGTGTTAAATATCTAATATAATCTAAATTAACAATTTGCTTCCTGTCTATTTTGTTTAGAATATATAGATATTCAAATTTTCAGGTGTGTTCTGAATCACGATATATTCTCTCTTTAGTTTGGACACTATTCTGACCAGGTTATGACAGTCTATTGCAGCATACATGTATCATTATATACCGACCGAGCCACTTATGACCCCGATATATCCACTGATTAATTGGTTGGCATGAATCGGTATAGTTTGAATCGATAAACTTATTATTTCAAAGAGCTAATGTAATTGGACGCCGGGGAATTATTGAGCTGCCATACGATTCCATCAAATAAAATGAACAGTTACATTGATTTTGTAAAAGAAACTGGAAATAGGAAAAATGTCTTATCAACGAGCTTCAACGCGAACTTCTGTTTTGTGAGATGTGTAAATTCGAGCACATCCGAGTCCGAAACTTATCACATGGAGTCCGGTCGCTCCCCTCGAATAGACTTCTGTAGTACTCTTGATCTATTTAGTCGCGAAACTCCCGTCTTCAGTTGAATCAATTGTGGCCGCAAAAGTATCAGGAATAGGTCATGAGCGTGATAACCGCTGGCGCGAGAGATGAGGGCAGAGAACCATCGTCAGAGATTGTTCGAATAATAAAACACCATTGATTCTGTCCAATTAGTACTCATCACATGACAGTGATGATTTACGATACTCGTTCAACATACACTGAAATACCAATGTAAAACACAAACACAACCACTTTATTGCGAGTTTCTTTTCTGTAAGCAAAAGACTCGAGCACATCCGATTGAGAACTCTATCTCATAAGCTCCAGAATAAAGAAGTTTAGGGTCGCTGCTTAGGCCCGTTCCAAACGACGGATTTTTGTCGACTCGAATCTAATTGCATTAAATCCGTCGGTGATGCGTCTGCGGTCGATTTTGTTACAGACGGACGCATCTTTGTCGCGTCGAATCTAATACATCGGTCGATTTATTTAAAGGTGGATTCCCGGTTACCGTCAAAATTTGGTCACGCGTAGATATAGAGGCCTATATATACCGGTATATGTTATACATATATAATACTAAAATACAGTATAAATTATGTATATATATATATGCGCGAATATATGTGCTCATTTATATGATGATGTATATAGTACATGCAGGTATATAATATACTATAATAGGCGCTACAAATAAATGTTATATCGTGCAACCAATTGCCATCTATATTATGTGTATACCATGCTTGTAAATACCGGTATACAAGAATTATTATAAATCAGAGACTACCACCCCCTACCACTTATAATAAGGATTACCGGAATATAGTAATTATTATAAATCATAGGCTACCACCCTATATCCTTTATAATAAGGAATACCGTTATCTATGAATATTATAAATCATAGGCTACTATCCCTAACCCTGGTAATAAGTAATACCGATATATATAAAGTATTATAAATCATAGGCTACCACTCTGCCCCTTATAATAAGTAATACCGGAATATATGAATTATTATAAATAAGAGGTTACCACCCATATACCCCTCATAACAAGTAATGCCGGTATATATGAATTATTATTAATCAGTGGTACCACCCCTACCCCTTATAATAAGTAATACCGGTATATATTAATTATTATACATCAGAGACTACCACCCTATCCCTTACAATAAGGAATATCGGTCAATATGAATTATTATAAATCAGTTGCTACAACCCATATCCCTTATACCGGTATATATGAATTATTTTAAATCATTGATAATATATCCATTATAAGATGTGAGTCAGTGACATGCCATGTTCATTGAGAAATCAAACTTCCATAATAATTAAAATTTTCACAATGTTACCTGAGCAATTCTTATAGATATATCTTTCTTTATAACAAAGAGAGCGTGCGACAAATGACGTCATGTGGGTATTTCCGCAGATAAGGGAAACTCCCTCATTATTATACCATTATCATATCATTATCATAGCATTTGCATTCGTTATTCGGAAACTTTCGGCTCTTCTCGTCACATGTATTAGATTCGAGTCGACAAAAATCCGTCGTTTGAAACCAAGACGGATTTCAGACGCATCACCGACGAAGATTCGTCTGAATTGGACGGAGATTCGTCTGTGGTGCGTCTGACACGGATCTAATTGTTTCAAACGTCGCATTTTAGACGCATTTAATACAATTGTGGGTCTGGTATTAGATTCGAGTCGACAAAAATCCGTCGTTTGTAACGGGCCTTACTCTATTTAGTCGATAAACACCCGTCCTCAGTGGAATCAATCGAAGCCTTAAATGTCTTGAGAACATGTCACAAGATAATGTTTGGAATATGAAAACCACTAACCGTACTGAATACAGTACCAGTCAAAAGAAGTAGTATATTAAGCGCGCTATTTTCGAGCCAATATCCCAAGTGGAAACGCTTATAAGTGCACCGCTTGCGATATTATTGCAATATTTTGCGCGTTTAATATTGCGCTCGAAATTGTGGCATTAAAGCAAATTATTGCTTCTTCTATATTGTTTGGCATAACTAGATACCATGTTTTAGATTTGTATATAATTATAGTTGTAAATGATATATGTATGCTATATATACACAATATGCACAACATTTATCTAATATACATATAACACCATCTGGCCTGTGTGAATTTTGCCGCGCTAAATAATGCGACAATGCGCACTTGATATCGCAATATTCTCCGCTTAATATCGGAGTAATAAGCACTACAGAATTGTGGTATTGCGCTATAATCACGCCTTTTTCTAAATTAAGCGGACTGAATATCGCAATAAAGGCGCGCCACAATATACCACTTCTTCTGACTGGTACGGTACCATGTCGTGTTCTTGAGAACGACAATGGCACCATGCATTATGCTTCACGGTGGATTATTTCCCTTATACTGTTGATATGTAATTCGGCGATATATTAGTTGTGATGAAATGGCGTTAATAATAATACTAATAATAGTAATAATAACAACAATAAAACAGTTTGTAACCACGGATCCACGATATGTGCTATCGGGCTTCACACAAAATAATATATAGCATACTACATGTTACCACGGAAACAGAATACATAGTGACGAATTGGCATCTGTGGTGGAATTATTGACATTGTGTGTGACTTTTGAACAAATGCCACGTTAAAGCCGCTTTAAATTTATCAATAGGTTGCGGAGCTTTAATGTAGTCTGGCAATAATTTCCAGAGCCTGGGACCGGTCACGGAAAATGCGCGGTCACCGCATGTTACTTGATTGCCAAGAGTATGTACATGTATTAACAAGTTCGACTATGCAGACTTAAGTAGTCTGTGTGGTTGATAACGTACAACCATATCGGATAGGTAAGATGGTGCCAACCCTTAAAACACTCGCAAATGATTAAAATTGTATTAAAATTCCGTTAATCTGAAGTTCCCAGAGCGCCTACATAATAAGACAATGAACTGTGAACTGTGTGCAAATTAGCTTCAGTTCAAGACGTGTAACTCGTCGTCTCTCACATAATTCTTGGAACAGAAAACATCCTATCTGAAACGCAATATGACCATACCTGGTTTAGGGCACCTTGTGTGGCTGGGACTCAGATCTGATATAAAGATATTCAATTGTCAAAATGAGCAGATCTATGCAACTCGCCGAAAGTTTTAAAAGCATCTTCAAAGAACTGAGCGCAGCGATTACTCTGACAATTGATTGACCTATCTTTGTTGGTATTTCATGTGTATTTAGCGGTGAGGGCTTTGAAACAACAATACATTTCAAACTAATCTAACGTTTAAGCTGAATTTGATGGACGCACTGACTCAGTGTGAGTGTTCATGCTTCAATTTGTGAACAAATTTCACTTATTATCAAAATGGCTCTGTATCCATCGGGATGGCACATTTAGATGTCTCTCAACTCATAATATGTTTGACTTTTGCCGATGTCAGGGTTCGAACCCGCGACAACCTCGTCTAGCTCAGACTGCGATGTTGATATCCGCGACCTCTCCACCTCGGCTATGGAGAACTAATTGAAAACAGTCTATATATAACAAACCATTTGAACAGCTCAATATTGATATGTCGGATTTATTATTGAGGCACTAGCTCACTATGCGTGTCCATTGATCCAATGTAATATAGCCTGAATTAGACCTATATGCAGTACTGTATTATATTTTAGGACATTTCAACGACAATAAACTGAAAACTAAACTACGCACATGTGTGTAGATAAAAATAAATAAAAGCAGTTGTGCTTAAGCAGAAAGACGTACATCATTGTGTTTGACTTGCGCTGCAGTGACCGATAAATAAATCCTTCAGATGGATCTGTTTATGATAGTTGTACCCTTAAATATACCTAACAACAAACTTGTATATAATTATCAATACGTATTTTTACTACTATGCTGTGATCCAATATGTTGTTTTCATCGTGGAGTTGCGGCCATTTTAAAAGACATATCGTGGCCGCGATTGATTATTTTCTGTCCGTGTCACCCTAGTGCTCCCATATTATAATTCCATACATACAGGTGTAACTGCGTAATTCATGTGCCGCAACATAGCGTATAATGACTTATTTCGAGAACTGGTGTAATAAACACAACCATGATGGACGCCATCTTGGATATCAAAGTTTCCCCAAATCGGAATTTAGCGGATTTTGGATATGTTGTTCTCAATATTTTCCACACAAAATGAGACCAAAACCAGCTGTATTATGGCCTTTATTATGGGTGTATACTGCCACTGTCTGTCAGTGTGATCTGATAGTGTCAATGGAGCTATGAAGATATATCGCAGAATAACTCGTTAATGGTTTTACGCGATGCGAGTGATTTTAGGTAATTGTAGTAGACCGAAGAGTAATGTCCTGTTCAAACAATATAACACAAACGGTGACATCCAATGTTTTTTTCTGGGGACATTTTTCAAGATTAGTAATATAACCAAGACATCAGGTATCATATGCAGAAGACGTAATTTAATTTCGGTAAATATACAACAAACTAACCCTACAGGGGATATGCTGGGATATGTATCATTTGATTTTGGAAAATCGGATGCAAATACCTTATAATAGTGTTGCATATGCGCATATCAGCTTTTAATTGGTTACTGTATTAGAATTTCCATTTAGCAGTCTGGAATTTGACTACCCAGGAAAACTTATAGCATACTCTCATTACACACTGACCTAGACACTCCATTGCATGTACATGTATAATGTAGACAATTGCCTACAAGCCAGTATTTAATAAAAAATCTTCAAGTTTACCTGTACCAACCACTTTTGTCTATTAAAACAGCGTCTGAAACAGGTTAAACTGTCATCTGAACTGAAAGAGACAATTTCCCAGTCATATGAGTGATATCAGTAGAATCTTACGCGGTTTTAGACCAAATATATAAAAAAAATGCAGGATTTGGGGTGGTAGTTATCCGAAAATGCCAGATGCAAAAAAAATGGCATACACCCCCCCCCCCCCCCCCCCCCACCCGGAGATCAGCAAGGTATGAATCCTGAATGCCGGCTAACAGAAGGGTCTAATCGAAAATGCCGGCTAATAGCGGGCTATGAATCATGGTCGCCTACAAATTGCCACTAAATGCCACGTACAAAGATTCAATAATATATATTGCTGTTCTAAGCACATAATTATATATCAGAATAGAAACAACATCATTCATAAAGGAAGTGGTGACACCCGTATACGTAACACATAAAGAAAGGGCTGACACCTTTATACGTAACACATAAAGAAAGGGCTGACACCTTTATGCGTAATACATAAAGGAATGGCTGACACCTTTATACGTAACACATAAAGAAAGGGCTGACACTTTTATACGTAACACATAAAGAAAGGGCTGACACTTTTATACGTAACACATAAAGAAAGGGCTGACACAGTTATACGTATCACATACAGGAATGGCTGACACCTTTATATGTAATACATCAAGGAAGTGGTGACACCTTTATACGTAACAAACAACGGAAGTGGTGGCACCCTTATACATACCACATAAAGGAAGGGGTGACGCCTTTATACGTATCACATAAAAGAATGGGTGGCACCTTTATACGTAACACATAAAGGAAGGGCTGACACCTTTATACGTAACACATAAAGGAAGTGGTGACACCCTTATACATACCACATAAACGAAGGGGTGACACCTTTATACGTATAACATAAAAGAAGGGGTGGCACCTTTATACATAACACATAAAGGAAGGGATGACACCTTTATACGTAACACATAAAGGAAGTGCTGACACCCTTATACTTACCACATAAATGAAGGGGTGGTACCTTTATACGTATCACATAAAAGAAGGGGTGGAACCTTTATACGTATTACATAAAAGAAGGGGTAAAAACATTTAACTGGATGGGCTATATAGGATCCATTTATAAGTTTGTATGTTTACATTAACTGTGGATTTCCTTTCATCTGCAGTTGTTACGGTATAATGGTTATAAATATGTACAACAATAGTGTAAAATTATCTGTATTTTCCCATTTATTCGTTGCTGTTACAGCAACTGTTACAGAATAATGTTTACATTTACGACACTGGGTTCAGAGTTCAATCTATAACAGTATAATATTATTAACGCGCGCAAAAGATGTACGAGACTGGTACCGAATGGGTATGCGGCTTATACGGACCCTGGCTCTTACGGACCCTGGCTCTTACGGACCCTGGCTTTTACGGACCACCGGCTCTTACGGACCCTGGCTTATACGGACCCCGGCTTATACGGACCCTCAATTTTATTGTTTATGTTTTATGTTTATTTAAATAAATTTAAATTATGATTGTCTTTTCACACATATATCTGTATTAATTGAGATTTTCGGTAATTTTTTTGGTGATTTTCAAACTTTATGAATTTTACTTATATTTATGAATTTAATATATAATTATGTATATATCTGTATTAATTGAGAATTTCGGTGATGTTCTGACTTGAAAAAAGCATTTATTGAATCGTGTTAATTAATCTCTTCGCCGTTGTATAAACACGCGTGTGTGATCCCTTTATGTCGTTGTATAAACAGACACGCGGTGATAAATGGTCAGTGAATGGTGACAGGGCATTTATTGAATCGTGTTAATTAATCTCTTCGCCGTTGTATAAACACGCGTGTGTGATCCCTTTATGTCATTGTATAAACAGACATGCGATGATGAATTGTCAGTGATTGGTGATCAGGATGAATCCACTGAGTTTGATTTGTTATGCAAACATGTTAGTAAAAACACAACTGGTATATATTTTATTCAACTGATTTATTGTTGACTGGCATAATTCCACAATGTCTAACTGTGCTTCATGTGGAGGCAGAAGAGGCAGCTGATACACCAACCAACATCAGGATGGTTTCCGAAGGGAAGATGCGTAGACGACAGGAGAGGAAAACGAGGGAGACGACCGGAAAGTTAATGACATTGTGGAGAGACTACTCGTCGATGAGGATAAGTGCCAGCAAAATACTAAAAGAAGCCACCAAGCTGTACGCCCCAGTTTAAATAATGTTTGTCTGATGTAACTTTGTTCGATTTTGTTTATCATCATATTTTTGTTTTCTCTGTATGTATGTATGTTGTCATAATTTAAATTTATTTAAATAAACATAAAACATAACAAATAAAATTGTGTATTTTAATTGAGGTCCGTATGAGCCAAGGTCCGTATAAGCCGGGGGTCCGTATGAGCCAGGGTCCGTATGAGCCGGAGGTCCGTATGAGCCAGGGTCCGTATGAGCCAGGGTCCGTAAGAGCCAGGGTCCGTATCAGCCGGCATTCACCGAATGCATAACGACTTTATGTTACCTTACATAGTGTTGGTGGTTGGCAACCTATATAATGTCACAGATAAACCATTAACTAATCTAAATTAGACTTTGAGTTATGAACTATTAATCATACTATTCATCTGCATAAGAATATTAAATAACATTCCTAGGAACGGGTCAATTCATCATTCTCATCTGCAAACCTTGTTCTGTCGGTATTTTAGATAGGATCAGGGATAAAAATCCGTGCTCGAGCTGGCTGTACAATTAACGTCTTGTAGAAAAGAGCCGAAACGTCACGTGACACGCGCTTACTGTGTTACAGAGTCAGCAATATGCAACTGATGATGATTCTATCAGACCATTTTGACATTTTTCCAAAATTTCCATATTTCCAAAATTATTTAAATTATAATTTTGTCATTAAATAAAATCAACTCTTTTAGGGGTACGTTCCAAAACTCTTTTCAAAATTCCAGTAAACCGCTCCAGAATCCAGCTTCCATTTCAAAATTTATATCACGGGAACGAGGAGCAATTTTTCTACGATCAATTGAGACCTAGTCCATCATTAAACTAGCATCTCTTCTTTAATATGCCTATAGCAGACATCGTTCTCTTTCTCGTATCATCCATACCTTTAGGTATCACATTCATTACAAACTGAACGATTACGAACGGTATTATTAATTAACAACGAACGCTTGTTATGATATACACATATATAATCATCTCCACCCCATTTAATAATTGTTGTAAGACATGATTCCCACTTACATGTATACTAAGTATAGAATCTAACCCTTTGTACTATGTTCCAAAAGCCTAAGATAGTAATATACTGGTGTTGGTAAGTACATTACAAGTTGCATACATCTCACAGGAAGATGCATTACCTTATGTGACGCATATAAATTCATAATTTGGAATCTTGGTTAAGTGGTTTACCACCACCAAGATATCGTATAGTCATTTACTGAATACAATTCCAGGATTTAATATGTATGTATTGTAATAAGCATACACAAATGTTATACACATATCACGTAAAAACATTACATATATGGCGGCAGAATGGTCGGCCGTTTTACTATCCTGTATCCTTTGTTTACTTGTAGATAGCCGAGGGGTCACTCTCGGTTACAAGTCGATCCGTCATACTAGTATTTTCCTGCTAGTCCGGAGGGTCGGTGTGGTGCTATCTACCCAGTTTGTTGTTACTAGGTCTTGACATCCCCTTTGCGCCATATGGCATAAACCATAAAACATATTACATAAAGAAAGAAAGGGCTGACACCTTTATACGTGTCACATATAGTAAGGACTGACACCTTTATACGTATCACATAAAGGAAGGACTGACACCTGTATATGTACCACATAAAGGTAGGGCTGGCACCTTTATATGTAACACATAAAGGAGGACTGACACCTTTATATGTACCACATAAAGGAAGGGCTGGCACCTTTATATGTAACACATAAAGGAAGGCTGACACCTTTATACGTATCACATAAAGTAAGGGCTGACACCATTATACAGTGGCGTAGGAGCGGGTACGGCCGGACGGTTCTGGCCGTACCAATATTCGCACCAGTGAAGTTTTTTGTTGTTACACACATGGGAATGGTGCGATTGGGGATAGTCATAAAACACGGAATGTGGAACTTCTACGATGCCATGCTGCTTAATTTATAGTTCTTATCGAAGAAACGTCGTTGACTATATCATGTTATCCGTCTTCGATAATTAAGAGCCCCATAAATTCCCAGCAGCACATATGTTATCTTATATGTATCTCAAATTCCCTTCCCCCGCTTCTCCCAGAATTTAATTTAACTTGATGAATTGATATTGTACTGCTCTTTTACTGTCTTAAGTTAGCAGATATGTGACTGTAAAGTTAATAAAAAATGTCAAGATTAAGATAGAAGACAGGTGTACCACGTTGCGACCAAGATTTCTGGAACCACCATCTCGTGCCTGGATATCACCACAGTTGTCGACAGATACAGACAGTGCTTGGTGGATGCTGTATTCTGGACATCGATATCGAAGGCGAAGAACACTATAACGAACAATGTCAATCTTGAATTATTTTAAGAGACCGAGGTAAGTTCTTCCAATAATTATTATTCTTCGTTCGTCGTTTTATGGTTCGAGCACAACTTTAAACGTTTCGTCCTAAAGTAATATATGTATATCAACATTTAACATAACATGCTAACACATTTATTTCTATTTCTTCAGTGGCCATGGCACATCAGATGGTGGACAAGATGAACCTCCCGCGAAAATCATCCAACAGGACAGCCACACAGCAAGCTCAGTTCCTTATTCATCTCACAATATAACCAGCTCAACAGGGGTTAGCTCCACAATTCAGACCCCACCGACGACAGCAACATATTCGACCACGGTCATCAATATAGGTGATGTGGGATTGGAGCCAAATCAACCAAACAATATTGAATTTCCTAAGCGGACATTTGGAAAGAAAAAGCCAGTACTCCGTTCAGTCCAAGGGTCTTGGTTCGAAAGATGGTCTTGGATTCATTACTCACAAGAACATGACTTGGCTTTCTGCCATGTCTGTGTTAGAGCTTTCAGGGAGAAAAAACTCTCATCGCACAAAATGGAGCCCACTTTCGTGACAAGGGGATTCAGTAACTGGAAAGAGGCGTGTAGAAACAGGCAGGGATTTCACGCTCACGAAATTTCTGATTGTCATCGCGAGGCAGTAGAACGGGTTGTTACCCCTTCACGTGATGTTGGTGAGGAATTATCAATAATTCATAGGGACGAGAAGTTCCAAAACAGAAGGAATATGTTAAAAGTGATTTCCTGTTTGAGATTTTTGAGCCAACAGGGGCTTGCTCTCCGTGGTCACGATGATGAGGAATCCAATTTCCAACAACTATGTCTTCTTCGAGCTGAGGACGACTCTCAGTTAGCTGGGTGGCTCGCAAAAAAGCGTGATGCTTACACGTCCCCACAGATCCAAAACGAAATACTGGGAATTTTTGCCAACACAATTTTGCGCAATATAGCAAATGATATTCGAAATTGCGACTTTTTCGGAATATTGGCTGATGAATGTACGGACCTGTCCAACTTGCAACAGTTGGTTATATGCCTCAGATGGATTGACAACGAACTTGTAGCGCACGATGAATTTATTGGACTGTGCGATCTTGATGCTGCGAATGCTCCGTCAATTGCCGGTAGAATAAAGGATGTTTTGTTGAGACTTATGCTGCCGCTCTCGAAAGCAAGGAGTCAATGCTATGATGGATGTGGCACGATGGCAGGAAAGAAACGAGGAGTGGCACAGCTGATTAAGAATGAAGAATCTAGGTGCCTCTATCTCCACTGCTATGGACATGCGTTGAACTTAGCATGCGCAGATTCTATCAAACAAAATCCATTGATGAAAAATGCATTGGACATAACGTACGAAATAACAAAGCTCGTAAAAAAGTCACCTAAACGGGATGCGAAGTTGAAGTTAATTAAAAAACAGTTAGAGAAAGACGACGATAACTTGTCGCCTAATGTACGTCTACTTTGTCCAACAAGGTGGACCGTCAGAGCAGACTCTCTGAAGAGTATCATCGAAAATTATGATCAGCTCAGAGAGCTCTGGGAGTGGGCTAAGATTAATACGACGGACACCGAAATGAAGGCTCGCATTATAGGTGTACATTCCTACATGTCAAGGTTCGATTTCTACTTCGGATTACACCTTGGACAGATGTTACTTCGTCACGCCGACAACTTGAGTGCTACACTTCAGAAGAGGGATATTTCTGCTGCTGAAGGGAAGTCACTGGCCAACATGACCATCAAAACATTACAGCGTATCCGCACCGATGAGGAGTTCTCTCTGTTCTGGGAGTATGTGAACAAACGAGCTAAGAATGCAAGAATCAATGAACCAGTGCTGGAGAGACAGCGCAAGGTCCCACATAGATATGAAGAAGGCACCGCCGACCCAGAGTACCCTGAAACCCCAGAACAACGCTTTAAGAAGGTTTACATTGACGCACTGGACTTTCTTATAAATACAATTAAAGACAGGTTCGACCAAGAAGATTACCACACATATTCAATGTGCGAGCTGCTGTTAATGAAAGCTACACAGGGGGAAGATTATACATCGGAATTAGAAGCTGTGATAAATTTGTATGGGGCAGACTTCGAATACGACACCTTATATTCACATTTGATGACTCTGAAATCGAACAGACCAGCTGGATGCAACAGTCTGCACGATCTTCTGGCCTACCTACGTTCCTTAACAGAGCACCAGCGATCGCTGATATCACAAGCTGTCAAACTAGTGAAGTTAGTGCTTGTTATGCCAGCTACAAATGCTACCAGCGAGCGTTCATTTAGTGCTCTCAGACGACTCAAAACTTTTCTGAGAACAACGATGTCACAGAACCGCCTTAACCATCTGATGGTCACATACGTATACAAAGAAAGGGCACAGCAGCTGAATCTGATTGATGCCGGGAATGTATTTGTGTCAAACTCGGAGCAGTATCGCTCTGCTGTCTTCGGTAAATTCAGCAAATATGACAAATCCAAGGCATCGGTACCAAGCAGAGACAAATCAGTTCAAACAATCTGATGTTGAATTTGTGCTCCCGAAAACGACTGTAAATATGTATCCTCTATTGTTCAAGCTCTATATATTCATTGGTATGATATATATCTCTTCCATTCATCAACATTAATTATCCATCGTCGTTCCTGTATTCGTATGATGGAATTTTCTTTTGGAGGAGTAATTTTATCGTGGAAACCCGCTTTAAGTTTTGCAGAACATTGGTGATTAATTTGTACAGCAACATTGTTTGTCTTATTTGTGTTACACGTGCGTCGGGATATGATTAATTCAGATGCTTTTCACGTATGGTTGTTATACCGGTGAGTATTGATGCATGTTTCATTCTTTTCTCCCAGCATGTGTAATGTAACATTGGTTACGCCAAAATGCACCAGAAAGCGCCATTTCAATGTTGAATATTTAAAAATTTCCCAGTTTTGGAAGGGGGGACATCCCCCTTCCATACCATCCCCCCTTCTCGGCGCTCCACGCGCCTCGGAGCCGCGCAAGCGCAGCTAGGGGATTATACCTATGGGCCGTAGGAATAATTATAACCTTCCTACGCCACTGTTATACGTATCACATAAAGGAAGGACTGACACCTTTATACATATCACATAAAGGAAGAGCTGACACCTTTATACGAACACATAAAGGAAGGGGTGACGACTTTATACGTATGACATAAAGGAACGGCTGACACCCTTATACGTATCACATAAAGGAAGGCCTAATACCTTTATACGTATCACATAAAGGAATTGTGACACCCGTATACGTATGACATAAATGAAGTGGTGACATCCTTATACATGTACGTAATACATAAAGGAAGGGCTGACACCTTTATACATATCACACAAAGGAAGTAGTGACACCCTTATACGTAACACATACAGGAAGGGCTGACACCCTTATACGTATCACATAAAGGAAGTGGTGACATCCTTATACGTAACACATAAAGGACGGGCTGACACCTGTATACGTACCACACAAAGGAAGGGGTAACACCCGTATACGTACCACATACAATTATGCTCGTTGTTTCAGAAAATCACTGAAATTTCGACCGATAAACAACACAGGAATCACAACAATGCAACAAAAAGTGTTCTCGTGGACAATGTCGCTGATTGCGTTTATGTCAGTGCTCATCTTCTGGGAACATACGTGTGCTGAAATGTGTGAGCTGCCAACTTTGCTGCAGAAAGCTGTGAATTCATCTCTGACCATTCAGCTGAGCGCCAGAAGCATCAACATTGCAAGGTGTAGGCGGATGTGCGCGTATACCAAGGGATGTGCCAATGTGGCATACAGTGCAAATAGTACGACATGTCACCTCCTCCGAACTGGTAACGGCGAGGAGCTGGATACTGAACCCTCGGTGGAATTCGCTAATAAAACTATTATGGTGAGTAAGCATGTGCATCTACTTTAACCCTTCCATGACTAGATCTTCTTGTATTTTTACGAAAACCCTGTGCCAATGCTTTCTCGTGTATATGCGAGTCTACCATAAGGATCCACGCATATATAAAACAATACATTGTCCTTTAATATTTAACTTGACCTTGTATATCAGCCAATACATTCTCTTATATAAGCGAGGCTCCATATGTGAGACTCGCGTAACCAAGAGAATACACTGGCGATGGATATTTAATGCTGCACCAGCGGAGCTCACGTCATTACGGTGTTAGTTCTAAACTTAGAAAGTAACCTTTCTTCATTAAATGGATTGTTCCAACATGACAGTATGAAATTATGAAAGTATATATTGGAACTGTTCGTTATTCATTTGGATGGGTGTAAAATAAGACAACGTACAGACGAACTGGTAATACAAAATTTGATGCAGAAGGGTGCGTTTTAGCTGGTGAGAGAATTCATGTTTAAATAATAAATTAAATGGCCCTTTTGTGAACTTATAATCTGAACATTTCCTGAGAGAACTACTCACCAATGAGCTTTTAACAAAGAAATTGAATGCAATGCATATATAGACCTCCGCACTTCACTGTTTTACCCTTCTTACTCATCAATGTTTGCATTGTTGGATATACTCTAAAAAACCCAATCCCCATGCATGTCGACACATCCCTGGAGTTTGGTTAATTTCTTGCTGCAATACAACTAGCTATTCCCGAACACTCATCATTGGTGTATTTATATATACTGTACAGGGTTTCATCTGGATGGCATACGTGAATTACAGATTTAATTTTGATATAATTTCTTCCTTTCATGCTAATCGATTACCATAGATATCATGTCCGCCAATTACACGTACCGATTGTCTCATTATTTATAATACGGGCTGAAGGAGTATTACCGTGCAGCTAATCTCAAATCAGAATAATGGTTTTTTTTGGCCCAATCTCACAAAGCCATATTTTCAACTAAGGCCTGTTGTAAGATTTAAATCGGTATTAAATGTTTCAGGTCGAATCCCACCCATGCCACATGACCCCATGTGGTAGCAACGCGATCTGCGCACCTACCGAGCTGCCACAACACAGATACCGATGCATTCCTTTCAAAAGTGTGGCAACTACAACCACGAAAGCGACTCCAACCACGACTACAACAGCGATAACGACAACAACAACAACAAAAACGACGACAACGACAACAACAACAACAAAAACGACGACAACAACAACTACAACAACAATAACAACGACAATATCGACGACAACAATGACACCGACAACAACAACGATACCGACAACAAATCCAGATGGTAAGTACTCTATTTAAGACGCGCATGTATTGTGCGTTTATTTTGGTTAACTCTGCTATTATGAGCCATTACCCAGGTAATATGCCGTCTGAAGAGCGTCGAGATCAACTAATATTGCCGATAACCAAATTAATCTTACCTTTCGGGAACAAACACATCTGAAATACGCCGAATTGTAGATACGTCCAATCAACAATGCAAGTCATGTACACAAATACAATTGCTCGAGTACTATATAGAACACAAAATTAGTCTCGCTTTGCAAGATTAGGAAATTACTGAGGAACGTTCTCCGCAACTCAATACTCGGCTGTTAGGAATCTATAGTACAGGGCCCTTGTGTGATTCATTGTGACATTTTCCATATTCAAGCTTGTTCAAAGCTTATTCAAAACTTGTGTTTTGAGCCAAATGAGTAGCAAAACCTAGTTTGGTTGTGATCGACCAACCTTATAACTGCAGTTATAGACGCAGTTATAGACGAATATAGAAAAAGATGCATATCAAGTTTCATTCCATTCGGGAATATTAACTTAATGTATCATTCCGAAGAAAACACGAACTTAAAAGTTGATAAACTTAATGATCCATAACTCTGGTAAACAAGATGGCTCCCAGACACCCATGTTTTTATACACATTTCGGAAAAATTTGACACTTCCATCTAGAGGTCACACAAAAGAACCATGTGCAGTTTGGATGAGGGATGAGTGATGTAGCATGTAAGGTGTGCCAACGGATTTTAGTCATGAAAGGAGTAAAATCCAAGATGGCCCTGGTGACCATATGTTTAACGAATTTCGGAAAACATCGTTGGCTCCCATCTAGACGTCACCCCGAAGGTCCATATGAAGTTTGGTGGCGATTTAATGACGGATGAGGTATGTAGGGTGTGCCAAAGGATTTAGTCATGCAAAGAGTAAAATGCACGATGGTTGCCGGTGGCCATATTTTTCATCAAAAATCGCTCAAATTCGACAGCTCCCATCCAGATGTGATCGTAAACATGTCTGTAAATTTTCAAAAAATTTCTCCAATAAATGCGGACTGCAGGGTGTGCCGATTGATTCAAATTTTAAATCCAAAATGGCTGCTGGTGTCCATGATTTTTTGAGGAATTTTGGAAACAAATTATGGTTGCCATCTAGAGGTCACCCCGAACATCCATATTGAGTTTTGTAATGATCGGGTGAGGGATGCGGGCTGAGCCAAATGTAATTGTTGACGGACGCACGCATGCATGGACGACGGACGCCAACCCATCGTGCATTGGGGATTTCATCCGCCATTATTCATTCCTTCGTGTCGGTTAGCTGATATATTTGGAACTAATTATAATTAATATGAGCAACAATTACTGGACCATCGATAAGTTAGAAATTATAAGCCAACTTTCTATAATTTTATGATATGAACAATCTATAAAATGTCAGTTTTTATGTAACCAGAAATTTTTGCAACTGTTCAGTTTAAGCTTCCATGGTACCATGTCTGAGGACCGTGAGAAGGAACTTAATTTCTCTTGATTTTAGTGATTACATGACTATTTTTATCCAGAAAGAAAATAAACCATAACTAATATTCTGCATTTCATAATGTTTATTTCATGCATGTCGGTCGGTCACTGAGAACATTTGCTAAGATGAGTTACAAGTTCTCACATGACCAGTCTGACACTGTGGCATATTTCCAGGTAATTTTCCTCTGCTTGAGTTGACCAGCTGAATACAATATTTTGTTCATTCGTGAAATAATGGACACACCATGCGTGTAGCGCAATGATAAATTGGGTTAAGATGAGTTTTAGGCCAAATAAATATCCACCTCCCAGCTGAGTACTGTGGCCTGAGTATGCCTATCAACATGTTGTTTCTTGAAGGTATATAAAAACATTTTTAATGTAATGAGTGATGACTCGTCTTATATTTTAATTTATAGATTGCCCGACATCTCCTGAATATTCGAAACACACTCTAGATCAGAAGGAATACAGCCTGAGATACGTGTGTGCGAAAGTGTCATGGAACGCCGCACAAGCAGACTGTGCTACAGCTGGAGCGCACCTGATCCTCATTAGAAGCCGCGAAATGCTTGACGATTTGGAAAGCTTGCTCAATACATGGGGCCATGGCACTGGTAAGTGATAACGTATCTCCCCCATACACACCGGCAGAGTGATATATATAACGTCAATGTTGAACCTTTTTGTGACAACAAACAGTATCATATAGATATATCCGACGAAGACCACGTGCATAATATATCTTGACATCGATGGTAAATCAGAGTTGGCGCGACATGATTGTTCGATCAAAGGGCGTCATGTTGAAAAATAATTAGCATAATCGTTCATGTATCAATGACATAAATACATTTACGAAACAAATCGCGCCCGCGACCTGAGCCCGTGCCTACTTAATAAAGAGTGGGGTTTAAACAAAGTCAAAGGATGAAGGAGGAGATCCTCGATCTTTTCGACCATCCTGGGCGTTTCGCACCTTACTACAACTTCTAAAGTCAAAACAACTCAGTAATGTGTAATTAACAAAGAGACAGAGTATAAGCCATAGAGTAAGCGGTAGTTAATGGAGCTTCCCATAGAGGCCACACCCACTTCGTTATTACCGCCCACTGGTCAAAAGACTTTATCCACATAAATATTATCTGTTACCCGAGATCGACTTCCGATGTGAACACCAGCACTTGCCCTTATGTTCACTAACTGAAACAACCTCATGTATATGATTCGTGCTAATTTTGATATTTTAAACATTTTGATATTAAATATATTGTACAGTTTATTTCAATTTTTTTTTTAGATTGATCTCTGATCTGCTGTTGAACAAACAGATAACATAATTTTTTTAATTAAAACAAAAATTAATTAAATTAAAAAAAGACATTCTCAGTTTCTATAATTTTTTTTTTTTTTTTAAATTGAAATTTCAAATTTTCTTTTCAGATTTTTAGATTGAAACTTCTTGCTAAAAATTTCTAAAATTTGAAATTTGTTTTTAAAATTAATTTGTCTTGAAGATTTAAAATTTTAAAAATAAGGCTGTTATAACTTCTGCCGGGGTACCCCGAGGCACCACTCCAAATTTGGTTAAAATCGGTAAAGGGCTCTGGCAGAAAAATCCCAAACAGACCAGAACAGACAGTCAGATCCCTGAATTCTTTAATATATCTAAACCAGAGAACACTCATTCGTTTTGCCATTAAATGTGAAATTTATGACAACTGTCATGCTAAATGAAAAACATTGTTATAATCACGATAAATTTATAACATCATCGCGCAAATATAAATCTCAGTATGTTATGATTCGACAACACGAAAGTTGTTTGAATATAGTCAATTTAATGTATGCATGGATATAAAAATTAGGGTGAAGAAAGATGGCAGCAGTCGGCCCAGTCGCTGATTGGTCGAAAATTTCAGCTAATAATGATTTGATTGACAGCTGTGGAAAGGTCCATTAACACCTTGATTAACACCTTATATTTTGTGCTATATATAGGCCAATGTTGTGTTCGTTGTTTAGTAGCTTTGTGTTCAAATAATGCTATATAACTCAACAAATAGGCCATCAAAGTTGGAAATAACACCACATACACATTTAATGGACCCACACGCACACACAAACCCTTCTATTCCGCTTTTTGGACCTGCGTTCGTTTATGTTCGTTTGTTTTCGTTTGTTTTCGTTGTTTAGCAGGACCCAACATATATATAAACTAAATTTAACGCATTTTACGGAATGAAACAATATACAGTTGTCGCCCGCGATTGAGTGAGACACGGGGATTTGTCGCCCGCTCGAGACCTGGATTGTCACCCGAGAGCCGCCAGGCCCGAGGGTGACATTCCAGGTCGAGAGCGGGCGACAAATCCCCGTGTCTCACGAAAACAAGGGTGACAACTGCTTTGTTATCTGACAAAGGAGTACACACGAACCTGCTTAATAGCAGGCATAATGCGCGCTTAGTCTTTAATCCAGTTCGAAAAGCTAATTTTATGTTGAAATCCCCGCTATTTAGAAAATAAAACATTATTAGTCTGGAACAATTAACAGACCCATCAGTTGCGAAGCTATTCTCTGGTCAGTTTGCTGGTTGCATGGTTGAAATCGGTTCACGGAAAGAGGAGTAAAGCAATTTCGAAGTTGAGTAGCCATGCAGCGAAATGTTCGGTTTCGTTTCAAATGAGCGTGAAGACGCCGACAGACGTGTTAATTTCCAGAAAGCTAAAATGAGAAACTAACACGTGGTAGTAGTGCAAAAATAAATTGACATATGTCTCAGATTGTTACGCAACATACGGGTATTCTTCTGAAGTCTGAGGAATGTATTGCCGAAAAGAAATAGTCAATTGATAAACAGTAAAGAGTGGCTATTTGATCCAGTACATAAACGTATTTGTAACGTATGTACATCGTATGTGCAATTGTCTGCAGCACATGCCAACTGCATAATAAGGTTTATCTATTTGTCCCACGGTATTTATTATTGATTTAAAAAGGTCCAATAGGAACATTACACCTTATAACGGATTTGTGTCCGTGATAACACCTTTTATACTAAGCGTGCTTTAATTGCAAATACAAAAACACACAATTATGCACATTAGCAAACACCACAGTTTGCGGTTGTTATGAAACAGTGGGGTTTATAAAAAACAGTGTTTTCCGAAATTATTAGAGAGCAGTGAGAGAATCTCTGCACGTTGAGTTCTTCGTAGTTATATGTTTACTGGTAACAGCTGAGCGGTCAATAACTGAGAAAATGTTACCCTCGAGGGTAATAACTAATAAGTGATTTACAGCCCGCCATGTGAAGCACTCTTAGCCAATCAGAAGAGAGGAAAATGGGATGAAGGATAACAATACATGTTATACATCATTCGAAAGCATAGTCTCCCCCTTCTTTAATATTGCAATATTTAAATAACACTTTTGCGAACTAAGCGTATAATTGGCCAGGAACGTCGAGTGGTGAATCGGAAATTAGCACCCCGAAGAACGTAACATATTCTTCGTAGAAAGTCGCAGATTTCTCACGAATTACGCAATGTCACTGCCAAGTATTTACAGAAATGGAAAAGTTCACTTTACCCATTTCTGGCGCATTGGATGCGTTTTGTTCGACAAAGTTCTGATAAAGTTTAAAAAAATGATTGATAGATATCTTTTTGGGCGAAAATTAGATGCCCTGAACAAATATCTATATATAGGATATATGGCTCAGCCAATCAGAAAACTCGGTAGGCGGAGTTAACTCAAACCAGGGATATGAACAGTTTCTGGTACGAATTGACTATTTGGAGTAACAGGAACGGAACGAGCAATAGGAACAACTTCTGAGTAAAAATGACTATTTAGAGAAAAAAGTTATTATTTTGAGTAACAGGAATTAGGAACATAGCTCATATGTCTCGTGTTTAAAGCTATGAAACAATCCATATTGTACAACATTCGAAAGAATGGCCTCTCCATTCCATCAATAATGCAACATTTAAACACTAGTTTTGAGAACTAAGCGCATAATTGGCCAGGAACATCGAGCGGTGAATCGGAAATTATCTAAAACGTTAATTTTTCCGAGTAGCTAGTGGAGATTTTAACGAAGATTATACGCTCGGTGGTAGCTGTAAGATATACAATATATGTAACGGAAAAGGCATAACACTCAACTTGTAAACGACGCAACAAATTTCACATTCCTCATCATCATTAGATTTGCTGATGAATACTGTATCAGATATGTTTAACCTCCTCTTTTTCTTAGTAATATATTTTCTGCATACATAACGATTACAAGAAGTCTCCAACTGTGAACCTTACAAGGAGGGTCTATAATTATTTAGCTAAATATGACACAATGAATGAAGAACAATGAGCTGGAACTACGAATGAGCTGGAACTACGAAAGTAATTTATGTGCATGGTCTAACAAGTATGGTAGATATTTTAACATCCAAGATTGAAAACGTATGCACTGATATTCCCAACAAAGTGGCACCAATAAGGAGGAGTAGTCCTCGGTTGATTACGTACAACGTTCGGAAATCAACGAGGCAATGAAATCGTTTGCACAATATAGCAAAAAAGAAAAACACACTACTGACCACGTCCACTCGTCAAATTGTTTTAACTCATACGTTTATACGAAATCTGAGTGCTAAGTGAATTTCAGCTTAGGTTGGCACTCGTCGCAGCCGTAATGCTAAATTCACTAAAGAGCCGAAGAACGTAAACCGTGGGCCGTAAAACTTTGAAATTCCCACTCGACCACGTCCACTCGTCAAATATTTCAATACATTCCTATGGTAACACTTTCGAATGTTACACGGCGTAAGTAAGGTTAATCTAGAAGTCAATGTCCTGGCTCAAATGTCCATACTCTATGCGTGGGAAACCGACCAAGGATGAAATAGTCTAGGCTATTTCATCACGGGCTGGTAGTCCCATAAAGAATATATTATATTAACCTGTTTGGAGGTACACTATACACGTGAACCAATGGTATGGCGACACCTGAGTTAGGCGTTGGCTTCTATATTTTGATATATACTTGGTGAGAGCCGAGACATTGACTCTTACACTTCTGGTAAAGCTATCGCACGACGAACGCTTCTTCGTGCATAGATATGTTTCTATGTTATACTCCATGGCTGCCTTGCTGTTAACTTGTACATATTTGTATGAATAAATATCATCATGTCTGAGAGTGTTCCGACTTAGTGTTGAAGAACCTGGGAATATTACATCTCAGAGCTGGTGCCGTATAAGCAGGACATTACAAGGAATTCTTGGACATGGACGCGGGCGGTCATGGGGAAGGAAGGAAAAAAAGGTATGAGGCAATTTGCATATAGGCTGGTTCACAACCCTTCATATGTCGATTTATCGTTGGTATAAAATTGTTGCGTCAATTTGGAATAAATTATATCTGGTCAAATTTTTGTGTAAATTGGCCGTAGTTATTAAAAATTTACAATGTTACTAGGCATAATAATAACTACTGGGATAAAATTAGGGTCCAGCGTGATGGTATCCAAGAATTGGATAAGATTGATGTTACAATCTGCACGAAAATGAGTCCCAGTGAATTAGGAAATTATGCATTATGGTGTTGCGTCAAGGTCGAGTTGTTGTTTAACAATCGTTGCGTCGATTTGAAATAAATGATATTTGGTCTAAAGTTTTGTGTAAATTAGCCAACCCTTCATATAGGTCGATTTATTTTTGGTATAAAATTGTTGCGTCAATTTTTCCATATAAGGTATGCTTGAAAACTACCGTTGTGCAGGTGTTTTCTTAGCTCTCTTGTATTGCATCTATTTCGAGTTGTGGTTTTAAAATCGTTATCTGGTTTTAAAATGATATCTGGTCTACATTTTTGTGTAAATTAGCCAACCCTTCATAGGTCGATTTATCGTTGGTTTATAAAATGTTGCGTCAATTTTGAAATAAATGATATCTGGTCAAATCTTTGTTCTTGGAAATTCTGGTTAAAACAAGTATTAAATTGTCACACCATTTTATGCAGGTTATATAGGCATGTAAAATTTACTGCTGATTTTAGGATGTTTTCAAGTTAATCAGTATGATTTTAGTGAGTTTAGTGAGTTCGATAATTCGCTATATTTGACATATTATGGGATATGGGATTATATGATAACCAACATTCTGATAGTCAATGGAACATCTCGTGCTACCCGTGCTCGCGATTAGATGCCACTAGCCATCCAATCGTGAACCTCGATTACATATTGTTTGCTATCAAATCCTTGGCGTATTGGCTGACTAGATACTCAAGCAGTCGGTAATGTCCGACAATCCCCGGTGAATTCCGGGACCAATGTGTTCATAAAGTTATGAATGACATTGGAAGTGACGTTCATAGGTTTATGAACGCATTGAATAAGGGGCGTGTCTACCGTAACGCTATGAGGAAATCGGAAGAGATATCAGGTGTATGTAAATTCTAGAATCTAGATACAATTTCCGTTTTGACCACTTAAGACTATACCACTAAATGTTAATTATGTTTGTTACAATGAATCGTTTTACCCTCGGCATTTACTGAGTGGAACAAATTGCCCGATAGTAACTTGAAGCCTTTAAAAGGTTACTCGACTGCAAACTGTCTTGCCCACCTTTTTATTGTTATCATAGTAGATGTCGCAAATCTATATCCTCCATACTCGGTTAAGACTGAATTGTAGTAATCCATACCATGATCTGAATTTGTAACTCTCCCAAACGTTATTCTTTCAGATAACACTCGGACTGTATATGATTCGGGCAAAATTTGATCTTTTAACCAGTTTGATTAAAAAAAAATTATTTTAATTAAATTTTTTATATTTTTGATTTTTTAGATTGAACTTTCATCTGCTGATCGACAAAAAAAAAATTATTTGTTTTTTAAATTAATATAAAAATAAAATAAAAATTCAAAGTTTTTTTAATTTCTTTTTAGATTTTTAGATTGAAACTTAAAAAATATAATTTAAAAACAAATTTTAATTTAATTTTTAAATGTACTTTTTAGATTTTTAGATTGAAACATCTTGCATTAAAACATTTTAATTTTGAAAATTATATTTAAAAAACATTTGTTTAAAAATTTTAATTAAAAAAATAAGGCCATGATAAGATCTGCCGGGGTACCCCGAAGCACCACACCAAATTTGGTTGAAATCGATCAATGGCTCTGGAAGAAAAATTGCAAACGGACCAGAACAGACAGACAAATCACACATCACACATCACTGACAAATGTGAAAATTATGACAAATGTCATGCTAAATGAAAAACAGGTATAATCACGGATAAATTTATAACATCATGCCGCAAATGTAAATCTCAGAATATTACGATTTGACAACTAAAAAGTCGTTTGAATATAGGCAATTTAACACTGAATGTATGCATGGATATCAAAATTAGGGTGAAGAAGGATGGCAGTAGAATTTTCACTGCAGCCATTGGCCAGCTCAGTCGCTGATTGGTCGAAAATATCCGCTAATAATTATTTGATTGACAGCTGTGGAAACGTCCATTAACCCTTTTTAGTGAAGTTTGATTTTTTTGGTGTGGTCTAAAACATGACAGTATTTTTATGCGGTTCTGACACTATTTACGAAAACACAAGATTTAAAGAGGAATTCCCTGCTAGACAGACGTGATTTTTTTGTGTAAAAAGTTTCCCAAAATGGCAATTTTTCAGATTTAAAGAAAATTTGGACCCAACATTTATATTGCCAACAGTATACGCTAAAACATTAGCATTGAGGCCTGTGGAAAACATTTACACCAGTGTAACCTATATAGAATGCTATCCAGTTTATTGTGTATCCCTCTCTCGTATACACATACATACATTTATACACATATATACATGCAGATATACATATACACATACATGCACACATACATATATACTCCTAAACAGTATATGGCTTTATGTGAGAATAATAATACAATTAGTGGATATAGTCAGGTTTATTATGCAGTGATTCAACTTTAAGAATATATCTGAGACACCAACCCAATTTATTTATTATTATTACATGACATGGCTCATTATTTTTTTTAAATTATGGTTATTTGGCAGTTCAGTTGGGTTGGTAGAAATTTCCTCCAACTGGAATTCATTTCTGGGCATTCCATTATATAATGAAATTCGTCCCTGATTAAACCATTTTCGCATAATTATATAGCGCACAAATTCTCGCACCAGTTGTCGTGTCGTTCCACGAGCCGATTTCAATAGGCAAATGGTGGCTCCTATATCGGAATTTTTCCAGAGTCGTTATATTTGTAACGTTCAAAACAGACATGTAATTTTTCTATGCCAAACAGTTTCTTTATAATAATATACAATCTACATTTACATAAAAGTCACGCATTAGGTATCCATATCTCCCCATAATTCTGAAACGAGTTTGATTTGTTTTATAACGCCTCTTGCTTTATTTTCACAGATATCCTGTGGGTCGATGGCAAAGTCCTGCACAATGATAACAACTGGCAATCCTGGGAGGGCAATGCCCTTCCGTTCACTGCTTGTTCTACTGGTAAGCACTCCGGCGGAAACTGCCTAAGCATATTGTACCAGTACGATGAACCTCTATACACAATGTCTGATTTTTATTATTGCGACAACAGTCAATACTACAAGTATGTGTGCGAGCTTTGAGTGATGAAAATGGGAGAGAAAATAAAACGGACAAAACTCTGCAAGTTGCCAAATTCTCGGTTGTACAAGGTGGAGAATTTTTATCACCTTCTGAGAAGTTGTAAAAATAAATTATTGATTGTCAGTGCATCTAATACGCACCATTTTGACTATCAAACGATAATTAATCGGGGTTCACAATCGGCTAGCGATTGGTATCTAATCACGACCACATGTGACACGCGTGGTTTTTATTATATTTTAAAATGAGTATCTAATTTAATCACATAATACGCACAAGATTAGATAGCAAAATTGTGATAGCTCTATTTAAAACAATTCTTCAAATATCTCTGTTATTTAGTTATTATTACCACTTTAGAGGGCGTTACTAGTACAATAACATATTTTACTAGTACATTAAACCCCCGTATTTTTTTAAGAAGTCAGCTAACAAAAAGTATTTTCATTAACGCCCGCCGCCAATTTCCGGTTGAGGAATTGTGGGGAAAATGCTTTATTTTTTATTTGAAGCCAATGGAATTTGACAAACTTTCGTCAATTTAGTTATGTTTTATGAAATAAAACCACAACATGTCATTGGATTGATCGATTTTAGGTGTCAGAGTATAACTTATTCTCTTTGTATATAATGCCGCGCGTCTTTTGATCAAAGGGGATATGATTGTCGGTTTAAATAACCTGTTTTCGTTGTAAATAACAAGGTTGATATTTTAATCTATCACGTGATACTGTTAGTAAACATACAAACAACACGTTGACTAATACGTCAAAATAAATTCAAAATGTTTCATCTCAAACAAGCGAATATATCTAAATGTTCTAGAAATGAGTTCTATACCATAATCAATAAACCGATCAACAGTATATATGGGGAGACAAAACGTTTGAAGACTGCTTGGTTCCGTGAGTGTGCCACATGGGTCCGTGAGTGTGCCACATGGTTCCGTGAGTGTGCCACATGGTTTCGTGAGTGTGCCACAGTCATATAAAGGGACTCATAATGTTCAAACTTCAAAATAATGAAAAGACATTTCAGAAAGTTAATTAAAAGATCATTGGATTGAAAAAAAATGTAGTTATTAATATTTTCCCCACAAAGCCCACATTTGATATTGAATGAGAGTAGCTGTAGACGTATAAGTGGTAATAATAGTAATAACATGATTTTGTCGGGCGTCTCTTGCCGCCAATAGGCCATCGGGCTGTTAATCATTCTATGAGGGCCGTTAATAATCAATAACGCCCTCCAAAATTATGTTATTGTTATAATAATAATATCAATTATGAATACCAATCGTCATGTAATAGTGTATTGCGCTGTATTTCCTATTTTTATATTCGCTGAATTACCTATTCTGCTGTTTCGCTGAATTTCTTATTTCGACAATTCGCTTTTTTGCGATTTAATATCAATCTTCATCCAATCGTGAACCCAGATTAGTTATCTGTCGCCATCCAAGCGTGCGTATATTGGCTGATATAATCATCCCATTTCAATTTAATCTGGATATTCATTTTGAAATACAATTCTAATATCGCGTGGCACCTGTTACTCGTGTGTTATATTATACAGAAATATGTATAGTAAAAAAAATCAGAACTCGGTCAGATACCAAGTTTGTAAGGCTGAAAAGTCTCATTCGAGATCACTGAATAAAGATCCGAATGCAAAAATGCCGACTTCCCCCATTACAACATTTGTCCAGGTATGTTGTTATCGTGCAGTACGCTGTCCGATCGGGTGCGGACATTAATGGCTGACCAGTGTACACGAAAAGACTGACCAGTGTAATGGCTGACCAGTGTATCGAAAAGAACGCTACTGGAGTCACCACAGGGTTATAAAGTTACTCGGCCATGGTAGCACCTGGACCGGCTCATACTTGTCAGTAAATGACAGCGAGTTGTAATGAGAAGAAGTAGAAGAAGTAGATTAATTTGGTGCCCATCAGTATGTTTCAGTATTTACACAGAATGTCTTCGCTATTGCCCATTATATTACACTTCTTACGAAAAAGCTACAAAATATAAAACCACTATCGTATTTGTATCTTATAGCCAGTTTCCTAAAACAAAACAGACGATCGCGGCTATTTGCCACCTATTTATAACACGCCAATCAGTAATGGGAGTAATCTGATGAGGTCCAGTGAACGACTTTTATTTACTGTAAAGATCTTTAAGTCGTCGCCTGTTCTATTAAACGGTATGTCGTGATTACAATGTCTATGTGTTGTATTCGCGGCGCCAATTATGAACTCATGATCATTCAAACAAATTATTTGTCCGCCGAGGTGAGCATTACTAATATGGGCTGTGATACCATGTTTTCGCACAACAAGCAAATGCAGTGACGTAGCGACATCATGGATGACATGGCTATACATCATGACATAAACGTTAATAATTAAATCAGAACAGTTTGTAATACTAAATACGCTGTACTCAAACTTCAGATGGGGGGATTCGGATGAGTTTCATGGGCATTTGCTTTGTCGTTGAACAGTGGCAAATTTAGTAGCCGCCCTCCCCCTCGCCAACATAACGAACAAATGTAATCAACGACAGACCGTTTTACAGCGCAGACAACAACTAACATATATCTAAAGTAAACAATGGTCGGTAACAGGATCCCATTGGATAATTTACATTGGTCCAAAGTGCTTCTTGCGATATTATAAATTCGGCTTCGAATGTATGGAATAAATCAATCCGATAAGTAGGAATAACGAACAAAAGAAGAGAAGAGTAATATGCGCTTTAATTAATCCAATATCAGCACAAAGAAAGGTCCATTGAAATGTCACGATTCGGCATAAATATAATGCTTTGGACTATTTGGGTGTAATATCGACTATGTAGTATTGATTGGTATTAACTGGACTAGGTTTGTAAGACTGACTGACTGACATATGTAATTGGTAAGAGAAACTCATCACTGATTGTAAGTTTCTCGGGCTGATTGGGTGTTATAAATATGTTATAAGCACGGAAACCGATTTATAAGCGAAATTAGCACCACTCGTGGCCTCCTGGCGCTTGTGATCTTTATCCCGCTTATAAATTGGACGCCGTGCTTATAACGTATAGCTAATAGCCAGTTCACACCATATGAATTCAATTTATCCCCTGATGAATAATACATTGAATACCAACTGACTGAAAACTCTTTTGACAACATTATTTACAAAGATGAAAATGTTTTAAATTTTGGATTGGGTGGGTGTTTAGAAAGAGTGCATTGATGACCACCCTATAACACCATTTGTTTACCTACATCGGTCAAAGGACCGATAAATGGCGTGAGTGCCCTAGTTGAACCCCCCCCCCCCTGGACAGCGGCCATTTTGATATGGGTGGGGTGTGTGGAAAGAGTACCTTGGGGGCCACACTACAATACCTTTTATTTGACCTAAATAATCGAAAATTCGAATAAGGAATGGAAATCACATTCGTTTTCTCGAGATGGGGTCCTCTGGTTATTCCTTTTTGCATATGAGTTTGGTACAGTGGTATGCAATATTTAGCACGACAAGTGGAAACATACGTCATAATCCCATCACCATATGAATATGACTGTTTTCAGGTGACTTCTGTCACCATTTTTCGAGGTTATGATATTTTAACGTCAACATCTCCTTAAAACAAATCTGTCCGATATCCGATGTCCGAGATTGGTTATTTGGGATAGCTCATTACATGTTAATACTTGCTGATATCTTGAGAAAATATAAAAATTACCGTATAATGCCTGGCGTATTTTCTCGCCGACATTATCGAGCAAATTATAACATAGATTCCCGGCCCTGGACAATATCACGATGTACCTATGTGTAATTATAATAGTATAGATATCACGTTGTACCTATGTGTAATTATAATAGTATATATATCACGGTGTATATGTATATATTTATATTGTATGTATTGCATACATATGCAATTTTATAATTATATTTATTATTCATAATTCAAAATTGTAATTGACAATTTTTTTAATATTTATGAAAAAAACTAAATTAAAAGCCCATTTTTTTTATAGTGGCTTGATATACGGTTTTAATAACAATCTATGACATAAAATATGATTAAAATATTATAATTCATCACCATTTGGAACGTCTATATCTCAGAAGGTGCCCATGGCGTAGCAGAAAATATCTGAAATCATAGAAACATTTCCCCCTATCGCTCCCAGAATGAAACATAATTCAAACTAAGATATAGAGTTATTCTCCTTCCATTCTCAACAATAACAAGATGCTCACATTACACCGGATAAGTTGATATTACATTGTTTTGGAGCTTCCTATTCCAAATGGCATATACTATGGCATATTTGTTATAATGTGATCTGGGGGTTAGAAAATGAAGTGGGTCTTTAATTCTAATTGTAACTGAATTATGAAAATGACAAAAAAAAGTAATATTGTGATCTAGTGCACACATTGTTTTATAATGAGATTCACTTTGGAACTCAATAGTGGGTTTGTCTTGAAAACCAGCACGTGCATGTCGACATAATGTCGTTTTCGAAGCATTGTGTCACATAAAAGGTACTCAATTCGATTCCAACAACAACAGCATTTCTTCAAAAGACGCTTTAGTTATCAGAAGCGATTAATTACAAAAATATTATGCTAATCCCTTAAAATTTTCTAATTTCTAAATTTTGTCGGTTGTCAAATATCTAACAGCCAAAACAACTTAATTTAGAGTTATCAATCTTCATTAGCAATTTGGTACGAGACCGTCGGCTTGACTAATATTTGCCAGGCCGCCAAAAATTACACATCTAGGGAAATAACAAATTTCAAAAATCGATATCTGATCACTCTGAACTTTGATGGGTGGGTTCCTCGACTCGACTCAACTATTTTTTATCCCCAAAGCCAAAGCAATAGTAATTTATGTGAGTTTAATCAGTTCATTTAAACAAACGGTATATTTCCAGAGAAACTAATTCAATGCTTGCAACAGTCACGTGCTCTAGTCTATTAACAAATATGCGCGTTATGTAGCTTCGTTTATGAAAGATATAATTTTTTTTAAAGTGCATGACCATGAATGCTGAGACTGGCAACATTTAACCTTAAAGATAGCGTATATCTTCTGTGCCACAATTACAACAACAACAAAATTGTTTGTTATACAAACCCGGTTTCAAGACTACAAGCAGCTATATGAGTTATCTTGATGTGTCATTTACATTGATGATATTGTTCATTATATCGGGATCCATAGATGTGTTATTTACATTGATGATGTTCTTCAATATATCGGGATCTATAGATGTGTTATTTACATTGATGATATTGTTCAATATATCGGGATCTATAGATGTGTTTTTTACATTGATGATGTTCTTCAATATATCGGGATCTATAGATGTGTTATTTACATTGATGATATTTTTCATTATATTGGGTTCTATTGGTGTGTTATTTACATTGATGATATTCTTCAATATATCGGGTTCTACAGATGTGTTATCTACATTGATGATATTTTTCATTATATTGGGTTCTATTGGTGTGTTATTTACATTGATGATATTCTTCATTATATCTGGTTCGATAGATGTTTTATTTACGTTGATGATATTCTTCATTATATCTGGTTCGATAGATGTGTTATTTACATTGATGATATTCTTCATTATATCTGGTTCGATAGATGTGTTATTTACATTGATGATATTCTTTAATATATCTGGTTCTATAGATGTGTTATTTATATTGATGATATTCTACATTATATCCGGTTCTATAGATGTGTTATTTTCATTGATGACATTCTTTAATATATCGGGTTCTATAGATGTTTTATTTACATTGATGATATTCTTCATTGTATCGGGTTCTATAGATGTGTTACTTACATTGATGATATTTTTCAATATATCGGGTTCTATAGATGGGTTATTTACATTGATGATATTCTTCAATATAACGGGTTCTATAGATGTGTTATTTATATTGATAATATATTTCATTATATCTGGTTCTATAGATGTGTTATTTATATTGATGATATATTTCATTATATCGGGTTCTATAGATGTGTTATTTACATTGATGATATTCTTCATTATATCGGGTTCTATAGATTTGTTATTTTCATTGATGACATTCTTTAATATATCGGGTTCTATAGATGTTTTATTTACATTGATGATATTCTTCATTATATCGGGTTCTATAGATATGTTATATACATTGATGATATTCTTTAATATATCGGGTTCTATAGATGTGTTATTGACATTGATCATGTGTGAATTGTTGAAGTATTTCCAATTGTGTGTATTTGATTCTTTATATATCTTTATTGATTTGCTGTGTTTGACATATAATCCTTAAATGACGACCAATTGTCTGTTAGCACGATCAACCACACAAGTCCACATTTCATACAGGAATGTCTAGACGATTTTATTAATATTATTTTCGGTTATTCATCGGGTTCATCACTGCGTTGATCAGGATGACCATTATTCAGAACTTTAAAGGTACTCAAACCGATCAGACGCTCTTTAATTGCCATTTCTTTGGATTAATTCGGGGATAACTCTAAAATCAAGTGGTTATTATTACCACTTGATTTTAGAGTTATCTATCTTTATCTGCAAGACCGTCAGTTTAACCTCGTGCTTCTGACCTACAAACAATTGAAATGACAAACTTCAAAAGTCGATATCTGATCAATCTGAGCTTTGATGGGTAGGTTTCATGACTAAAATCAAATATTGTTTACCTCCGAAGCCAAAGAAATAGTAATTTAGGAGCGTCTCATCGGATTGAGTACTTAATAAGAAACCCCAAACGGACACTTCCTATATCCTGATCCTCCACAAATATGTATATGTACCAGTAAAAACAAGTAGGATTCAAACACACAACCTAAACCAGCCCGAGTCTCATAGTGCCAAATAAATGGTACTTAATTTGTTTTAAAAATCAGAAGAAAAAATCCCAAATGGCTCGAGCCATAAATTAAATTGCGAATTTCCGTGTAGAAGACGTAATCAAATTAATTGACAGAAAGTGGATCAGGCAACGAGTGGCGGCATACATGGTCGTGTAATAAATTATGTTGATACATGTATGGGACGTGAACTCAAATCACTCACTGACTAGTGACTATAAAATACCTTAAATGTTTAACTGGGACTGGCTTGCATATAATATAACATTTATTTGAAACTTTTGTTTGAAAACTGTACAAAAATTACTGCCATCCGTAACATTACTTCGTACTCAAAATACTTTCAAATATTGGAAATCTGGATAAGCAGAGACTATAGAAAACAAGAACAACATTTGAGTACAGTACCACTTTAACCTGCATGCATAAAGTGTGTCACGATGTGTGTTCATTGTGGTTTGTCAAACTTTTAAGTCAAGATCACATGGTGCTTTCAAACTTAAACGTCATCTTCACCATTCAGTCGTATTTTCTTGCACTATTCGTGTCCGCCCCATAACATTGTTATTCTTTTTGGATTATGTTGAAACTTGGCTTAATTGAGTTGCCTCATTTAAGTGGCATAGTCACTTCCGATTGGCATTTCTTGTTTTTCAGTATTATAAACGTCACTGTAAGAACACTGGTAAGAACATCAAAAACTTCCCAGGTGTTGAACAGGTGAAGTATGATCTCTACAGGTATAACCAGAAAGGAGATTGAAAGAATGATCTAAGGGTGCCTATAGTCAATAATTAGGGTCTCCCTTCAATAATTGTATAAATTGATAATATGTGTGTTCGTGTCTTTGTGTTATTAATATTTATGCGTTGATAAAAACATTCTCAATGTTATATGTTGAAACATCATGGCGATGGGAAACCTTCAAGATGTGTTTAGGTTATAAGCTAAAATTTTATAAAACCTATAATAATTATATTGCTTTAGGATAGGATAGGATAGGATAGGATATTTTATTTCAATATACATATATAAATTAATACATAATACATTTGACAAATATTGTAATGTATATTCGAGGGGGTGGCATAGTCAGGCTAGACTGTCTTACTGTCACCCCCTTTAGAGATGAATAAATGTTAACATATATAGGCGGTCAAGATTTATTGTACAATGCACGGCTATGAAATTATGTATTACATAATGGTTCCATTTATAGGATTATATAATTATATAATGGAGGGTATACGTATATATAAATCGTTTATTGGTTACTCGATGGTTTGTCTCTTTCTTGTCAGTGTCATGATCTTTGGAAGTCGAGTAGGAGTGTGCTGAGTGAGGTTGTAGATTGCGATATATGTACGGGAGGTTACACTATTGCTTTTAAAATACTTATGTATCAAACAGAAACAAAATGTTTTCAAGAGCCAAGACATGAATTCAACTTATTCTTGTCGAGATCTCATTTTAAAGCCACTTAAAGCGGCTATCTAAACCTAGTAAATCATAGATTTTGGCACTTTGTCGGGATGAAAGGGGGACTGAACACTAAATCCGACCATGTATGGGACCATCTCCTTTTATACTGGACAGAATATATGCAACAAATGAATAAATTTGAGCTGTGGATTTGTGCAAAATAAACCCATGTGCTTTATAAACGATGGAAACAACATGGTAATTATAATGAAAATGTTCCAGTCATAAATTCATTTTCATTATAATTACCATGTTGTTTCCATCGTTCATAAAGAAATGCTTGCATTTTGCGCTCACCCATGGCTCAAATTCATTCATTTGTTGCATACATTATGTTGTGTATAAAAGGAGATGGTCGCATAAATGACTGGATTTAGTGTAGTCCCCCTTTAACAAAAATAAGTTCATGAATTACTTTTGAAATCAGCTAATAAACTTCAGTCTATTCCGAATGATATCTTTATATGAAGTCCATATAACTGTTTCGTGTCTTCATATATGCATTTTACACTTTTCGACATACATTTTTTTCGAAAATCGACTTCCATATTATTGCGATGTTTGCCATATATATTGCAGGGTGAAGACAACTGTATAGGGTGCACTCCCCCGTACATACAACTGAGATGGCACCAAACATTTAGTAAAGTTAATAACCTCCGTTAGTCAAAATTAGGGTCGGATATCGACTTTTTTTTCTCCATTTTCGTGGTTTTGATCTAATTTTGGTCGGTCGATGTCTGCAAGCAACAATTCAACAATGATGTCACCAACAAGTTAGCAAAAGATTTTGTTCACACATTTCGACCAAATTCATGGGTCGAAAAGCGGTCATTCTTGTTTCCACGATTTTGATTTGTTGAAAGGATGAAGAACATTACCGGAAGGTAATCCGTGAGTATAAGAATGCTTGCTGATATGTCATCAACGAGTTGCCAAAACAAATCAATCCAGATTAAGTGCAGACTATGATGCTATCAAAACGTTGTAAAATATTTCAGCTAATTAGACAAAAAATTGATCGAATCTCTTCTTTCTTATTTTCGCGCATTTGATCGGATTTTTACAATATATAGGTGGGTCTTACGTCAGACTAGTGTTATCTCCTTAACCCTTTGGAGAGTATCTGTAACGTCATATACATGACGTCATGAGTAAATTTAACGTCAACGTAATAGCAATAATTATTAACAAGTTCGGGTCAAAAGGGTCCAATAATTTGTTTTAATTTATGTGCATTTTTTGCTAACGTGTGCTATCATAATCGATTGCACTTATACCGGTACATTGGGACATTATATTAATCAAAATATCTCCTATACAAATCATTTATAATTCAGATGATTTATTGAAGTTATGTCTACGTAAAATAACATTTCCCGAAACGACATATATGTCGTTCTACTCCTCAACCGATAGACGACATATATGTCGTTCTACTCGCCAAAGGGTTAATATTCTAAACGAATCATTCGCTGGCGGAATGTTGAATTGTTATTGGATTTCCATTGATTCAATTGTAGGATTTATTTTATAATTTGATCAAATAAGTTCAATGAAGGAGCGTTCTGTTCTTGTATGGACACAACATTCCAGCAGATTGTTTGTCAGATTCGTTTCAATTACATTAATTGTTGGTTTCCCATCGACATGTTCAGCGTTCCATGATTTCACAATGATGAATAACGTAGTCTCAAGTTGAAATAAAATTGGCGGATTTTGAATAAAATAAACAGAAAAGAGCAAAGTAATGTTTTACAAAGGAGCACGACACAGTAATTGTATATTGACGAGCATATTCCCAAGGCTAAAAGGGTCACTCGCACCAAAAAAGTGCTGAAGGGTACATAGGTTGTAAAAATGTGCTGACGTGTACACAGGTTTTGAAATATCGTTCCATGTCAATGACATTTAGTTCTCATGTCTGCCCAGATTTTGTCAGATAATAATTCTTTCTGTCCCAATGAAAATTAAAATAAACTGAGAACGAACTGGTAATGGGCGCCAGACTTTCAGGAACAGAGTTAAAGTAGTTGCAAACCCTGTGCACCCTTCAGCACATTTTCAAAACCTGTGTACCCTTCAACATTTTTCTGGCGAGAGTGACCCCTTCAGCATTACCATGTATATTCCGAAAATGTTGTTACCCGATATGTGCCGAAATAAACTGTAGTATATTCCAACATTTTTATCAAATTTCCAATCAGAAATGCATCCAATTTTGTTCTGTCACCGATTGCGTCAAGTTTGTTAATCTGTATATGTTTAAATAAAATCCGCCATGTTTATTACAACTTGAAACCACGTGATTCGTGACTGATGTTGTCAAGTTAACAAGTTGAATCATATAGTGCACAACTAACTGAAAACTCATACAGTTGTTCACTTTCTATTTGTTGAAATATAATTCAATTATTATTCAAAAAAAGGAAAAAGGTTAATTGTGTCTATCTGATATGCATAATTATGTTAACAGTGTGTCATTCTATCTAGGCCTTTTAACCAGCGACGTGGCGACTGGGGGCTCACTAACTGTTGTCAAAATTAAATTACTTAAAAGTTGGCAATTTAGAAATTTCAGACCGCAAATAGATAGAAATTTGTTCTGAGAGTTTAATGTTCAAACCAGTATTTAGTGTTGAATGTTTTGTTTTTATGCTAAACAAAAACATATTTTTCTACATTTGGACCGGAATTGTCATCTTTGGGAAGTGTCAGGTTGGAAATTTCTGATAGTTGTCGAATGCTTGATGTACCATTTAGAAAATTCCATTTTCAAGTGGGGGTGTGGTGCATAGATCTTCCCGGAAGAAACATTCGAAGTGGCCCAAACAGTTGTTCATATGATTACCACGAATCAGCGACTATATGCATACTGCAGTCAAAGAATTCACACATACCCATCCGTATTACACTATTAGTGTTAAACATCTCATGGCAACTAGACAACGTTGGAACCCGATTTTCAGCATCATCCTTAAGCACTTCTGTATATCCTACATGTAATATCAGTGATTGTGTTAATATTTAATTATATGCTCTTTGTTAATCGATCGAGGAGTTGTCTATAGTTTAATATAATATTAAGATCTCGAAAGATTACATACCCGCCATCCGATATATTCTGATAAATTATTTCATCGCCCGTTGACAAGAGAAGTGGGAAAAATCTCCCGAACATCGCAGTCCTTTTCACATGTCCCTGACAAATTTATAACAAATACCTGCAATTACTTGTAACAATAACAGATACCTATATATACATGTAACAATAACAATACCTATATAAATTTACATGTAACACTGGATACTCGTATTCACAAACTGGGTTTAATTTATAAACCAGGTAGTTTATTTCGTAGCGACTGAACACACAATGTATCTTCGCTATATATAGCGTTTATGGCACACATAGGTTGATTATATATCATGTTTGCTATTGGTCAATATAAACAGTCACACAACTAAATCGCGAACACTCACCGGATACATTACGCGCGTAAAGCGGTCTATATATATGTAGAGACGCAGACTTAATATTTCTGCGGAATGAGTTTTGACAATATAATTGAGATCTTTCAATTATTCTTTTCATCAGTACATAGTGCATGTTGCGTCACGACCTTCTCCCACGGTTTCTAACGATTGATATAAGCCGAACGTGTACCGCCATGCACACCATGTTTTATGTAACCGTGTGCATATAGTCAAGCTCTGATCTATCTCAACCCCCTTGGATAATCATATACATATGTATACCGCGGCGATATTTTTCGCCACTACGACCACGTATATAGCTCTCTATTTGCCCCTCTCCCCAGTACAAACCACCCAGACTAAATATGGACCCAGTTGGTGAATACGAATACTGCATGGTGCTTCAATGTTATATATAATTGTTGGTTCAGGGACATGTGGTCCTTTATTAGAATAAGGGCCTCCGGTGACTCAGTCGATAAAGTGGATAGTGCATCATGAGTTCATAAGCCATCCAGCGATCGAAAAGATGGATCGATAAACGCCGATTACACACAACAAGTGGGGAGGGGGTAGACGGATTTACATACCTCAGTCTTATTTTGTAAACATACCAAACGGAGGAGAAAGCACATCGCCAACATAATAACAATCGCCGGTAGGGTAATTATTATAAATATTAAAACTCCGAATCGTAATCGATGGGCGGCTTGTGTTGGCCGATAATGCGCTACGAACTTTACCTACTGAGTCACGGCTCCCTGATAAGAATATGAATAATTTGTTTACACAAGTCCTCGATCGATGTTGAAATTCATTCTTTGTCAATAAATGTTGTATATCTATAAATAAGTGTTTTATTCCCTTGATATAAAACCTAACAAAATTAAGTCCCCCCTGACATGTTCGAAGATATCTTTAGATTTGATAATCAGATTTCGCCCACCCCGACATGTTCGAGGATATTTTCAGTTCTGGTAATCAGATTTCGATTAAACTTTTGCAAATATAATGTCTTTTGCTATATGCTAAGCCATAAATAGCGGGAATTTACTAAAACACAGATCTTCGTATGGTCTCTTAGAAGCCACGGTGAAATACGATGTCGTTATTTCACTCTAAATATCGTTATTTCACTGCAGGGCTTGAAACTAACACGAGCTGCCAAGGTCGACCGAGTGATCATTGCGTGCACACTGTCCACTAGCCACACTAGCCAATCAAAAGCGACGAATTTATGACGGCGCGTGATCAACCAACAATTCTATGTTTGAGTCGCAGCGTGTCAAATTCTACTGTATGCCTAAGCTCTTTCTAGTAACACTGACACGTTAGCTCTTTAATTAAGTACAGTAAATGATTTAATTTATTAAGACTTAACTTACAAATTGAGCCTAAATAATCTGCATATAATAAAAAGAATATCTACAGTTTTTTGTTATACCTGAAACATCTCATTCGTGTCTGGAAGAAACGTCGAATTTTCATTCGCGGCTTGTAGCCGCTCGTGATTTTTTTTTATTTCTTTCCAGACATTCATGCATGAGCTATTTCGGTATTCAAACAAAACCTGTAGGTATTCTCTAAATATTTTACCATCACATATCATAACTAATGATACGATGAGTGGCTACTTGTTCATATGAACACCGATTGAATGAGAACTAAAAAAATCACCGTGTTCATTATTATGGAAGGTGTGCTGGTCATGTTCACATTTCAGATTCTCGTTTAATGACTGTTGCCCCCCCCCCCCCCTGGTGACTTGGCACCTACGTATGGCACTAAAGGGAGCAAGCAGTGTACATCAGAGTGGATAACGACACTAATCGATATAATCGATATGACATTCCTCATTAATACATCTATATTCTAATTATGTGTCTTATAATTAGACACAAATGTGACTTTGGGGGTAAAAAAACTTGTGTTGATGACAAAATCAGAGAAAAGTGAAATTTCACTACAATTTCGTTAAAAATCCTCTTCTAAATAATTCGTTTGACAGAGAAACATGGAATACTATTACAATATATGTGCGATATCTACGAAAAACATCCACCAATAACCGCGATTTATTTGTGGAGCTCTGTGGTCCAGTGGTTAGCGTGTTAGGACTTGTCTTAGCTGTCAACGCATCGAGATGAGTTCGCAGACCGCTGGTGGTCTATTATGAGTTTCACACAACCATACGGTGTAAGCGAGAACATGCGTGCTGGTGCGTGTGGTGACAAAGTAAACGTGTGTGTGGTGCGAGAAGTGAACAGGAGATAATTAAAGTATATTTTTTACTATATACAGTAGAACTTAGTTCGACGTTCGATATTAATTGTTTTGCGCCACTAAGAAAATAAAACAAAACCAATTTTCGTTTTTCGCGTGAAGGATGCGCCATGAGTCCTGGTCGTGCTCTCCCACGGAAACATCGTCCGAAATTCAGCGCTTTTCCTGTTTTCCAGACCATAGCTGGACTTTGCACTTACACGATATAGCTATATATAGCGAGCGAAGGCTATACTAACTGACCGAAGCTGAAATGTTATAATATAGTCACTGCCATATGAGAACTGCACATGCCAATCTACAAGTCCAGACATGGCCAGGGTCATGCGTTTTGAATATCGAACACCATAGATGGACTTTGAAAATTTCGGCTAACGAATACAAAAAAAAGGAATTCGCAGAAAAACTGTTTGCACTAGGAGACTTCTATATAGACCTAATTCTTGCTCTCGAACTCAAAATATTTCCATTTTTTATGTGCTGAAATTTGACAATTTTCAAAGTGGCGAAAATGGAATTAATGTCTGTATGTTGGATATTCGGTATTCTAAACGCATGACCAATACCAATGCATGTGTGGGCTTGTAGTTTGACATGTGTAGTTCTCATGATGAAGCGACTATATAATTGTCAACTTTCAGCTCAATCGGTCTTAGTATAGCCTGCGCTCTATATCTATGTTGTGTAAGTGCAAATTTACTGAGTCCATCTATGGTCTGGGAAACAGGAAAAGCGTGTAATTTCGGATAATGTTTCAGTGGGGTATCGAATGAACATCGAACGTCGAACTAACTTCACACACATAATATTTCCACACGTTGAGCATTTGAGACATCAACGTAAATCGTGTACATTTTGATCCACTGGCTAGTTTATTTTCATAGTATGCACGAATGGTCAAAGTAGCACCGACAAATCTGAGTTTTGCGTGAATTATATGATTTTTAGAGATGCTTAATATCTACAATCTGGTAACATTTTAGGAAATTCTGACTCCATCTTCAAGGGGCCCTCGGTGGTCCAGTCGGTAGAGTGCCAGGTGTTTAAGGCCGTCACAGGCCGTCCAGCTGGTTCTAACCCCGACATAGGGAGGGTGACCGGAATCGTGTATCTGGGCAAGTTTGTCAGTTGCTTTCCGGGGCTCGGTGGTTTCTACACGCAGTGGAACAATTTCCCGGTGAAATTGAGCCTCTGCGTGGTCTTTCCTCCACACGTAAAATTGACAACGTCGTGTGTGGCCTAGCGGCTAGAACGACGATAAACCCTAATAAACAAACAAAGACTCCATCTTCATTATTGGGTCATATTCCAAATATTAGAGTAAACAGCCGATATACGTTGGACGGAAAACGAAACACACTTTTCCGGCAATAGATATCTTTGACTTTACTTTGATGTTGCAGTTAGCACCTAAAAATACGAATACCCACAAAATTTTGACCACGTTTCTTGACATATATGCGAAGATAACAATTGAATGAGTTGCCTTATACTTATTGTGTTTATCATAACAATATATATCTGGCGATTGGTGTCGGGAAAGAAGGCGGCGCGATTAGATCTGTCCGTGTGCTACCTGTTATTCTATGTGACTCTCATTCTAGCGTTGGGATAGTCTATATCTCTGCGGTATTATGTGTGACTCCTATTCAGGAGGTGGGGTGGCTGCAACAACTTCGATTAACCACGACGCGATCTTTCATTGTGTGACTCTTATTATAAAGGTGGGGTGGCTGAAACAATAGACTTTTATTCTAGAGGTGGGGAAGATAAGACGTCTGTGGTTAGCTTCAACGGATTCACTGAGTTGTAAGTACCATACGCATATGTACATCAAAACTATTTGTGTACTTTTTACCAACTTCCCGCAACCCTTTCTCAAATATCCAAAATTCTTCTGTCAGAAGTTAGGAAATTTGCATTTTAATTCACTGAATTTACATCAATGGTCAGGCGCATGGTTTATCAATATTTCCTGTTATTTTAAAATGGATTTACTCAACATTCTGTCTGGAATTTCTTTCTGAATGTTGGTACAAGCGATTATTGTGACACAATTTAATTTAAGAACCATCAACTAGTTGGAAATTATAACCCTAGTTAACTTTTATGGCAAGAATATGTAAATTTACGCTTTTTCGGTACCAAACACTTCTATATAGATGATAGAACGTTTTCAAAACTTCCATCCATATATCCATAATAACATATCTGAAGATCATGAAATGAGACTTAATTTTGTTTAATTAAATAAATTACATAACTAGTTTCATTTTGAATGTCAACCAGCCATAATTAAGTTTATAGATGTTTATGTCATGTTTGATGAACAATAAAATTTAGGGCTGAGATGAGTTTTAGGTCATAGTCAAATCCCCAGGTGACCGAGAGAAGAGAGATCCAGAATATATGATTTGCACAGTTATCAAACCTTTGATTGCACATATAGTACATGCTCGTCCCAGTCTAGTGATCAAATTAGATTGATGCACAAGGGAAACATAAGTAATTCAGAGTCATTCTGAGCCATATACACTAATGCTGAATTGGCCAATGTCGCATGGGTACGGTTTAGGAAAAAATGACACATATATAGGTTGTCCTCGACGTTCTAAAAGAAATCAATTCAGGGTCTCCCATGTCTACAAAACGTCGCCAGCATATCCTAATGTCGGTTCAAGTCAGGCGACTAATCTAAAATTGATAAGGTTTTGATATGCTGGGTACTCGTTGCACGTTTGAGAGATCCTTGGAGTATCTTTGCACGTTTTGTAGATTCTGTGTGGCATTTTGCGCGTTAGTATGACCTATTCAATGAGACATAGCTTCAACCATAAGTCTTCTCGCAATACTAAGCCGTCTCCCTTCACAAGAGTCAACCATTTGAATTCAGCCGATTGGCTTGTTTGTTGTTGTCTACAAGTTTCAAAATAAGGTGCATGTTTTTGTTTTGTTTTTTTTCGAGCAGATCCATCTGTGGATACCAACTTTGACCTATATCTTAACAGTCTGCATTTAATTTCAATCATTAGTGGGTTTCTACCAAGCTCCCGATACACCATGTAGTTTGGTGTGCTAGATTTCATTCCTAATAATATTTGAATATCATTATTTGCATCTTGTTTGTGTTCCACGTATATCAAAATAATATGCGAAATCCTGTAACGCTCGCTGCATTTCATCTTCTCTTTCGCTAAGTATAACTGTATCATCAGCATAAAACAAACAAAACAGTCTATAATATGCACGGCATTGTCCATAAAATATAATCTAGAAAATCGAGGCTTTTGATGGCACAATCGTTCATGAACGACATTAGATCGCTAATGGAGATGGAAAGTAATGTCGGTAACATATTTCACCTTGAAATAACCCTACGAAACTAGGAAGGAAGTCCATTTTGGTTCCATCAGATTTAACACATAATTTGATTTTGCTGTCCATGTTTCCTATAAATTTCAATATTTTCCTATTAATACCGTTTCGAATTAGCTTCAACCATAAGCATCCTCACTATACTAAACCAAAAGCCTTGCGAAAGTCGATAAAGGCACAAAATAACTTTCGACCAGACGACAGGTATAAATTTATAATACTATGTAATACAAACATATTGTCAATTGTAGAATGGCCACTTCTGAAACCAGTTTGGAATGTACTTATCGTCTCATTGTCATCCGAGTACGAAACTAATCTATTATTCAAAATAGTAGTATAACTTTTGATAGACAACTAAGTAATGTTATTCCACGATCACCCGATATTTTGTATATCGGTTGGACCATTCCAATCGCCCGATTTGTCGGAAATATACCTGAATTTAATGTCACATTGAAATATTTAGTATACAATGGCAACAGCTGGTCTAAAGACGACTTTATATACTCCTTGAGAACCATGCCCCGCGTGTATACTGGTGTAGAGATTCTACTTTCGCCTGGGCGCATGGGTGTTTTATATATAGAATGGGAAATTTTGGGAGGATTCAAAGTCGAACTGCGACCGGAGGCCGAGTCCGGTAAAAGGTGCAGTTGGGAATTTCAATGTCGTTTATTGTCGTTAACATTATGTCAATAATGTTTATTTTTGGTTTGTGCTAAGCTATGCCAATTCAAATAAAAGAAATGAAAAAGATAATTTATAGTCTTATATTTCAACTTGTATAGAAATGTTTCGTTCTGCAGCCCACTGGGGGTTGTTGTCGGAGTCGGCCGCTGGTTCGTTAGTTAGGTGCTGGTTGTTATTGTTATTTTAATGGAATTCTGAGTTGGTCATTCGCAAAACCAATATATGTTATATTCTATAATTACAATCATGGGTATGTAATATATTATCTTGAGCACGTTACCATTTCTGACATTGGTTTTCTTGTTATTCTGAGATAAGTCGAGTTTGATAAATCAATCTCAGAATTAACACATCTGCTCAGTTGGTCATCGCTGGTGTTCTGAGGCATGTATTTGTTTTAAAATGATCATGAAACGTATTTGGAGGCACCTGACATTGTTTATGACTATCATTTGCCTTGACGCCAGAACTCGAAAGTCTGTTGAGTTCTTTCCAAAACTCCTTCGGCGACGACTTATTGAATCTTTTGAGTTCGTCGATATTGGATGCGTTCTTATTTTTGATCTTGCTATCCATCAGTTTCCGATAATGTATGGCCGGCTCATTCATTAAAAAGTTATTTTTCAAGCGTTTTGTCTCGATTATTATCGCATCTTTTCATATGAAATTTCTTACGAGCGTCGCGGCAATCCGTATCAACCAAGGTTTCTGGCGCGATTTGTTATCTCCCTTCTTCTGTCTAAAACCAAAAGTTTTCATTGCTGCGCATTACAAGCATGTCAGGAATGTCACGGCTCATATTGTCAATGTCCGAATATTCAATTTCTGATACGCAGTTGGAAGGTTGGGTCCTCACGTTGGCGCCGAAGTTTAATTTGATATGTAACCCAGAATGAACATCACTCCAAAATGGTGAAAAAGAATTCACACGGAAGTTCTTAATTAATCAGAAAATACTATTCCCGATCATATAGTCGATTACACTACAATCATTGGAAATTAATATTCCCGATCATATAGTCGATTACACTACAATCATTGGAAATTAATTTGCCCTTATACTTATCTTCACCGAATCGTCAATTAATTATGCATAAATCAGTGATTCCGCATAAATTTAGAAGAACCGTAACTACGTACCCTGCCCATATCTTCGGAATATCAGGTACTTCATAAGCCCAAGTGTCTCTTTCATTCTGGGTTATAAAATCCGATGGGTACCCCAAAATTTCCAATGTATTAATGAGGTCGTCGGTCGAATACCTCTTTGTCTCGTCAATATTTCTTGTCCTAGAATTGAAATCACCTATAGAAGTATAGACTCATCGTGCCGTCTTATGTCTCGGAACATGCTGGATTTCTGGAGCTAAGAAGGGGAGCATCTGCTAACTAAGAAGTGGCACCCATACGATTCGACGAAAAAGTACTCTCTATTGCCCATATCGTGAATAGTTTGTAAAGGTATGTCATCGCAATTTACAATCGCAGGTGTGTAGAACTATCTTATGCTTGCGAAATTTCCACTATTTTGTTGGTCACTGAAGAAAAATGAGAGATTTGTCAGTGATCAGTGTAATTTTTGGTATGACTAATACCATGCAACCAAATAATTTCCATACATAGCCGTTGGGTATTATCTACCGATCCTCGATGCGAACGGCGAAAAATCTAAATGCGATAAATTCTTCTCCGGCTCATCTGTTTTCTATGCGGGTGCCTCCATATTGTGAAAAAATCGCTAAGAAGGTAAACAAAAATCAACTTCGAAGTGGAACATAAAACGGGGCAGATGAGCAACAGTGGTTTAAAGTGGATGAAAACCGTTTGTACATAAATTGCGATACAGATCAATCATCTCATCGATAACAAGCGGGTATGTGTGGAAATAAAGATTGTCATCTTCAAGACCAAATTACTGGTACAAATGGGATTTTCAGATATATCGTTAATTTGGGAAGATGTTTAAGCGCAGTTCACTACAAATGCTTCTCATTGTGCAGTGTATCATAATTAATTTATTTCTCCCAGTATGAGAGTATTGTTGGGGCTTTGCTGGTGGGTCTATCATCCTAAGGTTGGCTTTGAAGTCAGACATGTTGGTTTCATTTACTACTGTGTGTAGTTTGTTCCATTCGATTGATGCGATACATGCTTGTCTAGTGTTGAGTGTTTGCGAAACAAAGATGGAAATTATCAGGGAATCTTCACGTATATAGGAATCACTGAACTAAATGGTTTCCCATAGGCGACGTTTCGGCCAAATTCACTGAATTGAAGCCTACATGCCATACCAGTGATGCTTACCCAGCTAGATTGACACCATGCAGTTGATCACGAAAATGCAAGAAAAATCATAGGTCATGTCTTTACTTTTTAAAATAAATCCCCAAGTCTACGACAGGGCTATCTCACAGCCAAATTTGATCTGGAAAAACCCAGAACTACAGCAGCTAGTTAAATAAATTTCCCGCTCACAAAAATCCAGCCGGGGTACTTATGCGATTTCTCTTTTGTTATGCTTTTGTTCTGCAATGATTAAGTTCAAAGGATCGTAGCTCGAAGTAAAAGCAAAATACATTACATTTGTGTTATGTGGATTAGATGTGATGAGCCATCGTTCAGCCTATAACCTGATTGTGTTCAGGTCTTCGTTGAATTTGTTGAATTCTGATTATAAGAAATTTAGATCAAAATCAGACCCAGTAATGCCATTATCGTCAGGTAACACCTGTTCCTGATTTTAACCTGACATTATATTTGAAGTATTACAGTACATGAAACTAACTGTGAAATTTTTGCTAACATCATATTTAATATTATTGCTGTCAACATTAATACAAGTTGAGTATAACACTAGCTGGGTACCCGGCATTGCTTGCTTGATTTAAACAATATTTATTTGCCCCGAATAATATTACATTTATGATGAACAACATTTTTCTGATGGAAACATGAGTAGAATATAAAAGGGGAGGAGGATCTAGCAGCAAGCAGATATCTGCTTTTGTTGAGCTATCTCCTCAGTTGCTTTCTTAAATGAGGATTAAATTATAAGTACGTCTTCAAGTCATTTAAATTAAAGTGATGTAAAACACATCGGTATGGCGATCAAATATAAATTGAGAATAATCTTGTTCAATTTAGCAATTTTTAGAACTATAATATCCAAATAGACAACAACACACAGTCATCTTCTATATATTTTGAGAACTCCGTGTATTCGAGAGATAGCCCACACCATCCGGACCTCAATGATATGATCGTGAATGAGTATTGATATACCCAACTAAACTTTGACAAACACCGGTAATGGTGTGTAGATCATTTACATATCTCTCCTATATATTTTGATACAATCTATCTAATTTACATATCTCTCTTATATATTTATGTTTGTGTGTGTGTGTTGTACTTCATACAAATCTACGATTCTCGACCGATCGGGACGAAACGTACGTGTGTGTAGTTTGACCAGGCGGTGGTCGTTGTCGTATTGGCGAGCCCGAGCGACACCCGTGCAGCGCATGCGCAGACGAGATCTCGGAAACGGGTGGAGCTATCTACTTGAAATTTGCTATGTGAATGTATCTTGCGCCGGGTACAAATTTTATCGGGTCGCCGAGCCCGTGCGACGCCAGCTTCGCGCATGCGCAGACCAGATATCGGAAACGGGTGGAGCTACCGGGTACAATTTTTTTCTTATTGAAACGCGTGGAGCTAAACATTAAAAAAAAATATAAAAAAATGTCATGTTTCGGACAAGCCGCCGGTGGCGGGCTAACCTGCTAGTCTAATATATATTTTGGAACTTCTGTCTGTCTGTCTGTTTGTTTGTTTGTTTGTTTGTTAGCAATGGCCGGGAAAACTGCAGGACGGATTTCGACGAAATTTGATACCTAGGAGTACTTTTGTCCGCGGAGTATTTTGGATGGGTCAAATCGTGACCCCGAATTTACCTTGACCTTCAAAATGGTCAATTTCAAGGTCAAATCGCGCCTTTCGACGCAATTTGATACCTAGGAGTACTTTTTTCCGAGGAGTGTTTTGGACGGGTCAAATCGTGACCCCGACCTGACCTTGACCTTCAAAATGGTCAATTCAAAATCAAATCGCGCCTTTCGATGGAATTTCGACGAAATTTCATACCTAGGGTAACTTTTGTCCGGGGAGTGTTTTGGACGGGTCAAATCATGACCCCGACCTGACCTTGACCTTCAAAATGGTCAACTCAAGGTCAAATCGCGCCTTTCAACGGATTTCGATGTTATTTAGCCCGGAAGAAGTCGGGTCACCCTGCTAGTTCTTATATATTAATCAAATGCAGTGACTATCGATGGCGAAAGCGTTTTCGTTAGTTTATCGCCGATAGATGCGTCCTGAATCAAGTAGTAAATATTTGCTTCAAATTTTCGGCGATGTTAGTAGAATGTTACATTCCACCAGTTGACATAGCTCCCGATTATTAACTTATCAGTTTCACACACCCTAACAAGTACGTAATATATCTTTAATTATCCGTGTCCCTTTGAGTCAACTGAGATAAACCACACTTATTCAATGAGACACCTCAGGAATGCGCCATATTCTCCCTCTATACACGATAAACGCTCTTTATTGTTAACTAGGGAATTTCCAGTAAAAAATAACGTGTAAATAAATGGTCTTTATTACTTTCTGGTGTTCACGTGCATGAAAAAATTATCATTTATATTATAAATAGAATGGCTAATAGTATATGCTTCTCTTGCCACTGCAATGGGTGTGGGAACACTATTTCACTAAGAAATACATCCCCGCTTCAATATATATGCATGCATGGGCGTAGCCAGTTTGCTCTACGGCGGATTCGTCAGCTGATACCAACGCCATAATTGATCCTGGGAGCCCAGTAGATGGGTGGATATCCAATATGACGGACGCTTCACTCACCAAAACGTTCAGAATTCTTGATGGCGAACAGTATGAATAATTATAACTTGCATTTCCCTGACAGAAGCTTTTTAATCGAAACACTGCACGGTAGTTCTATATACTATATCCAAGTATTATCTAAGTTGATTAATGCCAATAGTATAGTACGAAACGTTCTGGTCCTCTTGGCGCCTACCAATTCTTCATTTCGAAGACATGCGGATCGTAACATTAATATTTAATAATATCGCGATTCCCTACTGAGCGTGAGCGTCATAAGAGTAAATTTAAATCGAACTGTTACAAACTTGTGATAATTGTTTTGTCTCTTCTGTAAATCTAAAAGATGTATTTGCTACCTGTTCGAATATGGCCGACATTAATGTCAATAGAGCATTGTCTTTCCCAGGTCGGTTCGTCCGAACCCATTGAACCCAAGCTAGTTAGGCCCATGATGCATATACATTTGGAACGTATATTACTTTATTACTATACTAACTAAAACAGGCTATATACCCCCTTTATGTGAAATCTAAATAAGTGCCTGTGTCATGTGGCCCCTGTGTGAGCTTCGCGAACATTTTGTTCTTGAACATGTTCCCAAAAGAGGCTATATTAAGTGATGGGGGGGGGCCTCCTGCCCAAATGCAAACGACCTTGGCCCATTGTGCACTGCCTGTATAGGGGCCGTTGTGCGCTTCAATCTAAACAGACTTTAGTCAGCAGCGTACGTGCCACAGTACCCTGCACTGCGGCCTATTTGAGCACTTTGCTATTTTAAACATTTTATTTAAATAGATTTACACTCAAACTGAAATATTAAAGAGCTTTTAGCACCGACAGTGTCGTAACTGTATTAGTCCCGGTCGGATCGGGACTGTTGTAACTATATATATATATTTTTTATTTTTTATTTTTATTGAATAACATTTGAACATACGTATACATAGCTAATACAAGTTACATCTAAAGAATGCATTACTATGCAGACACACGCCTATCGCTCTGTCTTGCGCTCTCTACAGACATACCAGCTTTCATACGTAACTTACATACAATCCCGACTGAGGCCACGTTCACGAACCTGGGATACCTTGTCAGGGGAATACGTTGCATTTGACTTACATGTCAAAGATTTGCTAAATATGGAGTATAAACTACGAGTATTATTTTCAGTCATTGCCGTCTATTATATATTGGACAGTTTCGAAGCCTGGAAATATATATGCGCTCATCGAATTTTAGAGATTTCAGACATACAATATAAAACTATTTTTAAGGGTCAACTGTGTAATCGGTATTTGTGTTTAGTATCTAAAATCATATGTTCTAATGCTAAAATAATATACATTAAGAATTCAAGATATATCATTCATATGTGCAGGAATTGGCTTTAATTTGACGAATCGTGTGGAAATTTGGCGTGCAATTTGTCGAGGTGTGTGAACGTAGCCTTAGTCCCGTGGGTGAAGGTCGGCTGTTATCGGTGGTGAACAAGTAGATATAGTTTCTTTAACAGAGTATAAGAACATGTGATGTGGGTATATATATACACAATGGAAGTAATAATTAGTTATGTGCTCTGGTCGATATTTCTGTATTCATTCATGGCCAACTAAGGACGGCTATGAATAGTGGGAGTAATATAATAGTAGCAATAATAACATTTCTGGTGATAGGAGTAATTATTGTGCATTTTCTTTCGCTGCAAATTTGAACAAGAACCAGTCTTTTTCGAACTCTTCCAATTTAAATTCACGGCTTGCATTATATTTTTCATATTTATATCGAAAGCGTAAATCTCCTTGGAATGACGAAATTGTTAATTTTTCTGGTGTGAATTTTGTTCTATAGATATATTGTTTTACTAAGAGCCAGAATAAATTAGTGGTGTAATTGTCATTTACACATCGGGACCCAATTATCATTATTCGTTTAGTCGCTTGCAATTTGACGTTGTTTCGGTAACCCCATGAATGTATGTCTGTCAGAAAAGTTTGAACGTGTTCACATTCCCAAAATATATGTGATATGCTTTCCTTCTTGTCTTTGCAACGCACGTGTGTATCATCTTGTCGAATTTTGGCTATTTTCAGGAAGCTATTAGTTGATATAATTCTAGAGTTAATTCTATACTGAACCCATTGAAGCTTTGTGTCAGGCGTCGTGGAAAATGGTAGTTTATTGTATATATTCCAGTCAATTTCTTCTTCGCCTATTTCTATTTGCCATTTTGCATGGGAAGTGGGTACATGGCAATCGTGGTTTAATATGTCATAGAAATCGCGTCCTCCGCGAGGGTTTCTGAGTAGGGTCACAAAATTATCTGGGAGGGTGGGAATCGGGCTTCGGACAATGGGTTTTGAGATTTTGTTTGAGTAAAAGATAAGCTGTCGTCGGATACTATTTAAGATAAGGAAGTTTGTACGTATTTTGTAAGTTGAGTATATCGTTTCAGTCGTATGGAAATTGCCGCTTTCTTGTAACAGATCGTGTACAAAATATATTCCCTCCTTGTGCCATGCAGCAAAATTGATAGGGCTTCCATTCATTTTTATATTGGCGTTGTTCCAGAGAGTGCATGTAGATATGTTTACATTTCTAATATTTTTTTCTAGGAAATTTGTCCATGCTATAAGTACGTCGCGCCAAAAGTGATTTTGAACCTTTTTCGCTTTACTGTAAAAATATGAATAATGATAGGTGAGGAAAACAGGGTCTTTAAGAATAGGGAGTTCTGTCAACGGAGTCCATTTAGAGCTTTTGTTCACTAAACGCCAGGGCCCTGTTTCATGAAAGCAACTTATGACATAGTTGGGACTTAAGATGGTCATAAGTTCAAACTTCAGTCAAAAGTGCGTTTCACGAACAAGGTCTTAACTTAAGATGGTCTCAACTTTGGTCTTAACGTTAAAGGGGTACTGTACGCCATTTTCATTAAATTTCCGGTGACAACAACGATCTAATATCGATAATATATAGAAACATAAGTAATTTGAGTCGAAGATGTATTCTGTAAACGCTCAGGTTAATAGGCTATCTTAAAATTTAATAATTTAAAAGTTAATAATTTCATATAAATTGAATTTATGACTGGAGCCATAAAATGGCGTCAATTAAATTACGAATTTGCGTAATCAAATAAAGTAAATCAGGGATACTGGCTTGTTAAACCGATCGCACACACGATCGCTTAAAATATTATGATGATACGGGGAGAACACTCAAGCCACTCACTGACTAGCGACGATACAATAACTTAAATGATTATATGGGACTAGTATGCCTATAATATAACTTTTATTTGATTCATTTGGTTGAAAACTGTACAAATATTACTCGACAACGACAATTTTTATTTTTGCATTCCGGTAAATTTGTCATCCGTAACACTACTTTGTACTCAACAGACTTTCAAATAATGAAAAAAGTGTTACCTTATTCTCAGACTCGGAGACTATAGAAACCAACAACAACATTTGGCGTACAGTACCCCTTTAAGACTGCTGTGAGGTGTCATAAGATAATCTTAAAGTTAAGACCAACGTGATAAGTGGCATATCGATCACAAGTATGGCGGCCTATGTTATTTTGCAAATTACGGAGATATCTGTACATTGTCTGGATGGGCAATTCGTCGTCTGGTATACAGGGTCGTGGCTACAGAGTGAGAGCGGGTGTTCGCCTCGAAATGTCCAACTACACCCCCTTAAACAACACCAAATTCTCTTTGGGTTTAAACATTCCAACTGGTACCTCAAACTTTCCAAAACCATAGTTTGGAGAAGGCACCCCCCCCCCCCCCACCGTATCACAATAGGGTTAGTTTGGTAAAAACAATTCAGAGCACAGGCTTATCATCAGGGACGTGGCGAATGGGGTTTGTGTGTTGTCTACCCCCCCCCCCCCCCACACACACACACTTTGGTCAAAATGTTTAGCAATTGGAAATTTCATGCCTGACAACAACATTAATCGTACACTATATATAGGTTTCAATTGTTTGAATTTCTAACTAGTAAAGGAATGTGTTGTTTTAGACAAACAGCAGCAACCGAAAATCACCAACTTTAGGGGCGTCCGGTTAGAAATTTCGAACTGTTGGAATATTTGAGATACCAATTGGAAAGTTTAAATCCAACGGGTGGGGTGGACATGGCATTTCGCGAACATGGAAGTTTGGCCCGCTTCAATTAAGGGGCGGTGCAGTTGGAAATTGCACGATGTACCCCCCCCCCCCCCCCCCACAGAGACCAACTAGCCACCCCGAGCCTCGTCGAATGTAGGATATAGTCAATTATCAGCTGTGTATGTGACCTACAGATAATATATATTATAAAATTGTATTACCCACGAATTAAACTTTTGATAAGAATTATGGCCTAGCTCAAAGCTCACAATCTCCTCTATGTTATTCCATATGTGTGTGGGGAGATGGGGTAAAATGATATCAATTAATGTATTGATTCTTTCCTCTTTCCAAATTTCCAGATATGTCATATAGGAAAGGTAACACAAACGCTCTTTATCAAAATATGTTTTAGAAATAGTGACAATTTTCTATAGAGAATATTATTTTTATTGAGTTTATGCCCACGCCCATATGTCGTGATTTTCAAGGCTGTCCAAATTTTTGTCATGTTTTTTTTTCAGGGGTGGGATGACCGTTGTACAGCATACTGTATATATGATATACACACCCGTAACGATGACACCCCTTAATACGAGTGTGCTAATGGAAATGTAGTTATATATATATCCATGGTATGACAACCGCATAAAAACAATAAAAAAGTTACTCTAACAAATATTTTTCATTTCCCTTTGAATCGAAAAATGACCTATGTGTGTCCTGATGACATCGCCAATTTATTTTGATTATTGCTACACATAGAGAGCGGTTGTCGATAATACACGAGTTATGCCGGCTCACATACAAAAATCGCCGCCTGATCATTGCTCTCAGTGGATTAACTCGGCGTGAATGCATGGTCGCAGTCATGCATCGATCCATATAATTATATTGTCTTATTTCTGACACCGCCACTCGTCAGTAAAGCAAAGCTCGTCATTTTAAGAGCCTGTGATGTACTCATGTTCGAATTCACATCGTGGAACTCATACAAGTCTAAGATCCATATGCGAATATAAGGCCACTGACTATAGACACTAAGATACATGCGCTGATTCGCCCACCCCACCCCATCTGCTATCCAGCATCCCTGGCACACAATAATGTCAACTCGGACTCGGCTCTTTCTCGATAACCTCTCAATGCCGTACATAAAGATTGCCCAAGCCCACATTTTTTTGTTCCGGACTGTAGAAAATTGTCGATAACCAGTCTAAATGAGCGGGAACTTAACATACTACTTAAGTAGGACTTACTCTTGTTTTGTGAAACGCGTTCTTGAAACGGAAAAGTTACATCATAAGATCCACCTTAGATCTTATATTAAGTCCATCTTAAGATAATCTTATGACCTTGCTTCATGAAACAGGCCCCAGATCCATGTTATTTTCATGGAAGTGATAAAGTTTTTAATATCTACCATCTTGAGGCCATCTTGTTTATAGTCTTGTCATAACAGTTTTCTTTTGACTCGGTCACGCTTGCTGCCCCACACAAAGTTAAAAAACAATGATTCTAGTCTATGTACAAATTGTGGTTCTGGGTTGGGGAGCGATACGAATAGGTGAGTAAGTTTGGGGAGTATGAGAGATTTAATCACCGTTATTCTACCTAGCGGGGTAAGTAATCTGTGCTTCCAAATTTCAATGGATCTTGTTATGTCGTCGAATTATTTTTCGTAATTATCTGACATTAAGTTTAAGTTTGTATTAAAGCGGATACCAAGTAGGTCGAAAGAATCTGAAAATTTTATATTGAGGTCTGGGCATATATGGTCACTTCGCCCTGTATAACAACCAATCCACGACGCCTGACATTTACTAGGGTTGATCCATAAACCAGAAATTTGTACGAAAACGTCAAGAATGTGATATGCTTCTCTTACACTTGTTTCATTGCCGTCCAGGATGAGTGTCGTGTCGTCTGCATATTGGGTTAATCTGTATTCTTCACCACCGAGGGTTATACCTTTAATATTTATATTATTTCTAACCATGAGTGCTAGCACTTCCGCGCATATTAAAAAAATATAGGGTGAAATTGGGTCTCCCTGTCGACAGCCTCGAGAAATAATAACATTTTATGATATATGCCCATTAACGAGAACGGAAGAATTTATATTTTTATAGAACACTGAGATCCATTTTTTAATCGAGTCACCGAAATTAAACATATCAAGGCATTTATGTAGAAATTTCCATGACACAGAATCAAATGCCTTTTCAAAGTCAACGAGAAGAAGAAGCCCTGACTTATTTTTTATTTTCGTATTATAAATAATGTCATATATTAGCCTTATATTGTCGCCGATATATCTGCCTTTTAGGAATCCAGTCTGATCAGGATTGATAATGTTTGGGAGTACGGTTTTTAATCTTTCGGCAATACACGATGATGCTAATTTATCGGTACAGTTTAATAAGGTTATTGGTCTCCAGTCCTTTAAAAGTTGGCGATCGTTGACTTTCTTTGGAATGAGTGTAATCAGGCCTTGTTTTGTGTGATGGACAATTCTCCAGCGTCAAAGGATTCGTTTAGTGATTCACATAGAATTTGACCTAAATCTGACCAAAATAATTTCCAAAATTCATACTGATAACCATCTAGGCCACTAGATTTGCCATTTTTAGATTTCTTCAAAGCTGTTGTAAGTTCATTTAGAGTTATGGGACCTTCAATATGTTGCGCAGACATTGGTGAAAGGGTGGGGTTGTCCAAATCAGAAAACACATTTTCGGTGTGATAGCTATTGATTGGTTTTGAAGAGTATAGTGTCTGGTAAAAATTACGAGTCTCTTCTAAGATATCGTTTTGGTTTGTAAGACTATCCCCTTTGTAACTATATTAGTCCCGCTGTCGGATCGGGGCTGTTGCTTTTCTAACCGAGTTCCGTCTAATCTGCTGAACGGTATGCACAACAATTCACAACTTTCATAACAAAAACAACAGTCGTTACTTATATTCACAAACTGAAATCTGGTCATTTAGCACCAAGTTCCAACGATGATAGTATAAAATTAACAAATATGGGAAAATGAATGGGGTTCTCAAGCAGTGTTTTGCTCTTTCTCAAGTAACTGTAGAGGAACATCTATCCCTTTTAAACATTCTTTCAACTATACAATAAATAACACATATACAGACCCAGACGGAATTTTCATGGGCCAAACGAAGATAATCCATTTTTCTTTGCAGACTTTTATACTGGAGTAGAAAGTTTTGAATATTATTCTATAATAATTGGCGGAGACTGGAATGCCACACAAGACTATAACCTAGAGACACATAACTATAATCATCAAAATAATATGAAATCAAATGAAACCATACTAGATAGAATGGAGCCATTAGATCTACATGTTGTATGGCGTTTGGAAAACCCAGGAACAAAATATATAGGCGATGGGGACTATTTTTTGACAACCTCAGATCTTCAAACAGATAAGGTCAATACAAATATACATATTAGCTATAATCAGTCCATAGTCCAGTGTCCTTTAATTTTTCATTAAGAAAACATGTTAGAGGACGTGAGCTTTATTAGCAGGTCGGGAATATGTGGATAGCATTAAAGTTGTTATCACCGAGACAGTAAACCAATATTCAGACCCAAAATATAGAAAAACATATGATCTAAAGTTAACAATAAACGATCAACTATTTCGGGAAACCCTAAAACTTATTATTCATGGGAATACAATATCACACAGCTCACATAAGAAAAACACGGAAAATAATAGAGGCCTACTCCTTGGAGCCGAAACTAAAACAAATGTATACCCATATAGATGCTGGAGATCACTCTGTCAAAGATTAATTAGAAAGACTAGAAATAAAACTACAAACAATTAGAGGAGACAAAATACAAAGTCTGATTTCAAGGTGAAAGGCAAAATGGAAAGTGGAAGAAGAAAACACAACCCAGTATTTCTGTAATCTAGTAAAACGAAATTATACGGAAAAAATTATTCCGAAGTTGATAATTGATGATGTGGAAATAACAGTACAGAAAGAAATTATAAATGAACAAAGGAAATTTTATATCTCACAACTAAAACGGCCTGTTAAACATACAGATTTTTTAACCCACCAAACCCATTTTACAATTGTCTTGATAATGAGGAAAGTAAAATAGAAGGTGAAATCACAAACCTAGAATGTTCTCAAACACATGAAACATAATAAATCACCTGGGTAAGATGGTTTCACATCTGAATTTATAATGTTCTTTTGGAAAGATATTGCTGAGTTTGTTGTTAATTCCGTAAACTACGGATAGCATACAGGTCTTCTATCTATCTCACAATGACAAGGTGTTATAACATGTCTACCTCAATCAGAAAAAAGCAAGTTTTACTTATAAAATTGGAAACCAAATTCTCGCTTAAACGTGGATGCCATAATTGCTTCTACCGTCATTGCAAACCGTATAAAACTGTTCCTCCCAAAACTGATGTCAAGCATACAACTTGGTTTTATTAATGGTAGAGGTATTGGAGAATCAACTCGCCTCATACCTGATCTGTTGGAGACATGCGAGAATCAACAAACATAATAGTGTTTGTAAATTTTGAAAAAGTCTTTGACTGACTTGAGTGGACCATTATTTAAGAATGCTTGACATTATTCAACTTCGGACAATCGATTATACCAAATAAAGGAAGGGGTGACACCCTTATACATACCACACAAAGGAAGCTGTGACACCATTGTACATACCACATAACGGAAGTGGTGACGCCATTGTACATACCACACAACGGAAGGGTTGATACCCTTATACATACCACATAAAGGAAGGGTTGACACCCTTATACATACCACATAAAGGAAGGGTTGACACCCTTATACATACCACACAAAGGAAGGGGTGACACCCTTATACATACCACATAAAGGAAGGGTTGACACCATTGTACATACCACACAAAGGAAGGAGTGACACCCTTATACATACCACATAAAGGAAGCGGTGACACTATTGTACATACCACATACAGGAAGAAGTGACATCTTTATACATACCACACAAAGGAAGGGGTGACACCCTTATACATACCACATAATGGAAGGAGTGACATCTTTAAACATACCACATAATGGAATGGGTGACATCTGTATACGTACCACATAAAGGAAGGGTGACATCTTTATACGCACCACATAAAGGAAGGGGTGACATCTTTATACGTACCACATAAATGAAGGGGTGACACCCTTATACATACCACATAAAGAAAGGATTGACACCCTTATACGTACCACATGAAGGAAGTGGTGACACCATTATACATACCACATACAGGAAGTGGTAACACCATTGTACATACCATATAAAGGAAGTGATGACACAATTATACATACCACATAAAGGAAGTGGTGACACCATTGTACATACCATATAAAGGAAGTGTTGACACCATTGGACATATCATATAAAGGAATTGGTGACAACCTTATACATACCACATAAAGGAAGTGGTGACACCATTGTACATACCATATAAAGGAAGTGGTAAAACCATTAAGCATACCACATAAAGGAAGGGGTGACACCTGTATACATACCAGATAAAGGAAGGGGTGACACCTTTATACATACCACAGAAAGGAAGGAGTTACACATGTATACGTACCACATAAATGAAGGGGTGACACCCTTATACATACCACACAAAGGAAGGGGAGGAACCTTTATACGTACCACATAAATGAAGGGGTGACACCCGTATACGTACCACATAAAGGAAGGGGTGACACCCTTATACATACCACATAAAGGAAGGGTTGACACCCTTATACATACCACATAAAGGAAGGGTTGAGACCCTTATACATACCACATAATGGAAGGAGTGACATCTTTATACGTACCACATAAAGGAAGGGGTGACACCCTTATACGTACCACATAAAGGAAGGTATGACACCCTTATACATACCACATAAAGGAAGCGTTGACACCCTTATACATACCACATACAGGAAGGAGTGACATCTTTATAGGTACCACCTAAAGGAAGGGGTGACACCCTTATACGTACAACATAAAGGAAGGTATGACACCATTATGCATACCACATAAAGGAAGGGGTGACACCTTTATACGTACCACATAAAGGAAGGGGTGACACCCTTATACGTACCACATAAAGGAAGGGGTGACACCTTTATACGTACCAAATAAAGGAAGGAGTTACACCTGTATACGTACCACATAAAGGAAGGGATGACACCCTTATACATACCACATAAAGGAAGGGGTGACACCCTTACACGTACCACATAAAGGAATCGGTGATACTCTTATACATACCACATAAAGGAAGGGGTGACACCCTTATACGTACCACATAAAGGAATGTGTGACACCTTTATACGTACCACACAATATAAGGGGTGATACCCTTATACGTACCACATAAAGGAAGTGGTGACACCCTTATACGTACCACATAAAGGAAGCGGTGACACCCTTATACATACCACATAAAGGAATGTGTGACACCCTTATACGTACCATATATATGAAGTGGTGACACCATTATACGTACCACATAAAGGAAGGGGTGACACCCTTATACGTACCACATAAAGGAAGTTGTGACACCATTATACGTACCACATAAAGGAAGAGGTGACACCCTTATACGTACCACATAAAGGAAGGGGTGACACCTTTATACATACCACATAAAGGAAGGAGTGACACCCTTATACGTACCACATGCAGGAAGGGGTGATACCCTTATACGTACCACATACAGGAAGGGTGACACCTTTATACATACCACATAAAGGAAGGAGTGACACCCTTATACGTACCACATACAGTAAGGGGTGATACCCTTATACGTTCCACATAACGGAAGGGGTGACGCTTTTATGCATACCACATAAAGGAAGGGGTGACACCCTTATACGTACCACATAAAGGAAGGGGTGATACCATTATACGTACCACATAAAGGAAGGGTGACACTTTTATACGTACCACATAAAGGAAGGTGTGACACCTTTATACGTGCCACATAAAGGAAGGGGTGACACCTTTATACGTACCACATAAAGGAAGGGTGACACCCTTATACGTACAACATAAAGGAAGGGGTGACACCCTTATACGTACCACATAAAGGAAGAGGTGACACCTTTATACGTACAACACAAAGGAAGGGGTGACACCCTTATATCATGCCCCGTAAAGGAAGGAGTGACACCTTTATATGTACTACATAAAATCATGCTCGTTGTTTCAGAAAATCACTGATATTTCGACTGATAAACAACACAGGAATCGCAACGATGCAACGCAACGTGTTCTCATGGACAGTGTCCCTGATTGCGTTTATGTCAGTGATCATCTTCAGGGAACATGCGTGCGCCGAAATGTGTGAGCCGCCGACTTTACTGCCGAAAGCTGTGGATTCTTCTCTGACCATTCAGCTCAGAACCAGGAGCATTAACATTGCAAGGTGTAGCCGGATGTGCGCATATACTAAGGGATGCGTCAAGGTAGCATACAGTGCAAATACTACGACGTGTCACCTCCTCCGAACCGGTAACGGCGAGGTACTGGATCAGGAACCCTCGATGGAATTCGGTAATAAAACTATTATGGTGAGTACACATGTACATGGACTTTCAGTTCCAAACTTGGAAAGTAATATTTCTTCACTAAATGGATTCCCCCTCAATTGTGAAAGTATACATTGGAACTGTCAGTTATTCATATGGTGGGTGTAAAATATAAGAAGACGACATACAGACGAACAGATAATACAAAATGTAATGCAAGGGTTCGTTTTAGCTGGTGAGAACTTTCATGTTTCATGTTCATTGCCGTTTCTTGAACTTATAATCTGAACATTTCCTAGGGAACTTCTCGCCAAGAGTATATAGCAAAGACATTGAATGCAATGTATATATTTAGTACTCCGCACTTCACTCTTGTACCCGTCTTACTCAGCAATGTTTGCATTGTTGGATCGGTGATTAAAAAACCCAACCCTCATGCATGTCGACACATGCTACATGGTGTAATTGCTTTATGTAATACAACTATCTATGCTCAAACACTCATCACTGGTGCTTGTATACTATACAAGGTTTCATCGGGATGATATGTCATACATGGACTACAGATTTAATTTTACTATAATTTCTTCCTTTCATGCTAATTTATTATCATAGATATCATACATGTATGTCCGCTAGTTACACGTACCGATTGTCTCATTTGTTATTATACGGGCCGAAGGAGTATTACAAGACTCAAATCAGAATAATGCTTTTTATAGGTAACCAATAAGTGGTAAATAGGTGTGCAGATACCTGATTCCTCGTTCACTTGTCATACAATTAGGGCGGAGAGCAGTGGCCCGGGCGGTTTTACAAAATTAGAAAAAGAATTTCGAATGTACGCACCAAATGAAATCATCAGAGAAGGAAAAGAGACAAAGCCAAATAAGATTTTCATCAGTTGCAAGTTGCTAACCCGTGCCATACTAAACGCATGAACACAAACTGTTCGGCCTTTCCTCGCAAATCAGAATAATGGGGTTTTTTTTAGGGATCAATCACACACATACCACGAGACTCCGTGTGCTGACAACGCGATCTGCTCACAGTACTTTGAAAAGCTGACGAAACTCCTATCAGATGTTCGTCTCAAGATGTGTCCATTATATTTCATTTCTACGATGACCTGGCATTCCCAACATCACGTGATAAACCGTCTCAAAATATTGAGTGAATTCCTAGCGTAATTAATGTTTGCGAGAAACGTGGTATTTAGAAATAAAAAATAAAAGATGCGAAATAATAATAATAAATAACATAAAAACAAAAAGATGCGAAAGAATAATCAGTCATGAATATCGTTGACTGATAAAAACTCGAAGATGATGTCTCCTACATCGCGATGAGTAAAATGAATTATGGTTATATGGCTTGTATTCAGTTTTCCAACAATAGTTGAATTTGACAATGCGTCAGGGGGGGGTCGAAAAAAATTCCCGGCACGTATGATCATTTTAATTTTTTCCGGCCTCGGAACACCCACCCTCCCAATTTCTTCCGTTTCCGGCCTTTTTTCCAGGCAATTTTGGACACCCACCCTTTTTTCCGTTTCAGGAATTTTTTTCCGGTCAGTTTTGGACACCCACCCCCTAAATAGTTTATTTGCGCGAGATTTTAATAGAACAGTGGATAATGAAGCTAACGATACTATTTGAATTTATCATATAAGTGTCATTAATGAAGAAATGTGTCTATGTGTCTATGTCAACACAATCAAATTTCTAGGGATATGCAGAATGCCAAAGTTTTTATTAACATTCATTTTCATAATATATAGTCACATGATCTAGTCACCTAATCACATTTGAGTATTCTACAGACTACATGGTACAACACATTTCAGATTATTTGATATTTTGATATTTGCTATGTGATATATTGCTTGAACCAAATTGTTTATCAAAACATGTGGAAATACAACTGTTCATCCCAGTTCATCCCAGTTTGAAGAATAATGCTAATACCAAACATAACCATGATATACCCGCATGACTCTTCTTGTGGCATCTCAGAAACCCGAACTGAGGAAACATGTTATAGCGTGTAATGGCAGGCTGGTAGCCACTGCCTGAAGTAATAGGCTTCGTAATAATTGGGAAAAACATATGTATGGATAGCCCAATCTCACTTCTTTTTTGCTCACGATATCAGTGACGATAAAATCTGTGTTACTGTGATTAACATTACAAGCTGATCCACATTAACTTGGAAAACAATTTGAAATTGTTCTAGCTGGTCCGGCTGGCCTTCAATTTATATGTTAAGATTTTATGTTTTACGTTGTCAAAAGTCTATTTTATTCCATTATTTATTATATCTTTATTTCCATGTCACATATGGTCAAGTGTGCTTTCATTTTATTGCTTATTTTCAGCTGAGTTCTGCATAGTTATTCTTATTTTGTTGTATCAGTAGATAGAATCCTGATTAAATTTTATTTTTCCAATAGCGCAGTTTCTTGTTCTATCAAGTTGAATTTGGTTTATTGTTGGCCATTGTGCAACTGATCCAACTTATGATAACCTCTATGTATAGTACTATCAGGTGGACCCGACTTCGTCCGGGCTGTTTCCCCTCTGCTTTTCGGCGAATTGCGCGATTTGACCTTGAATTGTCCATTTTGAAGGTCACGAATTGACCCGTCCAAAACACTGCCCGGACAAAAGTACCCGACAAAAGAACCCGTCAAAATCCATCCGGTTTTACCCGATTTGACCTCGAATTGAACATTTTGAAGGTCAAGGTCAGGTCGGGGTCACGATTTGACCCGTCCAAACACTCCTTGGAAAAAATTACCCCTAAGTATCAAATTTCGTCAAAATCCGTCTGGCAGTTTTCCAACACCAACACCAACACCCCAAAAATGGTGGAAATCGGCCCTGCGAATACCGGGAAATCGGCCCAGCGGATACCGAGATACCCTATGTATCAAATTTCGTCCGTAACAATCGGCCAGTTTTACCCGATTTGATTTCCACTCAAGTATATAAACGCGCCTCATATACACACGCTCATTAATTATCAAGCTTCAACGTAATGATGAATTAGCATTTTGTGGTAAATTTTAACTAATTATGACTAATTATTTTCTCGCCGTCAAAGTTGAACAATGTCGATGTTGTTGACATTGACGGCTTGGGGGCCACCGATAGATTCGTACATGGAAGCCATTTCAGCTAAATGGATTCTTGGATGAGATTCCAGACCATAAATATGATAATAATTTAGCGAACTTTTACCCGCGGGGTAACTGTAAACGACTTGAGCCTATGCGTGGTGTGAATATACAAAAAATAAATCTATCGACAATAGACCTAAGAATATCAGCTATAACAAAATTGATATCTCAGAAATTGTAAATGATATATTTTGGGATAGATACACGATTCTTAATAGCCTGCAAATTGACAATATAAATTGTAAATGTTATACTTTTGGGATAAATACACGATGCGTAATTGCCTGAACATTGCTTACGTTCGTCGACGTATGAATATAGAGTTATCCTCCCTGCATCGGGTGACAATCACGCCGGATCTGGATATATTAGTTTTGAAGGTCAAGGTCGCGTCGCACGAGTAAATTAATATGCCTATGTCAGTCCCCGGCCGAAAGTACCCCCACATACCAAGTTTCATCGAAATCGGGTCGGCCGTTTTCGAGTTCATCGCGATCACACACACACACATACTTGTAATGTGTTACAAATGGGGTATTTTGCATTAAACTAGCCAATCGGTATCTGGCCTTTCTAATGTACCAGGGTGAACGAAATTAATTGTAACAGGAACATATGACGGGGGCATCACACTGAACAAGAAATAAACGTTCTATCACCTTTAAATGGATTTGAGGTTTTTATCCTCACAAGTGGGTTCATTTCAAAACACATGTGTATGACAAATGGTAACAGCCATGTGTGACAACCGGAACAGGATACACAATACAAAAATTGTGCGAAATGGGCACATCTTCGGCATTGAGAATGTGTTAATTTTAACATCCGACAAAATGTGACAAATGGGCACATCGTATGCATTGATAGAAATGTGTTAATTATACACACCGGACAAAGTGTGATCAATGGGCACATCCCTGAAACTGAGTTCCAATTGTTCCGGATCGCAACTGTGTTTTTTTTAATTCCTAGCTAATTTTCATTATATAATAAAAGCTCTATATGTGAAGGTTTTAACTTCCGAATCGCGACGCACCGATTTCGTGGTATCAAAATGATATGATGCAGGTTCAAATCTGATGAGAAATTGGTTAAACACGGAATTTCATTTTAAATATTCGATATGTATTTTCATCGTGTTCGAGTCAGCAGAGGCTTATATACACGCATAAATTATTTTTGAATATGAATGGTAACTTAATATCAATCACCAGCCCGGAGGTTTCATTTATTCCGGACATATATACCACAGCAATTTTTCAAATGCTTTTGTATTTGCACGGAAGAGAAAATTTATTTTTACCAATTATAGGAATAGACTAACAATGAACGCTCTTTATTGTTCCAACGTGACTCGGAAATCAGAAACCAAAATACATGCATATCATACATACGTCGATCTGATATCAGGACTTGTTGTGTTCTTCCATATTCAGTGTTCCGAGAAATTTTACTCCAAAAATGGTAACCGGCTTGATGCAGCGTTTCCAAATTGGCGAACGTGGAGCCATGATTTACAGTGCGCATGCGCAACCCCGCGCATCCCGGTTGTCACACACCTACGCTACGCGTGCGCACTTGTAATCCTAGTGTTGATTTTTAACAACATAAGATACATTAAATGACAAGTTTACTAATATTACTATTTGACAAATACACACAAATTCATTTTCATACTGCGAAATAATAAAACAGAAACATGCAATATCACCTGTAACATAGTCCGTCTTTTTGTTCCCACAAAGGGTGTGAAACGCCAGATTTTCATCAACTATTATGATAAAATGTTGTAAATGCTGATTACATTGTTTATAGTTATTGTTTGATAAATATTTATGGTTATTTGTGTTGTAACATCGGTCCCGTGTGGGTTCAATAAACTGATCAAATCTTGGTTAATTAATGCAAATTTGATATCTGAGCTCCATATTCAATAACAATTGCTTCGTTAAAAAAACTGACAAAGTGACGGAGATATTATAGAAGGTGGATGTTATTTTTTCACGAAAGACAGGTGCATTGCAGGATCGGCGAAAAGTGATCATAGCGTCGTCTTTGTGGATACTGGTAATTAGATTCATTGATCTTTATTTTAGTCAGATCGGACCGAATGTGTTAAAGCCATTACCCCACCCTTGGTATATAAGCTAGAAATGGCACTTATGGCCACACAGTGTTCTGTCGTGGGCTCTAGGTTTAAAAAGCCGTCTCATCTTGCCAGTCTCCGTGAAATACATCGACAAAAAAGCTTTGGTGAAAGTAATAACATTTATATAGGCTTATTGTATCTAGGAGAAAATGGCGAACAATAACACTGATTTTATTGAGCCGGAGTCGTCGAATTTGAAAATATTTATTACTGCGACTGGATTGGTTGATATTTGTTTAAATTCCTTTGTTCTTCTAATCATGTATACTGACAAGACATTACGACGAGATTTCTATGCGATGCAGGTGTTATGTCTGAGTGTTATAGATTTCATGATGGGGATATCTTTTGTGTTCATTGCCGCAGCGACGTCATTCGATTCCGTAAGAAGTAAAACTACGTGTTTTGGGAGCCTGTTTTTATTCATCACAACCATGACTGCGTCGAACACACAACTTCTTCTCATCTGCTTATTCCGCGTTATGGCGCTGAAATTCCCCTTCACGTACCGACGACTACGTAGAGCATCATCGACAACAAATTCGGTCACAGTGTGCATTGTCTTCGCATTCTCAACAATTACCTTCGGGATTCCGTCCATTTTCTGGATTGGCGATGGAGATAAAATGATCCAAAAGTGTGTCGTCTACACTGCGTATGAAAACGTGGACAGTATAATGACCTTGGCGTCAATAACACTTCTCGGAGTCTACTTTTGCATTTTGTCCTCTTTCATTTATCTAATAAAACTTCTAAGGACCAGAACGCGCATCCACGTTTTACGACAGCCACGTATTAATATTGTTGACAATATGGTACTGCAAGATGCCAGATCGCCAGATATGTCTTTCGGTGCAGAACCAGAACGTGTGATTGGCTCCAACAAGAATTCCACCAAGTCTGAGAACAATCGAGACGGAAAATTGGATAAAAGTTTACAAACGAGCGAAAAGCGAGAAGTATTAACATTAACTGCCTTTGATGAGGACAATTTGATACAATTCCCGTGAACACAAATATCCTGCGATGTCCAAATAGCATGGAACTTATAAAAATAAAATCCTCAGCAGCCAGGACAACGAATACTCGTATAGGCGTTCCTTCTCGTGGACCGCATGACAACGACAACGACGAGAGACCAAGCACTAGTGGTTATAGCGTCAATTCTACAGCGTCCGCTTTACATGCATCAGGTTCTACATTTAGTGGTTATAGCGTCAATTCTACAGCGTCCGTTTTACATGCATCAAGTTCTACATCTAGTGGTTATAGCGTCAATTCTACAGCGTCCGCTTTACATGCATCAGGTTCTACATCTAGTGGTTATAGCGTCAATTCTACAGCGTCCGTTTTACATGCATCAAGTTCTACATCTAGTGGTTATAGCGTCAATTCTACAGCGTCCGTTTTACATGCATCAGGTTCTACATCTAGTGGTTATAGCGTCAATTCTACAGCGTCCGTTTTACATGCATCAGGTTCTACATCTAGTGGTTATAGCGTCAATTCTACAGCGTCCGTTTTACATGCATCAGGTTCTACATCTATAGTGGTAATAGCGTCAATTCTACAGCGTCCGCTTTACATGCATCAGGTTCTACACCTAGTGGTTATAGCGTCAATGCTACAGCGTCCGCTTTACGTGCATCAGGTTCTACACCTAGTGGTTATAGCGTCAATTCTACAGCGTCCGCTTTACATGCATCAGGTTCTACATCTAGTGGTTATAGCGTCAATTCTACAGCGTCCGCTTTACATGCATCAGGTTCTACATCTAGTGGTTATAGCGTCAATTCTACAGCGTCCGTTTTACGTGCATCAGGTTCTACATCTAGTGGTTATAGCGTCAATTCTACAGCGTCCGCTTTACATGCATCAGGTTCTACATCTAGTGGTTATAGCGTCAATTCTACAGCGTCCGCTTTACATGCATCAGGTTCTACATCTAGTGGTTATAGCGTCAATTCTACAGCGTCCGCTTTACATGCATCAGGTTCTACATCTAGTGGTTATAGCGTCAATTCTACAGCGTCCGCTTTACGTGCATCAGGTTCTACATCTAGTGGTTATAGCGTCAATTCTACAGCGTCCGCTTTACATGCATCAGGTTCTACATCTAGTGGTTATAGCGTCAATTCTACACCGTCCGCTTTACATGCATCAGGTTCTACATCTAGTGGTTATAGCGTCAATTCTACAGCGTCCGCTTTACATGCATCAGGTTCTACATCTAGTGGTTATAGCGTCAATTCTACAGCGTCCGCTTTACATGCATCAGGTTCTACATCTAGTGGTTATAGCGTCAATTCTACAGCGTCCGCTTTACATGCATCAGGTTCTACATCTAGTGGTTATAGCGTCAATTCTACAGCGTCCGCTTTACGTGCATCAGGTTCTACATCTAGTGGTTATAGCGTCAATTCTACAGCGTCCGCTTTACATGCATCAGGTTCTACATCTAGTGGTTATAGCGTCAATTCTACAGCGTCCGCTTTACGTGCATCAGGTTCTACATCTAGTGGTTATAGCGTCAATTCTACAGCGTCCGCTTTACGTGCATCAGGTTCTACATCTAGTGGTTATAGCGTCAATTCTACAGCGTCCGCTTTACATGCATCAGGTTCTACATCTAGTGGTTATAGCGTCAATTCTACAGCGTCCGCTTTACATGCATCAGGTTCTACATCTAGTGGTTATAGCGTCAATTCTACAGCGTCCGCTTTACATGCATCAGGTTCTACATCTAGTGGTTATAGCGTCAATTCTACAGCGTCCGCTTTACGTGCATCAGGTTCTACATCTAGTGGTTATAGCGTCAATTCTACAGCGTCCGCTTTACGTGCATCAGGTTCTACATCTAGTGGTTATAGCGTCAATTCTACAGCGTCCGCTTTACATGCACCAGGTTCTACATCTAGTGGTTATAGCGTCAATTCTGCAGCGTCCGCTTTACGTGCATCAGGTTCTACATCTAGTGGTTATAGCGTCAATTCTACAGCGTCCGCTTTACGTGCATCAGGTTCTACATCTAGTGGTTATAGCGTCAATTCTGCAGCGTCCGCTTTACGTGCATCAGGTTCTACATCTAGTGGTTATAGCGTCAATTCTACAGCGTCCGCTTTACATGCATCAGGTTCTACATCTAGTGGTTATAGCGTCAATTCTACAGCGTCCGCTTTACGTGCATCAGGTTCTACATCTAGTGGTTATAGCGTCAATTCTACAGCGTCCGCTTTACGTGCATCAGGTTCTACATCTAGTGGTTATAGCGTCAATTCTACAGCGTCCGCTTTACGTGCATCAGGTTCTACATCTAGTGGTTATAGCGTCAATTCTACAGCGTCCGCTTTACATGCACCAGGTTCTACATCTAGTGGTTATAGCGTCAATTCTACAGCGTCCGCTTTACGTGCATCAGGTTCTACATCTAGTGGTTATAGCGTCAATTCTACAGCGTCCGCTTTACGTGCATCAGGTTCTACATCTAGTGGTTATAGCGTCAATTCTACAGCGTCCGCTTTACATGCACCAGGTTCTACATCTAGTGGTTATAGCGTCAATTCTACAGCGTCCGCTTTACGTGCATCAGGTTCTACATCTAGTGGTTATAGCGTCAATTCTACAGCGTCCGCTTTACATGCACCAGGTTCTACATCTAGTGGTTATAGCGTCAATTCTACAGCGTCCGCTTTACGTGCATCAGGTTCTACATCTAGTGGTTATAGCGTCAATTCTACAGCGTCCGCTTTACATGCATCAGGTTCTACATCTAGTGGTTATAGCGTCAATTCTACAGCGTCCGCTTTACATGCACCAGGTTCTACATCTAGTGGTTATAGCATCAATTCTACAGCGTCCGCTTTACATGCACCAGGTTCTACATCTAGTGGTTATAGCGTCAATTCTACAGCGTCCGTTTTACGTGCATCAGGTTCTACATCTAGTGGTTATAGCGTCGATTCTACAGCGTCCGCTTTACATGCATCAGGTTCTACATCTAGTGGTTATAGCGTCAATTCTACAGCGTCCGCTTTACGTGCATCAGGTTCTACATCTAGTGGTTATAGCGTCAATTCTACAGCGTCCGTTTTACGTGCATCAGGTTCTACATCTAGTGGTTATAGCGTCGATTCTACAGCGTCCGCTTTACATGCATCAGGTTCTACATCTAGTGGTTATAGCGTCAATTCTACAGCGTCCGCTTTACGTGCATCAGGTTCTACATCTAGTGGTTATAGCGTCAATTCTACAGCGTCCGCTTTACATGCACCAGGTTCTACATCTAGTGGTTATAGCGTCAATTCTACAGCGTCCGCTTTACGTGCATCAGGTTCTACATCTAGTGGTTATAGCGTCAATTCTACAGCGTCCGCTTTACATGCACCAGGTTCTACATCTAGTGGTTATAGCGTCAATTCTACAGCGTCCGTTTTACGTGCATCAGGTTCTACATCTAGTGGTTATAGCGTCGATTCTACAGCGTCCGCTTTACATGCATCAGGTTCTACATCTAGTGGTTATAGCGTCAATTCTACAGCGTCCGCTTTACGTGCATCAGGTTCTACATCTAGTGCTTATAGCGTCAATTCTACAGCGTCCGCTTTACATGCATCGTGTTCTACATCTAGTGGTTATAGCGTCAATTCTACAGCGTCCGCTTTACATGCATCAGGTTCTACATCTAGTGGTTATAGCGTCAATTCTACAGCGTCCGCTTTACATGCATCAGGTTCTACATCTAGTGGTTATAGCGTCAATTCTACAGCGTCCGTTTTACATGCATCAGGTTCTACATCTAGTGGTTATAGCGTCAATTCTACAGCGTCCGTTTTACGTGCATCAGGTTCTACATCTAGTGGTTATAGCGTCAATTCTACAGCGTCCGCTTTACATGCATCATGTTCTACATCTAGTGGTTATAGCGTCAATTCTACAGCGTCCGTTTTACATGCATCAGGTTCTACATCTAGTGGTTATAGCGTCAATTCTACAGCGTCCGCTTTACATGCATCAGGTTCTACATCTAGTGGTTATAGCGTCAATTCTACAGCGTCCGCTTTACATGCATCAGGTTCTACATCTAGTGGTTATAGCGTCAATTCTACAGCGTCCGCTTTACATGCACCAGGTTCTACATCTAGTGGTTATAGCGTCAATTCTACAGCGTCCGCTTTACATGCATCAGGTTCTACATCTAGTGGTTATAGCGTCAATTCTACAGCGTCCGCTTTACATGCATCAGGTTCTACATCTAGTGGTTATAGCGTCAATTCTACAGCGTCCGCTTTACATGCATCAGGTTCTACATCTAGTGGTTATAGCGTCAATTCTACAGCGTCCGCTTTACATGCATCAGGTTCTACATCTAGTGGTTATAGCGTCAATTCTACAGCGTCCGCTTTACATGCATCAGGTTCTACATCTAGTGGTTATAGCGTCAATTCTACAGCGTCCGCTTTACATGCATCATGTTCTACATCTAGTGGTTATAGCGTCAATTCTACAGCGTCCGCTTTACATGCATCATGTTCTACATCTAGTGGTTATAGCGTCAATTCTACAGCGTCCGCTTTACATGCATCAGGTTCTACATCTAGTGGTTATAGCGTCAATTCTACAGCGTCCGCTTTACATGCATCATGTTCTACATCTAGTGGTTATAGCGTCAATTCTACAGCGTCCGCTTTACGTGCATCAGGTTCTACATCTAGTGGTTATAGCGTCAATTCTACAGCGTTCGCTTTACATGCATCAGGTTCTACATCTAATTGTGAACGACCAGAACGAGACGGAATCGGTGTTAAATGTCCTGATGACGAGCATGATCTGAGATCCATTAAAAGTCAGAAGCTAAGTTCGGTTCCGTTCATTGAAATAACACGGGCATCAATTGAAAATGCAAACATCGCCTTAAAGGAGGGCCACAAAGTTCGCGAGAACCGTATCGAAACAGAACAGCGCGCGCATATCGGTGCAACAACACAGGACGAACTACCGGCTTACACAAAAATGGTTAAGTCTACACGTACACTGATATGTATTGTGATCATACTTTCTCTGTTGGTAGTTCCGACGATGACTATTTACTTAATGGAAGGTTTATTCCAATCCATCAGATTACCACAGACAGTTAGAGGCACATTGGCTTGCATAAGTGGTCTTAATGGCGCGATCAATCCATTCGTTTATTTCTTCCTGATGAAACCTTTCAAGGAGGCATTGCAGAGGAGATGTCATTATTTTAGATAATCGTGTGATCTATATCTCCTAAGTTATCACCCAATCCGCATATCATCAGATACAAGAAAACCAATGTCAGAAATGGTAACGCGCTCAAAATAATATGTTACATACCCATGATTGTAATTATAGAATATAAAATATATTGGTTTCGCGAATGACCAACTCAGAATTCTGTTAAAATAACAATAACAACCAGCACCTAATTAACGAACCGGCGGCCGACTCGGCCGTCTCCAACCACTACCCACAGGGAGCTGCAGAACGAAAACTGTCTATAAAGTTGAAATATAAGACTTACAAATTATCTTTTTGATTTCTTTTATTTGTAATTGGCATAGCTTATAACAAACCAAAAATCAATATTATTGACATTATGTTAACGACAATAAACGAAATTGAAATTCCCAACTACACCTTTTATCGGACTCGGCCTCCGGTCGCAATTCGACTTTTTAATGGTCCCAAAAATTCCCATTCTATAAATAAAACACCCATGCGCCCAGGCGAAAAAAGAATCTCTACATTAGTATACACACGGAGCGCGCATAATAAACACGTAATGACGGTAATGTTTTACCATATATAGATGGTATTGTCTACAGTATATACGCCCATCGAGCCCCACCATTATGTTATATACAACTTAATAATGGACATATTGCGGACACAGTATCGGAGGGTGATAAGCCAATAATGCCAATATAGAACGTATTTTAACTGAAATAAACGAGATCTCTGAAACAATTTACAGCACCACTAACAAACAACTGTGGCCATGTATGAGTCAAATTCACCGATTGATTGGTGGTCTCGTTGAGGTTTTGGGTCATTCTTTAAAATAACGTTTTCGAGAGAGAAAAAAACGCTCTTTAAAACGCTCTTTAATGTTTTTGTCAGTTCTGAATATCTCCGTTATTTAGTCTTCGGGGGGGGCCGATCTTTAAAAGAAACGTTTTTTGTTTTGCCAAATGTTTTTTTTTCTTTAATTCCTGTCAATATATAATGTGTTATATAACGTAATGACGTATACGGTACTATTAATTATTATATGCTTCCCCATTAAATAGTGGGAAATTGCCGTGGCGTAGAGCGTTATATCCATCGCCTGGACCGACTCGATGGATAACACTGACCGACTCGATGGATAACACAATAGTATTACTTTTTCGGAGATTACTTCCGGTTTATAGCGGCGAATCACATTAAGTTTCAAAGCGTATCAATAACAGCCGGACTATTGTTTTAATTATTGATTTTCACGGTTCATAAACTGTTATTTAATTGTTATAATGTTAACTCATTTGTTTTAATATATTCTTATCACTAAATTATGTATACATTAATTTTCTCGCATCATTTCAGAATAAAACAATGGGGACTATTTCTTATGGCGGCTATGCTCGATATTTGTCATTCGGTGGTGAGCAAATCAATTGATGGAATGTAAACAAAATGCAAATGTCGAAGCTTTCTAACAATTTGAAGTGAACTGTAGGACAAAATTAGCAGTTTTGGTGCGGTTTATAGCGCATATAATAAAAAGAAAACCTACGGGTTTTGGTTGAATACCCGGATTATCTCATTCGTGGGTGCAAGAAAGTACAGAATTTCCACTCGCGGCTTGCAGCCGCTCGTGGAAATTCTGTACTTCCTTGCACCCACTCATGAGATAATTCGGGTATTCAACCAAAACTCGTAGGTATTCTCTATGTATCTATACATCTATGGTAAAAATGAACGTCATTTCTTATTGATATCTCATAATGTTATGCGGATCGGGGTGAAGTGATGAATGAAATAATTACCGGCCATCGTGATTATCTCGAGACATCTCATATCCCACTTTGGTACGTTAGAAACAAACAATTCCAACAAAATGACCGTGTGAACTTTGTGCATAGTTTCACGATTCTAAAACCATAACTTTGATTCGGAGAGAGTGAGCAACCTGTGCGATGTGTCCTCAACTTTTCCCACGAATTGGGACAGAAACTGTGGCTATCACATTTAAGACTGTTCAACTGTGATGTGTGTATGTTTTTTCGATGGAAATATGTTGTAAAAACCTTCTATGTGAAATCTCAATGCTTTATTCTATCATCCAAGTTAATACATGTATAACATAAGGATATTGAGATATAGAAATATATAAACAATAGATATATAGAAATATATGTATGTGTAACACCAGTTCTTCTTCTGTTTTTGCGGAATAATAATGCAAACGTGTATTGTAGTGCAAATAGTTGGACTCTGAATTACTTTTATTAATATTTCATTCGGTCATTTTATCTGTGAGGTCACATAAGTTGTGCTTCTTTTATTAATATTTAATTCGGTTATTTTATCTGTGAGGTCACACAAGTTGTTCTTATGTTTTTGTGGAATAATAATACAAACGTGCATTGTGGTGCAAATAATTGGACAATCAATTACTTTTATTAATATTTAATTCGGTCATTTTATCTGTGAGGTCACATAAGTTGTTCTTCTTTTATTAATATTTAATTCGGTTATTTTATCTGAGAGGTCAGTAATAATTACTTTTATTAATATTTAATTCGGTTATTTTATATGAGAGGTCAGTAATAATTACTTTTATTAATATTTAATTCCGTTATGTTATCTGTGAGGTCACACAATTACGTTTATTAATATTTAATTCGGTCATTTTATCTGAGAGGTCAGTAACAATTGACACTGAATTACTTTTATTAATATTTAATTCGGTTATTTTATCTGTGAGGTCACACAATTACTTTTAATAATATTTAATTCGGTTATTTTATCTGAGAGGTCAGTAACAATTGTTGTTATCGCACATATATTACATATGGATTTCAAATTTCGAGATTAGACGTATCGGTCATTTGTCGCGCTACAATCATATTCAGTACTTGTTTCTATTTTCTCATACCTGCATATGCGTGGCCAAGATATATAACATTAAGTCATACTTTTCAATTGGCCGCGAATGTTGGATTCACAAGGCTTCGTTGTCACAAAGTTAGTATACATCTTTTACATGGTCGACAAGTTTGCGTGGCTAATTAAAACGATAGATTGATATTAAGCCGTGGGGCATTGTTTGTAAAGACATATTTTACATGGGATAACTGGATATATAAGATTTACGTTAGATACCCAGATAATATTCAGATGCATATTTTTTTCTGGACACACAACACGACGTTCTAATATTTTTTTCACATCCTCTCAGCGCATGGCCGCTGGTTGGATGGTTGACTTTGTATGTATATATTGTTGCTGTTATATTGGTGCTGTTCGTGATACATTAAATGAGATATAATTCCATGACTTTGTGTGTATATATTGTTGATGTTATATTGATGCTGTTCGGGATACATTAAAGATATGTAATTCCATGACTTTGTATGTATATATTGTTGCTGTTATATTGATTATGTTCGTGATATATTACAGAGATATAATTCCATGACTTTGTATGTATATATTGTTGCTGTTATATTGATGCTGTTCGTGATACATTAAAAGAGATATAATTCCATGACTGTATGTATATATTGTTGCTGTTATATTGATGTTGTTCGTGATACATTAAATGAGCTATCATTCCATGACTTTGTATGTATATATTGTTGATGTTATATTGATGATGCTCGTATGGAATCCTATTAGGGCCACTTCCATGACTTTGTGTGTATATATTGTTGATGTTATATTGATGCTGTTCGTGATACATTAAAGATATGTAATTCCATGACTTTGTATGTATATATCGTTGCTGTTGTATTGATTATGTTCGTGATATATTACAGAGATATAATTCCATGACTTTGTATGTATATATTGTTGCTGTTATATTGATGCTGTTCGTGATACATTAAAAGAGATATAATTCCATGACTGTATGTATATATTGTTGCTGTTATATTGATGTTGTTCGTGATACATTAAATGAGCTATCATTCCATGACTTTGTATGTATATATTGTTGATGTTATATTGATGATGCTCGTATGGAATCCTATTAGGGCCACTTCCATGACTTTGTGTGTATATATTGTTGATGTTATATTGATGCTGTTCGTGATACATTAAAGATATGTAATTCCATGACTTTGTATGTATATATTGTTGCTGTTATATTGATGATGTTCGTGATATATTACAGAGATATAATTCCATGACTTTGTATGTATATATTGTTGCTGTTATATTGATGCTGTTCGTGATACATTAAAAGAGATATAATTCAATGACTGTATGTATATATTGTTGCTGTTATATTGATGTTGTTCGTGATACATTAAATGAGCTATCATTCCATGACTTTGTGTGTATATATTGTTGATGTTATATTGATGATGCTCGTATGGAATCCTATTAGGGCCACTTCCTAATGGCGCTTTCGGCGCGCGCCGAAAGCGACAAAAAGTGAGCCATTAGTAACGCGCCGAAAGCGACAAAATATGCGCCGTTACGGCGCACTATTTTTCGCTTTCGGCGCAATTTGTGTCGCTTTCGGTGCGCGCGCCGAAAGCGACAAAATGTGCGATATTAGCGCATGTTTCGGCGCGCCGAAAGCGACAAAATGTGCGCCGTAAGGGCGCACGTTTTGTCGCTTTCGGCGCGTTACTAATGGCGCAAAAGCGCCATTATGTATACTATTAGGTCCACTCCCTAATGGCGCGCGCCGGAAGCGACAAAAAGTGCGCCATTAGGGTATGTTTCGGCGCGCGCCGAAAGCGACAAAAAGTGCGCCGTAACTGCGCACTTTTTGTCGCTTTCGGCGCACTTTTTGTCGCTTTCGGCGCGTTACTAATGGCGCACTTTGTGTCGAAAAGCGAATGCGCCATTAGGAAGTGGCCATAATAGGAGGATTCCATATGTTCGTGATACATTATAAGAGCTTTAATTCCACACACTCATCTCTTCTGGAAACACCATGTAAAACCATAATACAACGTGAGACCGCTCTATAACACGTGCCGCTAAGGGGACATAATTATGGTTGTTGCAGTCGGTCTGGTCAAGTGGTCTGCTAATGTGTTATGGTGATGAATTTTGAATTGATATGGTGCTGTTAGGGCAAACTGATGTTGTTAAGAAAAAGTACCGTTATGTTTTCTAAAGTTCTCATTTTAGCGGTGTTTGGACAATCTGAACATATCCAGGAAAAGCCATTATGTGTATCCAATATTCAAAACATATATATTGCGAAATATCTTAATACTGGTTAGTTTAAACATATTTATTTGTCTAAATTCAATAACTGTATAACACATATAGGAAATGATACATACATTTTTATAGACAATGGGATTGGAGGACAAGTGCTGACTCACGTATGCGTACCGCCTCTCCTCTACTGGTTGTATCAGTTGTTGCAAATCGACTATAAGCAAGATGTTTTTCTTGAATATTTCATATATAGACACTGATGTTTTCTCAAATCTCCCGGATTAGCCAAACACCACAATGTTGACAACTTTAGAGATTATAACGGTACTGTTTTGTAAAAGCATCAGTTTGCCCTACCAACATCATAGCAAATATGCAGGATCACCAACAGCATATAAGATAAGCAGGACCACTTGACCAGGGGTGTAAAATGTGAAAAATCAAAAAGTTTTGGAAATCCATCGTCAATAAGACGAAAATAAAAAGAGAAACAATAGATAGAATCAGAATCAGAATTTAATTAATCTCAAATCGTCGTACATGTTGACATAACAGAGATATATATAGATGTGGACATGCATAATCATATTCGTAGAGTGTTCTTATTTTAATATTGGTATCTCTCCATGCGATGACGAGTCACTGTTACTCTGGCTGTCTGGTTAATCTTTATGATGGTGAAGTGCAATGGCAAAGTTTAAAAACTAACATTGTGCTGAATGTTTTTATTGCTTGCTTGATTGATTTCTTCAATCGTTAACTATTACATGTTATATAATGAGTTATTCAATAACATTTAATTATTTATTTCTGTGGGATCAAAATATTTGGAAACTAAAAATTGCAATTTAATTAATTTTATTTGATTTGATTTTGCTAACTTCTGAACACATAAATACACTATCAAGCACATACACAATCAAACACATTACGAGAGGATAGTGGTTGGGCGCGAAGCCTCCGGGCTGGTCGAAAACATCGAGTGACCTAATCCTTCACCCCAAACACACATTACCGCAAATCTAATCACTTATATATGCAAGGTGACCTATGGTCGACTCGGATATATAAGAGATTGCATTGGCACGGGGTCTTTAATGTTGCGCTAGGGCAGCTCCTGTCGTGGAAGGGTAAAATATGTACCAGTTAGTTACAAGGATACTAAGAACTCTTTCAATTATTTCGCATCACAGTTATTTGTGCATCTATGAAATCATTGTTGGCATGTGGTTTCTAACTATTTGTTCTGTTTGATGAAGAATGCCTGATCTAAACTAAGACTTCATTCGAACATTAGTTAATGGGAGGTCTGTAATCACGAATTCTCATTTCAAAGTTTGGCGTTTCATGCAAAAAGGCACAAAAAGGTATGATAGATCGTCACATTATTATGATATAAAAGGTATGATAGATCGTCACATTATTATGATATAATGTGTTATGATATAATGTGTTATGATATAATGTGTTATGATATAATGTGTTATGATATAATATGTTATGATATAATGTGTTGAAATACAAAGTGGGTCTTTAAACTTATCATGCTGGCAAGCTTCCGGTAAATAATTCGCTCTGATGTGATTTTAACCCTTTAGCCAGCAGAAGGGCCCTGTGCCAATGCATTCTCTTATATATGCAAGTCGACCATAGGTCGCCTCGCATATATAAGAGAATGCATTGGCTTAACACATTAAAAATTATAAAATTGTTAAAGAATGTAAGAAAAATGGTAAAAAGTGTTAAAAAAAGATTTTTTTAGGCCAATGCATTCTCTTATATATGCGAGGCGACCTATGGTCGACTCGCATATATAAGAGAATGCATTGGCACAGGGTATAACTGTAACTATCACAATGTGGTCAAGGAGCCGGTTCCAATGATATCCATATTTGTATGGTTCTATTGAGACAGACCGAAGATAGTTTAGGCTGTTGAAGCTTTATTTGGCCGGTTTTGGCCGGTTTGTTGGGTAAAGGGTTAAAGCCCATAAATAAGTCACCATTTAAAGTCCGTAACAGATGGTGTGCCAATTAGCTGGAAATCAGCAAAATGGTACAATCGTCATCACACTTAAATTTAATGACATTTTTGAGCCAAATAAATTAATTTCTAACACTATAAACGGACAGATGTAAGCATGGGGCATTAAATGAAATCTTGTTTTTGTGGGGTACGTTCTAAAACTATTTTCAAAATTCCAATAAACCGCTCCAGGATCCAGCTTCCATCTCAAAATCATGTCATCAGAACGAGGAGCAATTTGTCTGCGATAAATTGGGACCTTGGTCATCATCATATTTAGCCTCGAATCTTCTTTAATATGCCTAGCAGACATCCTCCCCTTTCTGTTGACATCCATACATTTATGCACCACCTTCGTTATGTGGGGAAATTATATGACGGATAGGTTTTAAGCCATTAATTCTTTCACTCTACTTATGTTGACAAAGAGAAAGGCCGTAAGGTCCGTCAGCCAGTGCTCCATTCTGACTTGTTCTTGTCATTCCGGAGGGCTAGGTGTGATTTTCGTTGACTCGGGCAGATGTGTTACATTGTCAGGCACCCACTTACCTGTATTGGTTAACCTATAAAACAGATGTTTTACATTGTCAGGCACCCACTTACCTGTATTGGTTAACCTATAAACCAGATGTTTTACATTGTCAGGCACCCACTTACCTGTATTGGTTAGGGTGGATACACACATGCATGTAAATTACATGATGTAATCTCTGTAAATATCGTGTATTTGGCGGTTTACGTGGATCATACACACCGTGTAATATGTGTCCACTGACAATCCAATCATTGCGACTGTGTTTGACCACAGTGAGTTAAACTCTGAACCGCTGAAGAGCCGTTGACTGTGACGAAGTCGCCAGGCCGCTTAAAATAATTATTCGCGCGATAACTCAAATGGTCGACGTTCTGTTTAAATCATTGTCAGTCTTCTGTTGATGTTAATACCAGTGATTGCCTCTTCCCCAACGCAGGGGGCTATGACCCCCAACATGCACGGGGAGCTATATTATCCCAGAAGCTACCGAATTCACCATTGCATATTTCCTCGACGGGGGTGTGCATGCAGCACCATGAGTCCTGACACCCTGCTTTATAAATATCGTAGTCATGTCTGTCGTGTCTGTTTTCTACGAGTGATTAATCTAATATGCAGCAATTTATGCTATTCATATAATTATGAACATATTATACAGCTTTAAATTTGAATGCATGGTGTTACTGTTTTGTCTTCATTCGGCGAAAGGGTTGCCTAGCTACGAGTTCCCAACTACGTCACCTTTCCTCGCTTGTGTTATACAGTTATACATGTATACGAAAAATTTACAACAATGGAATATTTAAGTAAAACATTATATTGTAATTCTTGCCCAGATAATCCCGGCTGATACATTCAATTAACTCCCTTAGTTATTGGAAGCTTTCGAGAACCAGCCCCTCCCCCAATCATGGATTATGGTCGAAAATGTTATAATTCACGCCTGTGACAGTTAGGATCTTGTTCAACCTTTGGCTTGAGAAACACATATATATATATGGGGGGGGGGGGTGGTCACTCTTTTTAATTTCAACGCTGTACCTGCATTATTTTTTGGCGCTATAATGAATATTTGCAATCACAATTGAATTACTGTTATCACATGAGCTCGCTCTCAAATTATCAGAGAAATCTCAACAAGCCGGTATCCTCCTATAAAATAATTCTGCATATTTTATTTTTGTTTTGGATGACCCTGTTTCTAAGAAATGACGTATAAAATCGAGTATAAAATCGACCGGCTCTAATCCACTTTTCGAAATGAATTATAACTCGTGAAAAACAGCAACATATATCAGACAAGAATTACTCATTTCGGCATCCATGAAAGATTAAGACATGTTTATGACTGGCCTGAAATTTCTTGATGGCAGTTTGTTTGATAATGGCTAATAACTACTCACTGGTGAAATTGACCTCTCGCGCGCAGGTGATTAATTTTGTCAATTATTGGTGTGGCCATGTAAAATACATGTATTTTACAAACAGACATTACATGCATGTGTGTATCCACCCTTAACATATAAAACAATTATTTTCCCGTAGTTAGCAGATAGTTATTCCCGCGCAGTAACAAATCAGGTGAATTGCAATTTTCCGCTACCAGACAATTATCTCTTTTTGGCAATAATTTTACCAACCAACCGATACATTCATGTTAGGAGCTTAGCAATAATAAAACATATCTACGTTTTAAGTACAAGATATTCGGTATTTATCAGACCAAGTTGCAGACGATCCGCGGAATTTCACATAATCGTGAATTCCCAGGACATACTTTACCTACAGCATTTACAGATATGTGACCCGCCATATCAAATCCAGTCGTAAGTCGGGATTTTGTTTACCCTGTGCCAATGCATTCTCTTATATATCCGAGTCGACCATAGGTCGCCTCGCATATATAAGAGAATGCATTGGCCTAACAATTTTTTACAATTTTAATATTTTTTTCTTGTATTCTTTAACAATTTTATAATTTCACCCATACAGAGCCCCAGACAAACATGAGCAGACGACACTCTTCTATATGCTTATATATATGTGTGGGGCTCCCTGCAGGGTAATGGATGTTTTTTATGTTATGTCCTAAAAATTGTAAGAAACATTTATTTAAAAAAAATGATAAAAAATTGTTAGGCCAATGCATTCTCTTATATATGCGAGACGACCTATGGTCGACTCGAATATATAAGATAATGCATTGGCACAGGGTAAAAAAATCCCGACTTGCGACTGGATTTGATATGGCGGGTCACATATAAGATTTTGGAAGTATACTGAACTCATCAATTGTTCCAGTGATTTGATATGCCCATCTTGTCCTATTATTTAGAGATAATCAATATTATGTTCAAAATATCCAAATCTAATGTAAACAAATACAAAATTCCGGCGCAAATTCCGGCCACGGAAATACACGGGGTTGATGATTCAGCAGAATGAGAACAGTATTAATCGTTCTGGTTTTAGTGGATTGCTTCCGGTAAACAGCCTATAGTTCATATTGCCAATTCATGGAATTATAAAATACTAGCTGATAGGCCAGACTTCGTCCGGGCTATTTAGGGATTTCGTTGTGATCGCCTCCGTCTGTATTAGGAGAAGGAAAAAAACTATTGTTCAATCGGTCCAGAAACATGACTATATGAGAGTATATGAGCGATGTGAAGGACACGATCGCATGTGAAATTGAACTCGCCCATATTGTTCCCGGGATCAAAGTAGGACTACATACCAAATTCGAGTCTGATCGGTCGAGCAGTTTTCGAGTCTATAACACATACATACACACAGACATACAGAAGTTCCAAAATATATAATAGACTAGCCGATGAGCCCAACGTTGTCCGGGCTATTCAAAAAACAAATTTCAAGTCGATACCTCTACCCGTTTCCGAGATCTGGTCTGCGCATGCGCGAAGCTGGCGTCGCACGGGCTCGGCGACCAGATAAAATTCGTATCCGGGGCAAAATACATTCACATAGCAAATTTCAAGTCGATAGCTCCACCCGTTTCCGAGATCTACATCTTGAACCAGTGGCGTTGGTATCTGATGCAAAAGACGAAATTGTGAGTGTTGGTTTGTAACCGGGATTTCTGAGAAGCGTTATGCCTATATCCACACTAACTACCCCCTAATCCCTGACCTAAGTGTCATATATACTATAACAATTATGCTGAACACTTTGAGGCAATTATATTGCAGAAATGTTGTAAGAGTACTATGGCCCGTATATCTCTCTGCAGATGCTAATACCGTTGAATGGTAAACAAACGCTCTTTATATCGATGCGTCAAAAACAAACGCTCATTAAATTATCACTTGATTAACCACCGCAGTGCCGTTTTTTGTGACTGAGAGTGGAGAATGGGTGCTGTGGGCTTCTCCAAAATGCGACGTCGACCATTCCAGTGGGATTTTACCTTTTGATAGGAAGTTTGGTCTCGATCGGTCAACCGTTTTCGATTCTATAAAGAACATACAGACAGACAGAGGTCTTCCAAAATATATATTAGAATAGCCGATGAGCCCGACGTTGTCCGGGCTATTCACATACCAAATTTCAAGTCGATAGCTCTACCCATTTCCGAGATCTCGTCTGCGCATGCGCTGCACGGGCGTCGCACGGGCTCGCCAATACGACAACGACGACCGCCTGGTCAAACTACACACACGTACCAAGTTTCGTCCCGGTCGGTCGAGAATAGTAGATTTGTATCAATGACAGACAAACATACAGGCAGACAGAGGTCTTCAAAATATATATATGAGACTAGCCGATGAGCCCGACGTTGTTCGGGCTATTCAAAAACCAAATTTCAAGTAGATAGCTCCACCCGTTTCCGAGATCTGGTCTTCGCATGCATTTCAAGTCGATAGCTCCACCCGTTTCCGAGATCTCGTCTGCGCATGCGCGAAGCTGGCGTCGCACGGGCTCCGCGACCCGATCAAATTCGTATTCGGGGCAAGATACATTCACATAGCAAATTTCAAGTCGATAGCTCCACCCGTTTCCGAGATCTCGTATGCGCATGCTCGAATCGGGCGCCGCACGGGCTCGCCAATACGACAACGTCCACCGCCTGGTCAAACTACACACACGTACCAAGTTTCGTCCCGATCGGTCGAGAATCGTAGATTTGTATCAATGACAGACAAACATACAGACAGACAAACATACAGAGGTCTTCAAAATATATATGAGAAATATATAGCCGATGAGCCCGACGTTGTCCGGGCTATTCAAAAACCAAATTTCAAATCGATAGCTCTACCCAGCCCGACGATTTCAAGTCGATAGCTCTACCCGTTTCCGAGATCTGGTCTGCGCATGCGCGAAGCTGGCGTCGCACGGGCTCGGCGACCCGATAAAATTCGTATCCGGGGCAAGATACATTCACATACCAAATTTCAAGTCGATAGCTCCACCCGTTTCCGAGATCTCGTCTGCGCATGCGCGAAGTTGGCGTCGCACGGGCTCGGCGATCCGATACAATTCGTATCCGGGGCAAGATACATTCACATAGCAAATTTCAAGTCGATAGCTCCACCCGTTTCCGAGATCTCGTCTGCGCATGCGCTGCACGGGCGCCACACGGGCTCGCCAATACGACAACGTCCTCCGCCTGGTCAAACTACACACACGTACCAAGTTTCGTCCCGATCGGTCGAGAATCGTAGATTTGTATTGATGACAGACAAACATACATACAAACAGACAGACAGAGGTCTACAAAATATATATTAGACTAGCCGATGAGCCCGACGTTGTCCATGCTATTCAAAAACCGACGAAATTCGTATCCGGGGCAAGATACATTCACATAGCAAATTTCAAGTCGATAGCTCCACCCGTTTCCGAGATCTGGTCTGCGCATGCGCGAAGCTGGCGTCGCACGGGCTCGGCGACCCGATAAAATTCTTATCCGGGGCAAGATACATTCACATACCAAATTTCAAGTCGATAGCTCCACCCGTTTCCGAGATCTCGTCTGCACATGCGCGAAGCTGACGTCGCACGGGCTCGGTGACCCGATAAAATTCTTATCCGGGGCAAGATACATTCACATACCAAATTTCAAGTCGATAGCTCCACCCGTTTCCGAGATCTCGTCTGCGCATGCGCGAAGCTGACGTCGCACGGGCTCGGCGACCCGATAAAATTCGTATCCGGGGCAAGATACATTCACATACCAAATTTAAGCTGGCGTCGCACGGGCTCGGCGACCCGATAAAATTCGTATCCGGGGCAAGATACATTCACATACCAAATTTCAAGTCGATAGCTCCACCCGTTTCCGAGATCTCGTCTGCGCATGCGCGAAGCTGGTGTCGCACGGGCTCGGCGACCCGATAAAATTCGTATCCGGGGCAAGATACATTCACATAGCAAATTTCAAGTCGATAGCTCCACCCGTTTCCGAGATCTCGTCTGCGCATGCGCGAAGCGGGCGCCGCACGGGCTCGCCAATACGACAACGTTCACCGCCTGGTCAAACTACACACACGTACCAAGTTTCGTCCCGATCGGTCGAGAATCGTAGATTTGTATAAATGACAGACAGACAGACACACAAACAAACAAACAAACATACATACAGACAGAGGTCTTCAAAATATATATGAGACTAGCCGATGAGCCCGACGTTGTCCGGGTTATTGATCCGGGCTATTCAAAAAACAAATTTCAAGTCGATATCTCTACCCGTTTCCGAGATCTGGTCTGCGCATGCGCGCAGATGGCGTCGCACGGGCTCGGCGACCCGATAAATTTCGTATCTGGGGCAAGATACATTCACATACCAAATTTCAAGTCGATAGCTCCACCCGTTTCCGAGATCTCGTCTGCCCATGCGCGAAGCTGGCGTCGCACGGGCTCGGCGACCCGATAAAATTCGTATCCGGGGCAAGATACATTCACATACCAAATTTCAAGTCGATAACTCCACCCGTTTCCGAGATCTCGTCTGCGCATACGCGAAGCTGGCGTCGCACGGGCTCGGCGACCAGATAAAATTCGTATCCGGGGCAAGATACATTCACATACCAAATTGCAAGTCGATAGCTCCACCCGTTTCCGAGATCTCGTCTGCGCTGCACGGGCGTCGCACGGGCTCGCCAATACGACAACGACCACCGCCTGGTCAAACTACACACACGTACCAAGTTTCGTCCCGATCGGTCGAGAATCGTAGATTTGTATTAATGACAGACAGACAGACAGACAAACAAACAGACAGACAGACAGACAGACAGAGGTCTTCAAATATATATATGAGACTAGCCGATGAGCCCGACGTTGTCCGGGCTATTCAAAAACCAAATTTCATGTCGATAGCTCTACCCAGCCCGACGTTGTCCGGGCTAATCAAAAACAAAATTTCAAGTCAGATTCGTATCCGGGGCAAGATACATTCACATTCCAAATTTCAAGTCGATAGCTCCACCCGTTTCCGAGATCTCGTCTGCGCATGCGCGAAGCTGGTGTCGCACGGGCTCGGCGACCCGATAAAATTCGTATCCGGGGCAAGATACATTCACATACCAAATTTCAAGTCGATAACTCCACCCGTTTCCGAGATCTCGTCTGCGCATGCGCGAAGCTGGTGTCGCACGGGCTCGGCGACCCGATAAAATTCGTATCCGGGGCAAGATACATTCACATACCAAATTTCAAGTCGATAGCTCCACCCGTTTCCGAGATCTCGTCTGCGCATGCGCGAAGCTGGCATCGCACGGGCTCGGCGACCCGATAAAATTCGTATCCGGGGCAAGATACATTCACGTACCAAATTTCAAGTCGATATATCCACCCGTTTCCGAGATCTCGTCTGCGCATGGGCGAAGCTGGCGTCGCACGGGCTCGGCGACCCGATAAAATTCGTATCCGGGGCAAGATACATTCACATAGCAAATTTCAAGTCGATAGCTCCACCCGTTTCCGAGATATCGTCTGCGCATGCGTTGCACGGGCGCCGCACGTGCTCGCCAATACGACAACGTCCACCGCCTGGTCAAACTACACACACGTACCAAGGTCCCGATCGGTCGAGAATCGCAGATTTGTATAAATGACAGACAAACAGACAGAGGTCTTTAAAATACATATGAGATAGCATTGCTATTAACTATATATGACCTGTTTCTGTTCAAAACACATCAAAATAAGACTCAATAGCAGAAATGGAGAAAAAAAATTGGCACATGGAAAAAATTGCTTTTCGGACCAGAGAGACACCCACCCACCCCATCATACGTGCCTAAAAAAAAAATTCCGACCCCCCCCCCCCCCCTGAATGCTGGGAAAATTGTCAACACGTTATTGACCTCTGATCTATGCAGTTATCTGTTATGCCATAAATCAATGAAATCGCGCATAAGCTGTGCCACCCACCAATGGAATAGAGGGAATCCATTCATTACATACGTACACTAATTTAATAGAGACATCTAGAGGCGTACATCCGATAGGACTTTCGTCGGCTTTTCTAAGATACTGCTCACAATATAGATACAATTTGCGCGCCAGTAACTGTTGTGTAACGATTGTCAGATTTTCGACTAAGGCCTGTTGTGAGATTCAAATCGGTAATAAATGTTTCAGGTCGAATCCCATCCATGCCACATGACTCCATGTGGTAGCAACGCGATCTGCGCACCTACCGAGTTGCCACAACCAAGATACCGATGCATTCCTTTCAAAAGTGTGGCAACTACAACCGCGACATCAACTCCAACCACGACTACATCCACGACAACGACGACACCAACAACAACAACAACAACCGCGACAACGACTTCAACCACGACTACATTCACAACTACAAACGCGACAACGGCTCAAACCGCAGCCGCGACATCAACTCCAACCGCGAATACAGCCGCGACAACGATTCCAACCGCGGCTGCGACAACGACGACAACAACAACAACCGCGACAACGACTCCAACCGCGACCACAACCACGACTGCGACAACAACAAAAACGACGACGACCTCAACAACGACCACAACAAAAATGACAACAACAACGTCAACAACAACATCAACGACAACAACGTTAACAACAACACCAACGACAAGAACGACAAAAACAACACCAACGACCACGACAACAATGACCACGACCACGGCAACAACAAAAACAACAACAACGACCACGATAACAGCAATGACAACAAACACGACGACGACCACCACAACGACCACGATAACAGCAACAACAACGACAACAATAGCAACAACAACAACAAAAACATCAACAACGACACTAATGACAACAAACACGACGACCACCACCACAACGACCACGATAACAGCAACAACAACGACAACAATAGCAACAACAACAACAAAAACATCAACAACGACACTAATGACAACAAAAACGACAACAACAATAATGACACATACAACAACTACAACGACAAATCCAGATGGTAAATACTCTGTTAAAGGCGCACCGGTATTGTGCGTTTATTTTAGTCAACTCTGCTTGATGAGCCAGTACCCAGGCACTATGCCGTCTGGAAGAGAGAAAATCAACTAATATTGCTGATACTTGTAACCAAATTTATCTTACCTTTCGGAAGAAAACACATCTGAAATACGCAAAATTGTAGATGATGTATATATGATCATAACACAAGTTATGAATAGGCGCGTGCTGCATATCAATTGGCATCGCGCCAACAAACTGACCGCGCCGCGTCTTTACATTGATTTAGGCGGATTAATACTATTTCGAAAATCCGCGCATGACACCAACACCAGACAATGCAAAATGATTGCTTTGTTCGGCATATAAGATTTTATGAAACTCGTTTCAGAAATTTGATTCACAACTCGTCTACGACTCGTTGAATCAAATTTATCAAACTCGTTTCATAAAATCTTATATGCCGACATAACTCGTTGGAGATCCTCTATGTATATGCCCATTAAGTAATGTGGACGAATGTATTGCTGATAAACGGACGGCAAAGATTCCACCAATCGAGTCATTACAAATAATTCATAGGTGGAATAATGATGTTGTCTGTCTGCTTATAATGTAAATATAAACATGTATAAGAATATATACATTGAGCTAGTTTGTGTTCTATATGCCCTATCACTAACTCGCGGCCATTTTGGATCTACCAGGTCCGGTTCCGTGGTTTTACTTAACTTTCCATATATGGAAGTCATGAGCGATTACTGTGACACAATATTTAAAAACCACCAACCATTGGATACTATAACCTCATTTATTTTACTTTTATGCATGGATACTTTTTTTAAATTTCACTGTTTTCCGGTACCAAGAACTTCTGTAAAAAAAAAAAAATTTCAAAAGTTCAGTTCATATATCCATGATATCATATCTGAAGATGAGAGGAGACTTAATTTATCTTGATTCGTGAAACTTAATGATTATTTTCAATTAGACAGACACCTACTGATAAATATTTGTAATCTGCGAATGTTCATGTCATGTCTGTTGATCAATGACAAATTAGGCTGCGATTTGTTCTGGATCATGGATTGATAACCAAGTTATAACTGACCACCATATATCTTAACACTATGACCTAATTCCAGTTGATTGCTACCTACTTGAGTGGACCACACTGCATATTAACATTTGTTTTCATTGGGCTGGAATACTTTGTGACTGTTCTATTCTTCAATATAATGTTTGGGGGTATGATACTATATTATGCAATTAAACATTTAACTCAACATTAAGATACAAATGAAGCCTCCTGTCATAGAGCCAATACAATACGATATTTGGCGATTTGTGTTTTGTGTGAAATTATTAATTATTCTGGCATTTCTTGGTACCGAAAGGGACAAAAAGAAAATGATATTTTCAACCTCTCAATTGTATTAAAATCCATTGTTGTTGTCTCTTAATAATTGCTCAGATACTGTACACAATGAAGATTTCATTTGATTTGCACCCCTTGAGTCAGAATTTAAATGGTCTTTAAGACACATATTGGTGTAGGACAACCTACATGTATACATACACATAAACAGGAATACATAGTATATATGTGATATACATGTAACAAGTAACAGATTAACAAAAGTTGTAAAGATGCAGAATATCAAATTATTTGATTTATTACTGGACATAGGTCACCTGCGGGAGGATGTGATGTACCATATGGTACATTACCACTTCCGCAGTTGACAAATGCCCAACGTGTGTATGGCGTTTATACAGGATATTAGACTGTAAAGGAGTTGTCCGGCACTAACAGGTGACCAAAAACCATCGGGGATAGCATAAGGAAACATTCCTAAGACCATTTATTTCCATTTTGGTCCCCAATGGATTCAAGCCACATGAGAGACCGGAACAAACACATACGCTTCCTACCATCACAAACTACTGGATTAAAAATATATTATATTTGATTTAACAAATGAAATGCATACGGTCAGTTGAAATTAAAGTCACGATAGGTGACAGTGAGCTAAACAGCAAGTATTCCACTTGAGGTTAAAACACTGGAGAGATATATCGAATAAAAAGGTTTCCAACATACTGTTGGAAATTTAAACCTGACTGGCCTAAATGTAATGGCTGGAAATTCAAACCTGACAGCCCTACATGTAATGGCTGGAAATTCAAACCCGACAGCCCTACATGTAATGGCTGCAAATTCAAACATAACAGCCCTACATATAACGTGACACCCCTACATGCAATTCAAGCCTGACAGCCCTGCTTGTAATTCAAACCTGACAGCCCTACATGTAATTCAAACTTGACAGCCCTATATGTAATCAAAACTGACTGCCCTACATGTAGCATGACAGCCCTACATGTAACCTGATAGCACACAATATAAACTGACAGTCACACATGTAATTGTAACATGATAGCTATACATGTAATGGTAACCTGACCGTCCTACGTGTAACACGACAACCATGCGTGTAACCTGACATCCCTATGTGTAACCTGACAGCCATACGTGTAACCTGACAGCCATATATGTAACATAACAGTGATAAATGTAACATACAGCCTTACATGTAACCTTACAACCCTACATAAACCTAACATCATAGACGTAACCTGGCAGCCCTACATGTAACCTGGCAGCCCTACATGTAACCTTCATGACAGCCATAAATGTAACCTACAGCCTTACATGTAACCCTGCAACCCTACATAAAACCTAACATCATACACGTAACCTGACAGCCCTACATGTACCCTAACATCCTACATGTAACTGACAGCCATACATGTAACCTAACATCCCACATGTAACTGACAGCCCTACATGTAACATGACAGCCCTACATGTAACCTTGACAGTCCGACATGTAACCTGACAGCCCTACATGTAACATGACAGCCCTACATATAACCTGACAGCCATATATGTAACATGACAGCCCTACGTGTAACCTGACATCCCTACATGTAATGGCTGGACATTTGGCGGCAAGTAGGTAAATATTCCACATTTGGTCCAAAAATAAAAAAAGTCATGTTAAATACTGGTTTGAAATATAAACTACCAGAATAATTTCAACTCACTTTTTGGATGAAATTTCCAAGTGGTGTTGTGTCAGATCTGATTTATACGAGTGTTTATTTCGCGCTCCGCGTGTATACTAAATGTAGAGATTCTAGTTTCGCCTGGGCGCTGGGGTTTTTATTTATAGAAATGGGAATTTTGGGACGGATTTAAAAGTCGAACTGCGACTCGGTGGCCGAGTCAGGTAAAAGGTGTAGTTGGAAATTTCTATTTCGTTTATTGTCCTTTACATTATTTTGTCAATAATGTTAATTACGTCAATTGCGAATAAAAGAAATGAAAAAGATAATTTGTAAGTCTTATATTTCAACTTTTATAGATATTTTTCGTTCTGAAGCCCACTGAGGGTTGTGGTCGGAGACGGCCGAGTCGGCCGCCGGTTCGTTAATTAGGTGCTGGTTGTTATTGTTATTTTAACGGAATTCTGAGTTGGTCATTCGCGAAACCGATATATTTTATATTCTATAATTACAATCATTGGTATATAATATATTATCTTGAGTGTGTTACCATTTCGGACATTGGTTTTCTTGTTTTATGTTTGCTTTAGATTGCCCAGAATCCCACGGATATTCGAATCATACTCTGGGCGGTCAGGAATACTGTCTAAGATACAGCTACCGTGCAGATACACGATATAACGCACGGCTTGGCTGCTCTACTGACGGGGCGTACTTTCTCCTAGTTAGAAGTCGTCAGATGCTCGACGATTTGGCGGTTTTGCTCGATAAATGGGGGCATGGGAAAAGTAAGTGAGATATCAGAGACTACTGTTATGAATCTGGAACATATTTACGATTGTGATAATGATACCTGGATGTGAGACCTTGAATTATTTAATACATAACACCAGGCAGACGCTCTACTAAAATACATGTATATAATATCAGTCATATGCATTAATCTGATGCCGGGTAGTTGCCTAGAAGAGTCTAAGTTGCTAAGAAGAGTCTGTCGCCAATGTCGCCACATGTGAAAATGAGCAGTAGTGTATAAGGAACATATGTGCCAAGTTTCATGCTTTTATCACCCTTTTCACAGTTGGTGTGTTTTCTACAACAAGCACTTGGACTAGCGGAAGAGCAAAATGTGACGAGATCTAGTTTAGTGGGTAGGGTTATGTTTTTACAATATTGACCACTTATCATAGGTATAGTTGCTAATCCCGCATATAATATTGCAGGAGTGTTGTCTGTGCAGTTTTTAAAACAAATTGCTTGCGCCTACGTAATGAATAGCCCGATAAATTTGACATCGAATAGGACAGTTTGTCTGAAATCGTCATTTTTTTGGGGTCATTATGTTATTTTATATCCATATCTGCGAAATTCATTCAAATCCCCCCGTTGAATTTGTATCTCTGGTTCGAGAATTGTGCATTGAACAATATTGAGTACATTTTGTATATGTTTCGGCTGAAATATTTTTATATCATCCCATTATTCCTATGATTGTGAACAATATATAAGTTTTTTTTTTTATGGAAAAAATTGATTAACTCCGAAAGCTCAACTCCGATTTTAGGGGACTTTTCGTGACGCATCCGCGATGTTATGGCCTAAATAATATAAAATAAATCAGCTTTCCCCTATTTATTTATTTCCTTACTTTTCCCCTTTCACGCCTAATGTTCCTGGGCTAAAGAGCGACTGATATCAAACATACCATTCCATACAAAGATCGCGATATCTCGATCCACATGAGCGACTGATATCAACATACTATTCCATACAAAGATCGCGATATCTCGATCCACATGAGCGATTGATATCAATCATACTATTCCATACGAAGATCGTGCCATATCAATTTGTGTTTCTATTTAAAATAATGATTGATGGGTGGGGTTGTTAAACTTTGCAGGACGGTGTGTCGGGGTGGGTGTGTTATCGAAATTGCCAAAAACATGTATTTACACCCTCATGTAATTTTTTACTCAATTGTTTAATAGCTCATAACCCATGAAACAGTTTTAAGGATGTCGTAACTACAAAGCACGAGATATAGTTATGTTCTTATGATCACATAGAGGCCTTATTAAAGTTGGCATTGACCACAGCGATATTGAATGTGGAACCATTAGGTAACAACCTATTTTCCATATTTATTTTATATTATACATAACATAAACGCATATCGTTGAAAGTTTGACTCAATCCCAAATCGACCCTTTACCCAACAAACCGGCCAAAACCGGCCAAATAAAGCTTCAACAGCCTAAAATATCTTCGGTCTGTCTCAATAGAACCATACAAATATGGATATCATTGGAACCGGCTCCTTGACCGCATTGTGATAGTTACAGTTATGCCCTGTGCCAATGCATTCTCTTATATATGCGAGTCGACCATAGGTCGCCTCGCATATATAAGAGAATGCATTGGCCTAAAAAAATCTTTTTTTAACACTTTTTACCATTTTTTCTTACATTCTTTAACAATTTTATAATTTTTAATGTGTTAAGCCAATGCATTCTCTTATATATGCGAGGCGACCTATGGTCGACTCGCATATATACGAGAATGCATTGGCACAGGGCCCTTCTGTTGGGTAAAGGGTTAACATACCAATAGATACCTTTCGCAAAATGAATGAAAACATATAATTATTACGAATAGCTCTTTGTAGTCATAATTTGTCACGAGTTCGTGTGTGAGACAATCGTGATTGCTACTCGCAGTAAGGGGAGTATGGGTCTGCGTGTCGTTGTTATTTTGTATATGTCGTTATCAGGTCATATCTCAGCCCTTTGTGTTTCGCAAGATTCTCATTCTACATGACGAATGACGAATGATTCGACTGCCACTAGTAGATACAAATTAAGGTCACATGGGGATTACAATTCAAGGACATAATTTCAGAGTCATCTCCCACACTGAGGAGCTGGGAAACGATCGCGTACTTATTACTATATGATGTATTTGTGAGTTTTGTTGAAAATCCAAAACCGTAATCGTAACAAGGGATAGGGAAAAACGACAACGAATAGAAAGAACACAAATTCTAGTGACGTAGTACCCAATTCGTAATACTTTATCTGTTGTCGTTCATTATCCAAAGCTGTTATCGTAACATCGGATATGGAAAAACGACAACGAATAGAAAGAACACAAATTCTAGTGACGTAGTACCCTATTTGTAATAATTATCTGTTGTCGTTCATTATCCAAAGCTGTTATCGTAACATCGGATATGGAATAACGACAACGAATAGAAAGAACACAAATTCTAATGAGGTAGTGTCCTAATCGTAATAATTATATGTTGTGTTCATTGTGCGAAATGTGTCTATTCAGGAATAGCGCTGGAATTATTACAAAGACTATCTGATTCATGCATGCACACTTATTATAGCTTGATAATGCAAGAAGATATATAGTTGATTAATTATGCATGTTTTTATACTGAGACAGCCATGTAAACTGAGGAAGTTCATTGACCAAAGGTGTTTATGAAATCTTGACGATTGTTGCCTAAATATCGGGCGTAAAATAATTTATTCCCAGGTTTGGACTCGGAGTTCGGAGTTTGCAGGCTCCCAAACTTATGAGATTAAACAAACTTATTTACCTAACGCCCCCCCCCCTTCCCCAGATATTGAGACAGCAGTTCACTTCCTTCTAAATTGTATACAGAAACAATGTATTATGTAGATGTGTAACATACTACATTTTAGCATACCCATATGTTTGGTCTTCATGCAAACTACTTTACATAAGTTGCATAGAGATACGTGAATATATATACAGATAGACACCACTAATTGTGTAGATGTGTAAAATTCTACATTTTAGCATTCCCGTCTGTTTGGTCTTCATGCAAACTAGTTTAAGTTGCTTGGAGATACATGAATATGTGTACGTATTATGTAGTGTGTAACGCGACATTTGTACTTTCAACAGGGCCGCTGTGGATCAGCGGTAAAGGTGGATATAAAGATGGAAGTTACGTATTCAGAACCAGTGAGCGCACAGTGGTGTCATGGTTTGAATGGGCGCCACGTCAACCCAACGGCTGTGCAGAGAATAACTGTTGTTTGAATATCCAGCACGACTCCATTCGTTATCTGATGGTTGTATCCCTATGCCCAACGGTCTCATATCCGTATGTGTGCGAGAAATGAGGCTGCCGGAGCATACAGCATGCACAGGCTCGCGAGACTTCATATGAGGATTAAACAGGGCACACTGGGCACACTGGGCTCACTGCATGTCGTTATACATGTATGCCTCTTTGTTCGAAGGTGAAGTCGACACACAATAAGCGAGATCACTGAGTCGCGGCCGTATTGGATTCATCCAGCCCGGTTCCGTGGTTTAAGAGATTCTTCCCGTCCCGGTTCCATGGTATTAGTGCTACAAGTCAAAGTTCTGGAGTAGTATTTCCATATATGGAGCTGTTGAATATTCATGACTTCCATATATGGAAATGATACTCAAGAACTTTGACCACCTGTGGCACTAGCCACGGAACCGGGCCTGGTGGACCCAACATGACCGCGAGTTAGTGACAGGGCGCATTCTTGCAAAACTTCTGTTTCATAGTTTTAAAGAGATATGAGGCATTTGCAGTGGGTAAATGTGAAAATTCATAAATGTTCGTACAACATTCGGACACCCCCAACGGAGACCCTCTAGCCACAACAGCCTAAGTCATAAAGCCACGATAAAGCAAGATTCATCTTCAAAAAAAAAAAAAAAAAAAAAAAAAAATATTTTTCTTCGAGCGTTCGAAATTCTCTATAACTCTGTATCACTGTAAACTGAGATTGGTTTTCGTTGGTACTGACACGGTGGGGAATCACGTGGTTTCGAGGTTGGTGAGTACCACGATTCAAAATGGCCGAGGCGAGCGCAAACGTACAAAAACATAATAACTGAGGAACTGACAAAACACGAACACAGCATTTTAACTGTTACAAGCATATGCTAGTTTATTTTTAAAACAGGTTGATACCTTATATGTTCCGAAATACTCAGTAGTTTTCTATAACATTCTGACCAAAGGTTGCCAGTCAGATGTTCGTGGAATACACCAGTCAATTCATATTGGATAATCGTTCGACTGACAACTTTGGTCAGAATGTTAGAGCAAGTTTTGGACATAAATGAGGTGTCAGCTTGTTTAAAATATAGTATAGCATATAATTGTAGCTGCCAAAATACTATGTAATATGTCATGTTCATAGTATATTACCTTTTCCGTCGTACTTCTGGTCGCGTTTGCGAACACGTCGGTCGTTTTTGGATGCGTTAAACTCATCTACTCGAAACCACGTGATTCCCCACCCTGACTGAGTAATGTGTGAACTAAATGCTGCTATGATGCAGGTAGATCATGCCATGAATCTCTACTCTGGCTAACGCCCGTAGAGATCATATTCCACCCACATATCCCTGGTACAATAAACCCACACCAGACACCACCCAAAGACATATTATATGTCTTTGGTGGTGGGGGTCTATTGTGCCAGGGACCTGCGATTCCACCAGTACAAAACCTTGGAACTTTTTTAAGTTTTGAAAGGGAACCTTATAAAGTCGAAAATATAACGCGCGGAATTGATTTCTTAGTTATTTTCTGTTCTTAATAATGTAGTTCACCGTTGGCGAAGGTCCCAACTGGATCTTTCACGACTTAAGAGAATTTGTGAGCGATTTTTCTTTGCATGGCTTACAATTATGAAATTTATCCCGGGTAATTAATTCGGTGTTTATTGCAATATCGGCTCACAAAAGTCAGAGAAAAACATGCTATTTTGAGTTGGGACATTTACCGACAGTGAAGTACATTATTAAGGAACAGATAATCACTAAGAAATATATTCCTCGCGTTATTTTTCATCTTTATAAGGTTCCCTGTCAAAACTACAAAAAGTTCCCAGGTTTTGAACTGGTGAAATATGATCTCTACGGGCGTTAGCCAGAGTAGAGATTCATGGCATGATATATGATGCAGTACTTATCAGGTTCGTCTTGATCGGATACTCTCACTTAGTTCTAAATTATACACTCGAATTAGTGTATGTTTGTATATGTTTGTATATGGATGTTCATGTATATCATAAACACGACAGGAACATGTACTCGTCCATCCAAACAAGTTTCTCTTATATCTTTTAAGATATCGAACTGAAATTTGGTAGTGAGGGGTTTTTCAATGCGCTGTATTCGATAGAATTGTCACCGGGTTACTCCGATGGCCCAAAATGATGATTCATTGACACTGTACATGTAGATACGTGTATCACACGAACGGGAAGTATACGCCGCACAGCTATAAAACGATTGTTGCAGGCCTATCGAACGGAAGCAATTGATTTTCAAATTGTTTTCAGTTTTGTAATCTGCTTCTCTAGTAAATCGGTTATTGTAAATGTCATCCCATTTAGAAAATTCGAAGGGTCTCATTTATCACCACCCCCCCCCCCCCCCCCCACTGCCGATCCTTGCCATAATGCTATGCCATAACATAATGCTATGTTATTCCACCAGCAAAATAAGTGCCTAAAACTGCACAAAATAAGTTAGTTAGATGGTCACATAAAACAGATTCGTAATTTCACACAATCGGTGTTAATTTGAAGTACTCGTTGGTCGAAATTTTGGTCCTGTGATGACCCTGTAGTACCGAAATTGGACTTTCAAAGAACTTCGTGAGTAGTGCCTATAATATCAATTCATGCTGTCAGTTCGATTCTTTCCAATATTGAATAATCAAACTAAATATATAGCTAGTGTAAATGATGTTTTTTTCCCCCAGGAAACCTGGGATACAGCTAGCGTTTTCCCCAGGTAACCTGGCACTGAATGAGCATATGCATATATAATGTGTATCATTATACCTACTAACGCATGGGCGTAACTGTAACCCTCGTGCGCACTGGGAAGAACTATATATATATACTCTATTTTCCGACCATGGACTGTCTACACTATGCACGTTCTCGCAACATATATGACATTCAGACAATGTGTTACCAAAATGACATTATAATGTCGGTCATATTCGAAAAATGTAGAAAACAATAATTGCAATTTTATATAGCGCTTAACCAGTTACTGTTTTAAACTTTTAAACATTAAACTATTATCCCAGTCATTTGCACAAGCTAACCAATGAACCGATTGCAGTCATTTACGCCACATGTGTAAGATGTTTTGGTAATTTTATTTACGAGTGGACCAATGTGCGAATGCATTATGGGTGATTATGTATTCTCGTACTTGAGTAAACCGTACCGATAGAGTCACGATAGTCCGACACAGATTAGCACATGTGTTTACGCCACCGGTGTACTTGGGGGACATGTCTCTATTCCGAAGGTTCGCTATCCCGAAGGTCCACTATTCCGAAAGTTCTCTATTCTGAATAATCGCTATTTCGAAGGTTCACTATTCCGAAGGTTTTTGTTATTTTAAGGTTAATTCTATATTCTAAAGTATTGAAAGGGTTCATTATCACGAAGATTCTTTTTATTAAGGAAATAACTTAAAACATTAAATGTGGTTTTGTTCTCGCGGGTTTTCTTGAGACTTAATGGCATTACGTGGGCCCATACCTTTGAATTCTTGGCATATAATATGAATGTTGCGGTATATATGGACCCTCCTGCATTGAGACATGACACAGGTACAGTTGACTTAAGTTCTGTTCTGTGCGGGCTCCAATTTGGGGTTCAATATTTTAAGGACCAAATTTAGAAATTTATGGGCCCATACTTTTGAACTCTGGGCATATAATATGAATATTGGGGGACATGTCTCTATTCCGAAGGTTCGCTATCCCGAAGGTCCACTATTCCGAAGGTTCTCTGAATGTTCGCTATTCCGAAGGTTCACTATTCCGAAGGTTCGCTATTCCGAAGGTTCTCTATTCCGAACGTTTTTGTTATTTTAAGGTTAATTCTATGTTCTAAAGTATTGAGAGTGTTCATTATCACGAAGATTCTTTTCATGAAGGAAATAACTTAAAACATTAAATGTGATTTTGTTTTGTTTTCGCGGGTTTTCTTCAGTTTAATGTCATTACGTATGACCTTATTTCTCATTACATATTCACGCCACGCAGCCCACACAATTGCTATGTTTCCATGCGATTTAATGTCATTACGTATGACGTAATATCTCAATAATCTCAGAGGCAAGAATACGCCAGCTAAATGCGGATTATAACAGTGGGACTATAACGCTTAATGAATATTGGAGGCTATAACAAACTGCGTATCAGAATATCGCTGAATAGACGAGTATGAGATGAACCTAACTGCAATTGTGACTTTGTATTGACTTTAAAGGCCAACTTAATTTTCGAGTCATCGATTTTTTAAATAGTATATACGGATTTAATAACAATTTATGCCATAAAATTTGAATAAAATACTATAATTCAACACCATTTGAAACGCAGAATACTTCTATCTCCTAGTTTGAAACACCCTGAAACACCTTAAAAAACGCGTCAAGTCGTGCGTCGTATAACTAATAATTAGCAACTAGCATGTCCCCTTCGGTTTTCCATAGATTTCGACATAATTTGATACTTAGGGATACTTGTGTCCGGGAAGTGTTTTGGACGGATCAAATCGTGACCATGACCTTGACCTTCAATGGTCAATTCAAGGTCAAATCGGGTAAAACGGACGGATTTCGACGAAATTTGATACCTATGGGTACCTTTGTCCGGGGAGTGTTTTGGGCGGGTCAAATCGTGACCCCGACCTGACCTTGACATTTAAAATAGTCAATGCAAGGTCAATTTGGGTAAAACGGACGGATTTCGACGAAATTTGATACCTATGGATACTTTTGTGCGGGTAGTGTTTTGAACGGGTAAAATCATGACTCCGACCTGACCTTGACCTTCAAAATTGTCAATTAAAGGTAAAATCGGGTAAAACGGATGGATTTCGACGAAATTTGATACCTATGGGTACTTTTGTCGGGGGAGTGTTTTGGACGGGTAAAATCATGACTCCGACCTGACCTTGACCTTCAAAATTGTCAATTAAAGGTCAAGTCGGGTAAAACGGACGGATTTTGACGAAATTTGATACCTAGGGGTACTTTTCTCCGGGGGGTGTTTTGGATGGGTAAAATCATGACCATGACCTGACCTTGACTTTCAAAATAGTCAATTCAAGGTCAAATCGCGCCTTTCGCCGGAAATCAGATGGGAAACAGCCCGGACGAAGTCGGGCCCATCAGCTAGTGTAATACAGAAGACAGTTTGAATAACGTAATGTATAACACGAGAAACGGGGAAAAACTTTATATATGGAAGTATGCAAATTTCCCACATGAAATTTGAAAGCTAGTTTATATTATAATTATATTATAATTTATATTTATGGCTAATAATATGATCTTGGTGGCGTTACCATTTATGACTATGGTTTTCTTATTAAACTGTGCATGCGCTGCTCTGGTATGACAAGCTGACTGGTACTAGTTTAACGCATGAATGGTGCGAAGTAGACACAGTACGTCGCTCAAATCGGTCAAGGCAATGTTGTCTGTAAAGTCACCAAAAAAAAACACACACGCGGGCTGCAAACTCATCTCGTTGTGCTGACATCGAAGACAAATCGGACACGCTTAACCACTGGACCACTCCAAATGACATATTTTCGATTTTAGAAGAGACAAAATATTTACAATTTCTAGCAGTTGGAGTCCATTCCTATGAAGCTTAGGCTTAGTAGGGGCTTGCGCTGTTTGGTTCTCGAAATGAAGAATCGGCAGGCGTCCAGAAACTTTCGTATTGAACAGTCTATTGGACACACAATTATCCCAAGTTCGAAGTAGTTGGAGTTTACTCTTAGGACGCCTACACTTAGTGGGGAATCGCGCTATTTTAATTATTATGTTTGGTTCTTGAACTAACAAATCGACAGGCGTCCAGAACCGTTCGTACTGAAAATTCGCGTTAATCCACTCAGACAATACTTGCATAGTATAACCACCCGTGCAGCGGTTCGATTATATCTTATGGGAGGGAAATAAAAGTTAATTATTCATTATGTTCGTCATCAAGAAATCTGAACGTTTTGTTGTGCGATGAGTCCGTCACAAGGTCATGCTATGTGCTGTGATGACATTGACGCATCCAATTCGGTCCCCGCTTCAATTATGTCGTTGCTATCGGCAGATCATATTATTAGTCATATATCAAATAATTATATTCCAGCTTTAATGTAGGGGTAAAAATGTGGTATGGACCAGTTTCAAGAACGGCAAGGATGTCGGCCAATTTGACGGCATGGGCGGGTGACATGCCATAAATACCATAGAAACACCCCTACCCCCACCCATCACCACCGGTAGTTACCACCCGAGGGGTGAAAATGCGGTGTGGACCATTTTCGATAACGGTAAGGATTTCGGCAAATTTGACGGCATGGGTGGGTGGCCCATCCAAATACCACCTAGAAACACCTATACCTCCTACCCATCACCGAGGGGGGGTACCACCCGATGGGTGAATATGAGGTATGGAACATTTTCGAAAATGATAAGGATTTCGGCCAATTTGGCGGCGTGGGTGGGTGGCCCTCTCCAAATACCCTCTAGTAATACCCCACCCATCACCCCGGTGATACCACCCCATTTTCGAGAATGGTCAGGATTTCAGTCAATTTGACGGCAGTAGTGGGTGGCCCGCCCCTGGAAACACCCCTATCCCCACCCATTGCCCGGGGTGAGAATGTGGTATGGACCGTTTTCGAGAACGGTACAGATTTCGGCCAATGAAGGTAAAGAATTCGGCAAATGACGGCATGGGCCAGGGGGCACGTCATAAATACCCCATAGAAACACCCTACCCCCACCCATCACCCAGGGGGGGTGAAAATATGGTGTGGACCATGTTGGTGTGGAATATCCAACTACTATTATGTCAGGTATGGAATATTTGGCAACTTTCTAAAAGTTAGTGTAAAACATTTTTATTTCCAAATCCAAACAAATAACATAATATACAGATGATACATATATATAAGCACAATGGAAGTACTAATATGTGACCCGCCATATCAAATCCAGTCGTAAGTCGGGATTTTTGTTTACCCTGTGACAATGCATTCTCTTATATATGCGAGTCGACCATATATAAGAGAATGCATTGGCCTAAATTTTTTTACAATTTTAATAATTTTTTCTTGTATTCTTGAACAATTTTATAATTTTACCCATACAGAGCCCCAGACAAACATGAGCAGACGACACTCTTATATATGCTTCTATATATGTGTGGGGCTCCCTGCGGGGTGATGGATGTTTTTTTATTTTATGTCCTAAAAATTGTAAGAAACATTTATTTTAAAAAAATGATAAAAAATTGTTAGGCCAATGCATTCTCTTATATATGCGAGGCGACATATGGTCGACTCGCATATAGAGTTGGCACAGGGTAAAAAAAAATCCCGACTTACGACTGTATTTGATATGGCGGGTCACAAATATGGAGGGCTTATATGAAGTCCTCCTCTGTGTCTACATTCCCCGTTCCCAATAAGTGAGGCTGAATAGGTCACTCTCACCGGTTTTATGTGATAAAGGTTACCCGGGTTCCTGGAATTGTGATCAAGTTACCCAGGTTGGAGAGGATTGTGACCCAAGTAAAGAATAGTCATGTTTAACAACAAATTATTATTTTTTTGCGATAACAAATGATGAGGTACAGTACTAATAATTATGTCTAAATGTGTGGCTTAATAATAATCGGTGCTTTTACTTGCCAAAACTGAACAGTATTTCCCCCCAGTTAACTTTTAAATCAAGTTCTTCTTGTGAGATTTTCTTGACCTGGGTGACTTTATCACAATTCTTTCCTACCCGGGTAACTTTATCACAATTTTATGAACATGGGTATCTTTATCACAGAAAACCGATGAGAGTGACATATTCAGCATATTAAGTGAGGGGGTATAGTTCAGACGGGAAGCATTGAAAAAAAATTATTTTTTGTTGGTGTGGAGAATTGGAGATTATAACAGAATTTGAGTGTAGGGGTGGTAACAAGGAAGAAGATAGTGTTAGGATCAATAGAAGGAGGCAGAGATGGAAGAAAAAAGAGAGAAAAGAGAAGACGAGAGAGAGACAGATCATGAAGTCGTGAGCTGATGACAGTGGTCTGGTAGTTGGGAGTTTTGAATGACTGGGTTTGTTGTGTGATCAAAAATATATATTGTTTTCTTTATTTCCTCCATTCATGGAGACTATTTAGAGAATGCATACAATTAATGTAAATTATAAGAACATAAACAGAGAACAATATTTGCTGTTAACCGATTACATCCGTCAAGAACAACAACATATTCAAACAGCACCAACCCGAAACAGGACAATTCCTATTTGAAAGGTGTTCACTGTGAATATCGTACCGTCCTTCGTGTGGAATCATTGCACGTATATACAGGATTAATAACAAGTCAATAACATACAAAATAATCGTTATAGGAAAGCATTTAGTATTACATATATGTTTAGTGGGGAATATCATTCTGCCGCATAACGCAGACCAAAGTTGGGGTAGTAAGACGAAGCCTACACCATATCCCCACGCTGTGGAATAATCATTTAATGTTCAGGGATCTGAATGGAGTTATCCCTCCATAATAGAGACTGGCATTGGACTGCATGTGGAGAGCGGATGGCCAGTATTCCTCATATCAATGGACTCATGTATGTGTCCGATCTAAATATATGTTGGTATATAAAACCAGCATGCATGTTCTTATATTCGCTCGGGATATATGTAAGCACATCAATTTACTATTTATCATATAATTAGCCCATAAACCCGGCCTCATACTTATTAGTAAGACTCCACGGTGTATTATCGGCACGCACATTGACATAAGAGCTTAGCGCATTTATATTCATCAAAGTTATTATTATGTTAATTAGAATATTGTTATAATTTGTGTTATTTAGCGCTGACTGTGATATAAACATGGGTAATTATTATTATTTTATTATTATATCTTTATTTCAGACTCTGATGGTCCATATATGAGTATGTTGCACATGTATATATCAGTAATCATTAATCAGTCATATAATATACAATAATTCGATCCAACAATGAAATATTTTTGAAAAGTATTTTAAATCTGAATTGAAAAACATATAAATGATTGAATTGTTCACATCTTTCATTCTCTCGCGAAAACTGAACACACACGTTCTCCTCAACGTCCCTAGCGACATCATTCGATCATTGACAAACATACCACTCGCACTACATCTTCTTTCATAACATATTAGCATTAACATCATATACGCATTATTATAACATACAGTTAATTTATTGAAACAGCGTTTGGTTAATTGTACCCAAAGATGGACACAGTATAACGGAGAAATATAATGCTGAAATAAAATCATTTTGACTTGGTTAGAACATTTAGAAAATTTCCTAATTATCACATTAGACCGTATACAGATAGCACGGTATTGTCGTTCAATATCTCTATCATCTGAAAGGGCATCAGTAAGAACATGTCTGAGCTATTTACAAGAAGTTACAAATGAAAGTGATAAGGGTGGTTGAAAAAAAAATTCAACATGAAAAGACATATTTAATATAATTAATTGAACTATATATTTTCTTGAATATGTCTTTACTTTCTCTTTGGTTATGAATGGAAATCTATAATAATTATGTTTAACCCCGGCCGTTTCGAGAGCGTATTTTCTTTGCTAAGATGTGATTATGTGATAAAAAGGATCTCTATCAAATTCGTCGCAATTCTAGTAATCCCGTCCATTAAATTAGATTCGAGCATAGCTAAAGCTCGGATCGAATTTAGGGCACTCGGTTAATAAATTTCGTATAGAATTGCGAATCATTTGAAATAAACTATATACAGTTTAACAAGAACAAGATTATGCGGTATCGCAGTAAGCCCAATTTTTTTTTTATAATTTACTCGTATTGTAAATTCCACACAAATTTACTTTGATTCGGAATGACGAATTATCTGCTCAAGAAGCAACCGCAAATTAATCTGCGCACAATTGATGTTAGCACCTGGTAAGTTTGAGATTCAGGACAATGTGAAGTAACATTCATTACATGAAACTTTACTTCTAACATTACCCTCTATGTTGTTATGTCTAGATTTATTTGACTTGATATCAAAATAATAAGAAAGTCAAGTCTAAGATAGACATATCTCTTTTAGGAATAATTTAGCTGGACCACAATTCAAACTGTATTCAAATGGTTAAAGGTACTCAATCCGATAAAACTCCTCTCAGTTACTATTTCAATGACTTCGGGGGTCAAAATTATTTGATTCGAGTCGAGGAAGCCACCCATCAAAGCTCAGATTTTTTAGATATCGATTTTAGAAATCTATTATTTTTCATTATCGGGAATACTTTCTGGCCCAGAACACAGTCAAAATTGCGTTATTATTACCACTTGATTTTAGAGTTATCCATCCTTGTCTGTTTGAATTGTGTTTTGGTGTACACATCTCGAGCATATTACGCAGTTGAAGGCAATTATTAGTACTCATTTCGAGAAAATAACAAATTTCAAAAATCAATATCTAATAACTCTGAGCTTTGTTTGATGGGTTCCTCGACTCGAATCAAATATTTTTTACCCCCAAAGCCAAAGAAATAGTAATATAGGACCCTCTGATCGGATTGTTGTTGTTGGAATCTGTTGAGATGGGGACCCTCTGATCGGATTGAGTACCTTTAATACAGTCATACCAAACGTGAGAGCAATCGGATAACAATAACTAAAGTGTGCCATCCTAATACCAAAAATAATCAGCAAATTCAAAGTCAAAAATGGGCGTAACTCTTGTCAGAAATGGTCGGTTCAGTCCCAAATCAAACTTGTCTTGGTCTTTCTTATGTGTAAACCATAATATTATACCAAATTGCATGAAAATTTGTCAAATATTGGTCATGTTCAGCCAATGCCACAATGATTGTATATCAAGTGATATCTAATATCAGGGTTCACGATTATATTATAGGGATTAGTAAATCACCATAAGACGTACGTACCACCCGATATCAGGATTGTATACCTTACTCCTATTTAAATTCACGCAGTACTATTTTTCGCTCAGTTTTGAATTCGCGCACTGACAAAAATATTTTCGTAAAAAACTTTTATCTGGTGACAGTTTCAGTTCTTATTGTTCCCGAGTGTATACATGTGCACATTAAAGGCCCACTTAATTTTCGAATCACAGATTATGTTTTGTTATAGTCCCTTGATATACGGTTTTAATAACAATCTATGCCATAACATATGATTAAAATACTATCATTCATAACCATTTGGAACGTCTGTGTCTCAGAAGGTTCCCATAGAGTAATACCCCCCCCCCCCCGGTATGACTCCCAGAATGAAACAGAATTCAAACTATAGTTTATTTCCAATGGAATGGGAATAACTCTACATCTTAATATAGAGTTATTCCCCTTCCATTGAAAATACAGTGATAGACTTTGTGCAGAAACTTTAGCACAGAACAGACATGACATCGATATCTCAACAAAAACAATATGTTCACAGTTTATTATACATCGAATACGTTGAAAATTAAATGTTTTGGGACTTCCTCTTTCAAATGGTATAATATGGCATATATTTGATATATTGTGATTTGAGGTTTCGAAAATTAAGTAGGCCTTTATAAACCGTCACGACGAACATTTACATCGAGATGATTATAACTGCATCAACATTCTTTTGAGAAGGTGGGTGGTTACATGCTCCAAATAATTATTCTGACATTCAAAAAGTAATGGACATCATTGAAAATAACTCGAAAGAATTAATCACAACCGCGTATATAGACGACATGACTTTTAGAGAAAATCTATATTTGGCTGCGTGTATTTCAAAGAGTTGGGTTGACATATTGTCTCAGACTGTATGACCACGGCGTCACTCAAAGGTTGTGGTCTCATTTGCATACGCGCGATAACATGGAAGTATGGCTGGTGCGCTCTGGTAGAGAAAAGAAGTATGACTGGTGTGCGATGGTAGAGATTGTGGATATGGAGACACACTTCCGTCTCCCTTCGTATACCGGTACTGGAATGTGTATTTCGCGCAAGCATGGCACCATCGAAGATTTTACCATGATTTAGCCTATATACGAATATTGTTGTTGCGATTGCATGTGCATATAATAATTTATTGTCGATAAAGTCCAACCTTCCGCCATCTGATTTTCCCAGTGATTGGAATAATCTCAGGAGTCGTACTTTTTTTCGCTCAATCATAAATTCGCGCACCTATGGGTGCGCGCGAAGAATAGTACTGCGGGGATTTAAATACGATTAAGGTATCAAATTGAGCATCGCGGAGGGAGGGGTATCCCAATATAAAACGTACTTGGGACAAATAACGGAGATATTTATCTGAAACATTTTGGAATGATTACATTGGCTAAATAACGGGAGATATGCATACATTAAACAAGACAGTAAATGACAGTTGAGACGCTCACCTGACTGCAAAGACTGAGAAGACTGGGACTCTGAAGATCATATCAGTTAGTACTTGTCAAAATCACTTAAAACACGTAGCTAGAGGGTCTCCGTTGAGCAGTGGGGTGTCCACCTTGAAATTTCCAATTGCACGCCCCTGATCCCCCACCCACATAGTCCATTGTCTATTCCCTCCCAACTAAAGCAAACACGTACACTCCCATGTTCGTAAAATTCCTTTGCACAAGTTGGAATTTTACGCCATGGGCCATATACACCAAACGCTATTTCTTGACTGCAGGTTTGAACACTGATCTGTAACACAGTAACCCAAGTACCCACCATACTATATATAAGCTAAGTATAGTGAATGACTCTTGATGAGAAGACGTTTTAAGATTTACTATGGTGGAAGAGATATGTCAGTAATCTCACCCCTATTTGGCCTGGTGACCCAATTTTAACAAGTCTTAATCCCAGTCACACCAAGGTCTCTCAAAAAGAAACGTATGCTAAATGTGCGAAATGTTTCTTGAGAAGATGTTTTAAAGAATAACTATTGAGGGAACAAGTTGTATCCCTGGCTCCATCCTTATTTGACCCGGTGACCCCATTTGAGGGGAAAAATCTCTACCCCAGTCACACAATACCAAATATAAGTTAAATTGCCCCGATGATTCTTGAGAAGTAAATGTTTTAAGAATCAATATGGTTGGAAATAGTTATGTCCCTGGCTTAGCCACTTTTTGACCCGGTGGCCCCACTTGAACAAATCTGAATCCCAGTCACCTAGGGACCATCCACACCGAGCATGGCTCAATTCTTCGTCTCAGGTGAGCTAAAAAAGCCTACCTCTATCTAGTCCAGTTTCACATATGTAATTGCCTGATAAAACATGTATTTATTGTTAATGGCCTAACTGTCAGATTCACACTGTCTAGGATATCAATCAACAGGGTTGTCACACCAAGCAAATTTATGATCAATTATAACTGCTATGCATTGTTTTGTAAACACTGAAGAATAACTGCCATTTCAATGACTACTTTTCATCACATTAGGCCAGCATGTGTGCCTTCTATAAGCTGTTGATTAAACATGCTGTGTTCTCAGGCACCCTACTGATATATCATATTTTTGATAGCTCTGAGTATCTGCTGTTCTTTTCATATGTTCTGGATTTTAGACTGATTTAAACCAAAATTGGTGTGGCGACCCTGGCGGATGTTATAATGGCCTAGTTTTTTCATTAAAAAAATATGAGCAAGGAGTTAAATCTATTTAAAAATATATTTAAAAAAAATTAATTATTTATAAAACAAAATAGTTTAGTTTTTTTAAAATACATTTTTTCTAATTATTCAAGGAGTTCAATCTGATATATTTTTTATTTTTTAAGAGTTGTGTCCCTGACTACGCCCATAGTTGACTTGGTGACCCAATTTGAACAAATATGAAACACAAGGAACATCTATACCAAATATAAACTAAATCGGCCTGATGGTTATTGAGAAGTTGTTTTAAGAATTACTATGGAGGGAAAGAGTTATTGACTTGGCTTCGCAACTATTTGACCTGGTGACCTCATTTTAACATTTCTGAATGTGAGTCACCTGGTAAAGATCCACGCCAAATATGAATCCGTCATTATGGTTCTGGAGAAGAAGATGTTTCAAGAATTGTTGACGGATGGACGTCCCGACGGATGGACGGATGAGGAGTGATGACTATAGCTCCATCGGAGACTTCGTTTCAGGTGAGCTAAACAATTCATTCATCGCACCTCATCTGTTTTAAAGATGTTTTTGTTTACCACTAAAGTGCCTTTGAAGATACTGATACACGCTATATTCGGATGACTTAAAGTAAGCTAATAGGCTCTTGTCCAGCACAATGGTTTGGTACACGCCGAGTAAGCAATCGCGTGTAAGTTGAAAACATAACTTCATCTGGCCTGTTTCTTCAAGTAATCAATCAGGTTTTCAGCATTGCCATTGTGATACTGATACATGCTAGATATGTGTGACTTCAAGTAAGCTAGTACGCTCTCGTCCAGAACAGTCGTGTTGTTGAACGCCATGTCGGTGATATTAACAATAATCAGGGCTCTACGACGCGTTCGAATTCCCTTCAAAATAGAACAGTTGAATTCATAGAGGTTATGGAAGTCTTTAAAATATTCATTTGAGCAGAACACAACAGTTTTTTTCGTCATGTTAATACTGCGTGTGATGCAAATCATTTTCGATTGGCCGGGTCTGATGCACGACTCCTGAGTTTGGCTTGATATCCCAGAAGAAGTCAGTCCGCTCATCACTGTCTTTTGAACCAAGTCCCGGATCTCCGCTACTTGATCATCGAACGAGATATAATAGTAAACTCCCGATCCATCCGTAGAGCTATCTTCTAACTCGAAAGGATTTATATCATTACCTCGGCTGTAGTATAAGTAGCGGATCTTCCACCTATTATGGTGGATAGCGACTGGAACTGCTACGAACAGAACCAACAACAGGAGAAGAACGAGGGCGCCCCAAACCAAGTCTTTAAATACACAATAAAGACGGAGTTGATTAATGTTGAGTCCTGTAACGTATATTAGTTTTCCATTAGCATGTGTACACATATACCTGTCGTGGTCTACAAGGTGGACTTTTGTTGTTTTTAACCATGAAGCAAACTCAATTGTATGACATGTGCATTTCAGATTGTTGCCATGAAGACTTACGTTGACTCCGTGTGTGGTGGATTGCGCCATTCCATCCAATGTTTCCCGTAACTGTTCGGGTATTTCTGAAAGTTGGTTATCGGCAAGATTCATATCCTCTATTCGAGCACTCGGATGAAACATAATGTCGACGGATGTGAGTGAATTGTTACTCAATATTATATCTTTTAATGTTGAGATATTAGTGAATAACTGTATAGGAAGTATATTCAGTCCATTTCCAGACAATATTATTAGCCTGAGGTTGACCAAATTTGCAAATATGTCTGGAGATGCCATGATGCTATGCTGTAAGTTGTTTCCACTCAAGTCCAGCGTTTGTATAGTGCCGAAATTAGTGAAGAATTCGCCTGAAACATTATCGCATCTGTTATGAGATATATTGACAAACTTTATAGAATCAAGCCCACGAATAGGACCAGTCCATGGACAGACATCAGATACTGATATATCTATGTATTCCAGTGTTTTCCAGGTTGGTCCGTCATTTTCAAATAACATGCATGTTAACGGCATTCCTTGTAAATTCATATGACTTCCAAGTACGGTCACTAATTTTGGTGGGAAAAAATAATTTGGGCAATGTCCAAATGTCAAATATTCATGTCGCTTCTCCTCATAAAGATACTGAGAGTGATAATAAGCTGTAGTCATACCCATAAGGTCTCTCTGATGACTGAAATCAATCCACTCCAGATTGACGGCACGGTGATAGCTATATGGTTCGTAGATATTCACCGGCAACAGATAGTTGTGTTTAAGAGTAATTCTTTTTAATGTTCCCGGAAGCATTCTCAAACCCGGCACATAGACCAAACCGTTCCATTCCAAATTGACAAACTCCAGTGATGTGTTGGATAATTGTTTGAAGTGGTGCTCCAGTATATTGTACTCTCCCGATAAAGTCGACTCTATGTTGGACAAGATCAGTTCCTTAATATTAGTTAGTGGTAAACTGATCGAGCCGTTTTGGAAAACATCAAATCCCATTGGGTTATTGCTAAGGTCCAGTCTGTCTAACATTGGAAGGTCTGCGAAAGCCATGCGCTCAATTTCAACGAGACCACAGTCTCTGATTTCCAGATTCGTCAAATAGTTGAGGTTTCTCAGCGTGTCTCTCTCTAATTTTACCAACCAGTTCCTCCAACATCTCATTTTTAGGGACGTCAAGTGAGTCAAATTTAAAAACTGTGGTCCAAAAAACACACCTGTTTTTCCATCTATTCTCAGTTCTTGCAGTTCTCGTAGCCGTGATACTGCTCCATCTGGGTATCGGCTGCCAATAGCAATACCACGCAGGTCTAAGGTTAGAAGACGGGGAACACCAGAGAACACATCATTGGGGAGGGGGACATCGATGAATAAATTGTAATTTAAACTTAGTATAAGCACTTCGAGTTTGACCAAACCATCGAACGAATCACGCTCAAGTCGGCGTATCCTGTTTGTCGATAAATCCAGCCGAATCAGCGCATTAAGTTTCTTGAACTTGTGAGTAATATTTTTGATAGAGTTTACATCCAGATACAGGACCTCCAAGGTTGCTGGAAGTTTTTCTGGAACAGAAAATAATTGTCTGTCATTACAGTCCATGTATATAACATCTCCTCGGTTATTAGACTTTGTTGAACAGTTACCCTGATAGTTGTGTAATCCTGAAACACATACATTTTGGTCTCCGCAAGTCAGGAATATTACGATGTACGCGTAAATGCACTGCCACACCGAAACGCGTAGAATGTCGCACATCTGTCTATCTCTCAATATGTAGATTTGCATCACTGTTGGTGCTCGAGAGAACTATAAAAGATAAGATACGATTGTAAAAACAAACACAAGATCTGAAGCGATTTTGACCGACTGTAAAACAAATACATATATCAATTAAACACGTACACATTATCATATAAATGTTATAAGTTAAAATAAGTTATCCTATTTAAAAATACCAAACTGTATTTGATTTAAACTTTATTTAAAAACAAACACCAGGATACATCATTGTAATTTAATCTACCACTTCCAGTAATAAAATAGAAAAAGAAATTAAAATGTACTTGAATTTCATGTTTCGGAGTTATTGGAATGCTTTCAACATACGGTTAGCCAAAATGACCTCCTGTAATAATAATAATAATAATAATAATAATAATAATAATAATAATAATAATAATAATAATAATAATAATATAGATGATAGATGTAATATAGATGTAATAATAATATAAATGAATTATTAGTGTTTGATTCATTTACCATAAACGGCAGACATAGAGTTTTATTGGATGAAAACCTGTGGAAAGAAGCAAAACAAAAATAATTGATGGAAATACCAAAAGTCTGCTCGTAGAAATTTAAAGGCCCACTTAATTTTCGAACCCCAGGTCACATTATATAAAATATATGCCATAGTATATACCATTTGAAAGAGGAAACTCCAAAACATTGTATTATCAACTTAACGGGTTTAATAAACTGTGAACATGTTGTTTTTTGTTGAGGTACCGACGTGTTTTCTGTACTTAATTTTCAGCTGGACCGTACTACAAAGTCTATTATTTTCAATGGAAGGGGAATAACTCTATATCTTAGTTTGAAATATGTTGCATTCTGGGGGCGAAATTTGTGGAATGTTTCTATGATTTCAGCTATTTCATATTACTCTATGGACAACTTCTGAGACACAGACGTTCAAAATGGTGATACATTAGAGTATTTTAATCATATTTTATATCATATATTATTATTAAAACTGTACAACAAGACACTATAACAAATCTTGACTCGAAAATTAAATGGGCCTTAAAAAGCTAGATCATGCCATGAATCTCTACTATGTCTAACGCCCGTATAGATCATTTTCCACCAGTACAAAACCTGGAATTTTTTTGACAGGGAACCTTATAAAGTCGAAAAATAATGCGGGGAATATTTTTCTTAGTTATTATCTGTTCATTAATAATGTAACTCACTTTAGGTGAAGCTCGAAACTAGAAATTTTACGATTTAAGTGACTTTGTGGGCGATTTTCCTTCGCGTCGCTTACAATTATGGAATTTATCCTGGGTAATTAATTCAATGTTTATTGCGATATCAGCTCACAAAAATCATGCAAACGCATGTAATTTTGAGTTGGGACCTTCACCTGCAGCGATTCCCTGCGTTATTTTTCGACCTTATAAGGTTCCCTGTCAGGGTGTATATATCACGTGGTTTTAAGGAACAATGCTCGATGGAGTAAGGTTCGGCCACTGAGGCCTATAAAGCGCTCCGTTGCCCGCCCACCTTTAAACTTCCACCGCCAAAACTATATATACGCGCCTGCTTTGCGTTAATGGTATCATATAATGGACAAGGGGAACTATGGAAATCCCCCGTTTTACCATCGCTGGGAAATCAGGGATATTCAGCCCATTTATCACCCCCATCGAAAACTCGCCAGAACTCCTTAAGTACTACGCATATTTACAGCACAGATGATCCGCGTTTGGTGACATCTTCGTCTGCGACGTTGACATCTATCTGGACCGACTTATATTGAGAACGACACTAAGTTTTTAAATTCTGTTCAATCCTATGCTTCATTGACAGGTTAAACTATATACCGGCATTTGTTTTGGCAGCGTGGAAGTCCAGGATCTATACTAGTTGGTTGATGTTCTCGAAAATTTGAGTGAGCAAAAGCAAAAACGGTATTGAAATTCGCAAAGAAAATATTAAATGGTTTGATCTGGGAAAACTGATTGACAGCGAGTGGATAAAAACTCATGCTTCGTGTAGACATACACATACGTTGTTCGATTTCTGTTTTTTTCGGTGAGAAACAAACATATCCCCATATCATATACGTGAAAATGACTTTCCCACTTTTTTTGATTTTGGGATTGAGAAAAACGATAAATATTCACACTCTAACACTTTTTTATTGCCTAACCATTTCCATAAGAGACCCGTGCGCCCTAACGCTAAATACATAACTCATCAGCGTTATAACCCTAAGTCCACAACTCCTCAGCCATGTCCCTCAGTCCGATACCCTACTCCAAACACTAACCCTTTCCCTAAGACACCCTTCAGCCATAATCCTAAATCCATAAAACCTCAGCCTTGTCCCTCGGTCATGTCTCTCAGTTGTCCCCCAGTCATGTCCCTGAGTCATGTCCCTCGGTTGTCCCCGAGTAATGTCCCTCAGTCATGTCCCTCAGTCCGAGACCCTACTCCAAACATTAACCCTTTCCCCGAGACACCCTTCAGCCATAATCATAAATCCACACTCCTCAGCCATGTCCCTCTGCCCCAGACCCTACTCCAAACATTAACCCTTTTCCTAAGATACCCTTCAGCCATAATCCTAAATCCATAAAACCTCAGCCTTGTCCCTCGGTCATGTCTCTCAGTTGTCCCCCAGTCATGTCCCTGAGTCATGTCCCTCAGTTGTCCCCGAATCATGTCCCTTCAGCCATAATCCTAAATCCATAACTCTTCGGCCATGTCCCTCAGTCCGAGACCCTAAAATGGTGTGCATAATATGTTGGAGATATGATCATAAGCAATAGAACTATATGTTACTTGATTTCATTAAACATTAGTAATTCAATTTAATGAGTGGGTAAGGATGTGACTGAATCGCCAGTGGAGCTCAGTTGATTGAGGCTAAGAGTAAGAATATGTAAGTTTGTTTGTTTTCTATTCGTTGATGAATTTGAATTATATAGAAGGTCATTAACACATATGGATCATTTATGATAACAGTCATTGATAAAGTGATCTTTTAGATATTTGGGGTAGTCAATACTCGTTTCAATGCGTAATCTGCAATCTTTAGGGAGACTATTCCATAATGCTCTGGCTTTGTTTGAGATTGCGTTTTTGGAGGGTTTGGACTTTTTAAATTCATGATGTCGATTACCTTTTGATTTTGCGCGAGTATTATGGCTATGTATATCTGCTAGGTTTGTGAATAATTTTGATAAGGAATCAGGTAGTGCATGTGTATGGTAGTAATGCAGTATTCTAATAATCTGCATGTTCACAATGTCATCAAGCATTAGTATTTTGGCTTGTCTGCAATATGTGGAAATATTACTAGTACCATTTGAGATAATTTTTAGGGCATTATCCTGTTATTTTCTGATTTTAGTAAGATTGTTTTTGGTAGACGAGCTCCAGATTGCATTACAGTAGGTCAGATAGGGAATAATTAATGATAGATACACGGTTTTCAATGTAGCAGTTGGAACAACGTCACTGATTTTTCTCAGAATTCCGACATTGCTTGAAAGTTTAGAGCATATTAAACGTATGTGTTTGTCCCAAGATAGATTGTCTTCAATAGTGACACCTACAAATTTAGTATTCATCACTCTGTTGATGTTTTTGTCATTTATATGAAGCATTGGTAATACTTCGGGTAGTGGACAGTTATTGAAGAGCATATAATTTGTTTTATCAATGTTCAAAGACAATTTGTTAGCAGCGAACCACTGACTCATATAGTCCATTTCAATGTTAACTATCTTAAATATGTTGTAGATATCTTTATTAAAACAAAATGCATTTGTGTCGTCAGCAAAAAGAATCAGTTTGACATCTTTACATACACTAGGTAGGTCATTCGTGTAGATTAGAAATAGGAGAGGCCCTAATATAGAGCTTTGTGTGACACCACATGTAATTTCATTGAGTTCTGATATGTGACCATCATATTGGACACATTGTTTTCTATGCGTAAGATAATCATGAAACCATTTCAGTGCGACCGCACGACATCCACAGTTCTCTAGTTTTGTTTAGCATTATACTGTGATTAATTGTATCGAATGCCTTAGACAAATCGAGAAACACCCCAATTGGGTGCTCACGATTGTCTAGGGCACCAGTTATTTTTTCTATGAGGTCAGTCGATGCTAGAATTGTGGAATGATTCTTCATAAATCCGCATTGGCTACTGTATAAATATTATGTTTCTCCACGTACTTAAAGGCACGTGTGGCCTTAATTTTCGAAAATATTCATAATTGTTCCAAACACCGTAACCAGAAAAACATTAAAACGCATACAGTTCCGTTCATATATACCATGACCATCGCGTAAACAGCATGTTATCACAAATACCTACTATATTTTACCTAAGCAAGAGCCTGATTGTGTTACAGAAGACAGCACAATGCTACTGGCTAATCACACACAAATGGCATAAACGCTCTTTATTAGTTCCATATCAGGTATTCACCAACAAAGAACGCTCTTTATGTTTACCATCATATGTGCCAAGACAACCACAGGGACATAACTTTCAACCCGGGAAGAAGATAGGAAATCTCTGTCAGAGGGGCGCTCGATTACCAAACATATCAGCGTCGCTGTTGACCACATCTAGATCGCAAGTACTGAGCACCAAATCGAATTAGCGAGCGTCCATGCAATAACATAGGGAAATGATTTGTGGAGTAAACAGAACACGGTCTTGAGGATTAGCAAGACCAGATGTATCGCCTAGAAAGCTACTGAAACCAGGAGAGTTAATAGGACCCATGGGGAGATGACGATAACTCAATTACCCTAAGTACGATGAACCGACGCGCCGTGAAAATACACATGGCCGTCATTAGCAGACACTGGGTATTTTAGGAAGAAACAAGCCGACATAAGAAGACAGTTCTAACCAGTTTCTATCTGACCAACACAAGCGATCATCACGAACCCTCGGACGCTTAGAAGAGCAGAGTGGAGCAATGGACGGAAATACAAGGTAAACATTATGCTCTTGTATTTCTAACAACGCCCCACTGATGCGCCGACGGAGGAAGAAGAAGAGCAGACGACAGGAAGACGAACTCAACCGGAACTCAACCGAGTAGAAGACAAGCAGACACACCCAACCTATGAAGACGGAAGAAGACCCGAAACCAAGCAGACGACAGGAAGAGAAACCCAGATGCCGATGATTGAACATTATTGACCTTGTTATATATAAATAATCAAACAGTTCTGATAGCCTTAAGAGTTATATGTACCCGTATTGGCACATATCTCTTAACTGGTGCCTTCGAGCCAGGATCTGAACGCTAATCACAGACACAACGTGAAGCCAGAAGAGGAACAGTGTGAACAGAAACAGTGTGGGAAAATTCGCAAAACGTGAGTCTAATTGTTTATTATCATAATGGCTACCCAACAATCAATTGGTGTTCTCGCCCCATTGACAGAGTCTATCAATTCTCAAATTGCTGCAATGGCCATGACTACGGTGACACAGGTAGTGACGTCATTTGACGGGGACCCCACGAAATACCACGGGTGGGTCAAGTCGATAGAAAAATGCGCGATCCTAACCGGCGCTAACGAAGCAAAGAAGCCCTATATGGCATTCCAGAGCGCGACGGGCCCCGTATCAGATTTTTTACAAAGATATTTGGCCACGAATGCTAACGCCACGTGGCAAGACACAAAAACTGAATTATCTAGTCGATTTGCCGAGATAAATGACATTCAATTCGCCTTTTCAATGCTAAGAAAAATCAAGCAAAAACAAAACGAAAATTTACATGTGCTTGCCGAACGAATTTTGGAGATCGCGACGGTGGCATACCGAGAGCAAATTGGTGGGATCAACGCGGTTGAAGGCCAACTCGTAGGGTTTTATATTGACGCTTTAAGAAGCGACAGTTTGAAAATGAAGTTGATCAGGGATGCGCCGAAGACACTGAAATTGGCAGCCGACATCGCCATGCGGGAAATGGGGATCCGACGGGTATTCAACCTACGAACGGGCCGCGAAAATTACAACGAAAACGAACCGGAAGCAATGGAAATCGATAGTTTCAGAAACAAACGCGCGAGAACAACCTGCGATGTGTGCGCAAGCGATAATCACACGACCCGAGAACACAGATCACGCCCGAGACAGGTGCATGTCGATGCGGTGGTTAAACCACGAACGGTCGAATGTTGGACGTGTCAAGGTGATCATTTCGCTCGCGACTGCCCCTTTAAGACCGAAAACCGGAGGCACGTATCTTGCTGGGTTTGCGAAGGTAACCACTTAGCTAGAAATTGCCCCTCCAAATCCGGAGGTTCGAAGCAAAATCAATGGAACGTGCCGGTAACGCCACCTAGGGGAATCCGCCGAGATCAGCCGAACCGATCACGTGACATATCCCATGATACACCGCGACACAGCCGGAGATATCTGACATTAAACGAACCGCCACGAATGATGACCCCGCCCACATATGCAAAAAACTAAGGAATCCTCTCATTGAGGCCACAAATGGGAGGAAATATAACATAAATATTGTAGGGAACCCCAGCTCCTGTTTAGTTAGAATAGGTAAAAATAAATATCGCTCATTAGTGGATAGTGGAGCGGAAGTATCATTGATTCACAAACGCGTCTATGATGCATTACAGTTCCGACCGAAACTAACTAGGGAACACATCAACCTTAGCTCCGTGAATGGGAAGTCACTGGGCGTACTTGGTAGCGTGGAACTGACCTTCAGAATGGCGAAACTAAAATTAACCCATAAATTTTATGTGGCGAATGATATGACCCGGAATATGATCTTGGGGAGGGATTGGTTGACCTCTCGGGGGGTCAGACTATATTATGATCTGGGATGCCTCAAGGTCAGTGACGTGTACGTCCCATTGGAATCGGACGCGCACATAGCTTCCCTGCTGAGATTGACCAGCAAGGTTAGCTTAAAGCCTCAAACATCAACTTTATGTATGGGAAAATCAAAAAACTTAGCTTCTCTTCGCAAGTCGACATTAGTAGAGGTGGCCCAAATCGAGACAGGCTACCTAGCGTCAGAACCCGGTCTGGAAATCGGCAGCTCCATTTCTGGGGTGGGCAAGAGGAACAAGGTCCCGGTATTACTCGTCAATAACACGAACAAAACGTTTCGCCTACGGCGGGGCAGTGTGATTGGCAAAACGATCGTGTGTGACCCCGAAACCAATCATGAAATCAACTCTTTGCCGCAAAGCTACCGGTCTCCGACAACCCGTAATTACCGCGACAATGGCTATGCTCCCGGGCGCGCCGACCGTAACAGGGTAGACAACTCTAGGTCAGCACGCGCTACCGTCGAGAAAAGATTAAATTTAACCGAAGTTTCATGCCCCGAGCAATACCGAGAGACACTGGTAAAATTGTTGAAGTCCAACTCGGACATTTTTGCCGACAAGGACACTGAGCTGACGCAGACGAGCACAGTCAAGATGCATATTGACACGGGAAACCACCCTCCGATAAAACTTCGCCCGTATCGCACCCCTTTGAATAAACGACCGTTGGTTGACACTGCCATAAATGATATGCTCGAAGCGGACATTATCAGGCCGAGTTCGAGCCCGTATTCCGCGCCTATTGTCATGGTTGACAAGCGCGACGGCACGAAACGATTTTGCGTCGACTTCAGACAATTAAATTCCATAACCAAGCCTATGTCATACCCACTTCCGGTTATCGACGATATTTTGGCACTTCTTGGAAAGTCTAAATTTTTCACCGCTATCGATCTAAAAAGTGGCTATTGGCAGTGCCAGGTCGCAGAGGAGGACAAGCAAAAGACGGCATTCGCTTGCCACCGAGGTCTTTTTGAATTCAACTCCATGCCTTTTGGGCTCCGGAACGCTGGAGGGGTTTTCTCCCAGCTGATGGCCCAGGTGTTATGTGGGATGGGTGATTACGCCATTGCCTACTTAGACGACGTCCTCATCTACAGCGAGTCCCTAGAATTACACTTGGAACATATCCAGAAAGTCTTTGACAAGTTGCGCCAACATACACTGAAATTAAAATTAAAAAAGTGCCAATTCCTAAAGCAAGAAACACGGTATTTGGGTTTTATAATTGATACCGACGGCGTCCGACCTGACCCCGACAAGGTCAAGGCCATCCGGTCGCTTGTGCCCCCAACATCAGTAAAAGAAGTACGTTCCTTCATTGGCATGAGCAACTACTACCGCAGATTTGTCCCCTCATTTTCGCAAATCGCTGAACCTTTGGTACAGCTTACAAAAAAATATGCCAAATTCAAATGGGACCAAGCTTGCCAAATTTCGTTTGACAAACTAAAAGAAAATCTCACGGCAGTGCCTCTCCTGGCCTACCCAAATACGGCCACGCCCTATACATTGTATACTGATGCAAGCGACCTTTGCATCGGTGCCTGTCTGACCCAGTTGGGCTCAGATGGCGTTGAAGAACCAATTTATTATCTCTCACACAAACTTAGTGATACTCAAACCCGATGGCCAACTGTGGAGAAAGAGGCATATGCAATTCACTTCGCATTACAAAGGTTGGACCATTACCTTCATAACGCCACTTTCACGATAAAAACAGATCATAAACCATTGAAGTATCTCTTGGAATCCCCCATGCAGAACAAGAAAATTCAACAGTGGGCTTTGGGCATAACTGGATATAACTGTAACATTGAGTACATAGCTGGCCCAGATAATCACTGCGCAGACCTGCTCAGTCGAACGCCACCTAATGCTTATACGGAACAAGAGAAGGCAGAAGTAGAGGTAGATATCAACGACAATAACCTTACTGTCGCCGAGACCCAAGCGGAAATCGCCGCCTTGAATTCGTCTCGATTTAAACCCAAAGACTTCGCAAGCTGCGAGGTAACCCCAAAGGAACTGCCGAATAAAACTCAAATTGGTCAGGCTTACCAACCTACTAATCTACTGTTCAACAAGCCAGGCTTCAACATGCTTGAGGAACAAAAGAAAGACCCGGAAATTGCGTCAGTTCTGGAGGCCCTCGACAAAGGCGAGGACACCCGGAATGACAAACACTTGATGATTGACGGGGTACTCTATTACCTCTCGAGTGCTGACGCAGAACCGACCCCACGCCTTTGGGTGCCCGCACATCTTCAAACCAACATAATCCAACAATACCACGATGATAACGGCCACGTGGGAGTAGACAAAACGCATGATGCGATTAGGTCGAAATATTTTTGGCCCAGACTGTACAAGGAACTAAACTGTTACGTTGGAAAGTGTGTGACCTGCCAAGTCAGGTCTCTGCAAAAACAATCCCCTAAAATGCAAATAACGGACACGCCCCCCTACCCTTTTGCCAAAATTGGGTTGGACCTATCAGGGCCCTACCCCACGTCGCTATCGGGTAACCGCTACATTATCAGCTTCATAGACTTATATAGCGGGTGGGCAGAAGCGTTTCCGGTCAAGGACAAGTCAGCCGATAACGTTGTTCATCTCTTGATCGACGAGATATTCCCGCGACATGGATGCCCTCTAGAAATAATAACCGATAACGGCAGTGAGAACATTAATTACAAGGTCAGGGACACTCTGAAGGCTTTGAACATTCACCACGTGACTACGTCTTATTATCACCCCCAGAGCAACAGTAGAGTAGAGAGATTTCACAGGACTTTTAAAGACATTGTCTCAAAGAAAGTGGCAGACCAAATAAACACGTGGGACGTCCATTTAAATCAAGCACTAGCTGCGATTCGATTTAACAAAAATGAAACTTCTAAATTCTCCCCCTTTTTCTTGTTATACAACCGAGACGTCGTGTTCCCAATAGACAATCTCCTGAAACCCAGGCGTAAATACGCGGGAGAAGATTACCATCAGATAGCTCTGCAACAACAGCACAAATCCTTTATGATGGTACACAAACACGTGAAACAGGCGAAACGCCAACAAGCAGCGAAATTTAACAAAAAGGCCACAGACACCAAATTCGAGATTGGCGAGGCCGTCTATGTGAAGAATCATTTACGAAAAAGCAAACTTGAAAGCAAATGGAAACCCTACTTCCGCATAACCAAGCAAATAACGCCCGTTACTTTCGAGTTAAGGAATCAATTAACTGGGAAAGTCACACAATCCCATGCTGAACATATGCGCAAAGCCAACCTTGAATGGGAAATCCCCAAAACTGACAACAACAAGCGTGCTCAAACGTATGTTGTTCCCCCCGAAGACGAAGATAGCGACGTTCCTGCCCCTAACCCTGTGGGTGGGTCTTCTGGCGATGAAACAGAACCATTACCAGATGATGTGATCGCTCGATATCGGAGACAATGTTCGGACTCCGATGACGAAGATGTCCCTTTAAGCGAGCTTAAGATGCGCTTACAGCGTAGGAAAACGCGACTCGCGCGCTCAGAGCAGCTACAAAACCCTGACTCGTCCATGGACGAGAGACCAGAGCCGAGTGCCAAGGCACGACGCGCTCCAGCGCCTCGTCGACACGGGCGCAAAGTAACAAAGATGTTTACGAGTGATGACAGCTCAGAGGATGAGTTAATGGAAGTGGCCGCCATTGAACAAAACCCTCGTGAGGCCCCACGCAAGTGTAAGCAGCTCATGAATGGAGCGCTTAGTGACATAAGAACCAAGCAATCATTTAAAAACCTGTTGTACTCAATGGCAGCAGTGATGTAAATAATAATGAAACGCCCGAACTATTTACCTGGATTTCATTTCGGAATGAATGAGACCCCACTTTTAACTGTCTTATTGATGACTGATGAGTCTAACCTGGCTTCGTAAATGTTGAAAATAGTTAGCCCGACGCCCCAGACCGAATCGCGAATAAATAGTCATGTTCGGATCAATGACAGGTCGCGCGCCCCATGAAACCCGGCACGTGCGCATGGCGATTTAATAAATAAAGCTTTGAACTTTACAATCACGCGCCGAGAGATAACGAGCACCGCGCCGACGTGCACGCCGCCACCCTTAGGGTTACTGCGTTTAAGCGCACCCCGCTCAAATAAACACGATCGAAAATATGCTCACGACTGACTTAGTGAACAAAAAAGTATTACCCCAATGAATGGTAGAGATGGCCATGGTAGTATTTTGCCCTAGTAACGTAGTTACAGTAGTAATTTTCATTATCTTGACCCACCGATTCTGGTGGAAATTTGTTAAACATCAGTTGCCAAGGTTAGCCATTATGTATAGTAAGCAGTTAGACCAGCGACCTGAGGATATCCTGAATGCCGTGTTCAAAGAACCCATCGACGAAGCAATGGAGACGGATGCACCAAAGCCGTCTGCGCTATTCCGGGACAACACTCAGGAACGCCTACATGTATATCCAATTATAGCCGTCAGAGGCTGACCACATCTGTGGCGGATTTGGATTAGTATTAATTATGTATCGTATATTAATGTATTCCGAATTTCCTCCGTAATTATTGTTGCGCGGATATCAGAATCATTCGCATGTATATAGACATTTATGCATTTCATATATTTCAAATATTAATTGTTGCATAACGATGTCCAGGGTATTATAGTTGTATAATCATCGGAATGATTATAGCAAGCGTTGAATAGGGACTATAAATCCCGACATTCAGTCATACGTTTTGATAATTGAAATCAATCACCCCGACTTATCTTGTGTTTAAACTGTTCGTCAACAAATCCATCTATATAATTAGTTGTAAATTCCATTTTCGTATTGGGCCGATCTGACGACCCTCAAGCGATACCGATAAATTGGAAAATTAACCATTGTGTATTCTGACTGTGTCATTTGTTCTCAAACCTCACACAAATATCCGTTTGAGTATTACAGGCTGACCATGGCGGTGGAACAAGGGTCGACCAGTTGTCAGAACCTACCCCATACTCGGACATTGAGGACGAAAATACCTCGACATCCGATGATGACGAAAATGACGACGCCATGAAATTTCAATCATAGTTTTACACCGAAAGAGTCACAGCCAGTGGGTCGGAGTTGTCTGAGAGACGCCCAGACGACCCGATATACACGGAGACGACCGACATCGAACCAGCTATCCATCGCCGATGCCGCTGTTGCGAAACACTTCGACGAATCATCGACCTGCTGCGCAGCGACGAATTGGACTTGCGATTTCAAGATCAACTTTAAATCGAAAAAGTGAAGGAGTAATGTGCCAAGACAACCACAGGGACATAACTTTCAACCCGGGAAGAAGATAGGAAATCTCTGTCAGAGGGGCGCTCGATTACCAAACATATCAGCGTCGCTGTTGACCACATCTAGATCGCAAGTACTGAGCACCAAATCGAATTAGCGAGCGTCCATGCAATAACATAGGGAAATGATTTGTGGAGTAAACAGAACACGGTCTTGAGGATTAGCAAGACCAGATGTATCGCCTAGAAAGCTACTGAAACCAGGAGAGTTAATAGGACCCATGGGGAGATGACGATAACTCAATTACCCTAAGTACGATGAACCGACGCGCCGTGAAAATACACATGGCCGTCATTAGCAGACACTGGGTATTTTAGGAAGAAACAAGCCGACATAAGAAGACAGTTCTAACCAGTTTCTATCTGACCAACACAAGCGATCATCACGAACCCTCGGACGCTTAGAAGAGCAGAGTGGAGCAATGGACGGAAATACAAGGTAAACATTATGCTCTTGTATTTCTAACAACGCCCCACTGATGCGCCGACGGAGGAAGAAGAAGAGCAGACGACAGGAAGACGAACTCAACCGGAACTCAACCGAGTAGAAGACAAGCAGACACACCCAACCTATGAAGACGGAAGAAGACCCGAAACCAAGCAGACGACAGGAAGAGAAACCCAGATGCCGATGATTGAACATTATTGACCTTGTTATATATAAATAATCAAACAGTTCTGATAGCCTTAAGAGTTATATGTACCCGTATTGGCACACATAATATAAACAAACACCAGAAAAGTAACTTTTTAAACAATAATACTGTGAACAATCTACACGAAAACAAGTACATAAATGGTAAATTCAAAATTGCAGAAAAATTCAATGAATTCTTCACTAACATCGGACCTAACCTTGCAGCAAAGATAAACTCAACTAAAGATCCTAATGATTTCCCCCAGTTCCCAAATCATTTTAATTTTATATTGGAGAGTTAGAGATAATGAATATACTAAATAACATAGACTCAAAAAGAGCTCATAGAAAAAATAACTGGTGCCCTAGACAATCGTGAGCACCCAATTGGGGTGTTTCTCGATTTGTCTAAGGCATTCGATACAATTAATCACAGTATAATGCTAAACAAAACTAGAGAACTATGGATGTCGTGGGGTAGCACTGAATTGGTTTCATGATTATCTTACGCATAGAAAACAAGCATATGACCATAACATACTGTTTGTGCGATATTTCTTATTTGTATACGGACAAAGTTTATCTACATTTTGATGTTCTTTCTGTTTGTGGCGGTTTTTGACGGGTGGATATATTGTCACAGGATACCCACAGCCAAGGCCAACCGTGTCTTTAATTAGTCTGTTATTCATACGTTTTTCAAGTGTTTTTGAAAAGATTGGTAGTACAGATACAGGTATGTAGTTGCTAATTACACTTGGGTCTATTTGCTTTAAAGATTGGTGATACTTTAGCGAATTTAATTTATTCTGGGAATATACCCTGTGAGAGAGATAAGTTACAAATATATGTCAGAGGTTGGATAAAGAATTCTGCACACTGTTTTAAGGCGCCACAATTAAATTCATCTAACCCAGCAGCTCTTTTTGAGTTTATGTTATTTAGTATATTCATTATCTCTAACTCTACAATATAAAATTAAAATGATTTGGGAACTGGGGGGGAATCATTAGGATCTTTAGTTGAGTTTATCTTTGCTGCAAGGTTAGGTCCGATGTTAGTGAAGAATTCATTGAATTTTTCTGCAATTTTGACTTTACCATTTATGTACTTGTTTTCGTGTAGAAATTGTTCACAGTAGTATTGTTTTTGTTCTTATTGAGGATCTTTTTCAGTACAGCCCAGGTTGATTTCATGTTTCCTTGGTAACGTTCAAATTTGTTATGGTAATAGCTTCGTTTCACCATTCTTATTGTAGTTGTTAGTCTATTTTATATGCTTTGTATCTTTCATTGTTATTTTTATATCTGTTTTGTAAGAAGTTTCTATACAATTTATTATTTCTCTTGATTGAGTTAACTATTCATGTTGTTATCCATGGATTGTTGTTTTGAGTCCTAATTTTCTTTCTACGTTTTGGAAAGCTGTGGTTGTATACATCACTCGTATAATCAATGAAAGTTTCATAGGATTAATTGCAGTCGGTACTGTTGTAAACAGTGCCCCAGTCCATAGAGGATATCTTATTGATGAAGTTTTGAATGTTCTGATTTGAAAATTCGCGTTGGTAGATGTACATCTCTTTATTTGGACAGTGTTTATTTTCATACCCAGTTATTATAAGGAATATTGGTAGGTGATCAGATATATCTTCAACAAAAATGCCTGAGTATTTTTGGGAAGAATGGTGACAGTTGGTGAATATGTTGTCTATTAGGGTTGCACTGAACTCTGTTATTCGTGTTGGTTTAGTTATCATTGGGAGGAACATAAAGGATTTCAATAGATTGGTGAAATCTTTACCTGCATTATTATCAGATCCTAGATTAATATTAAAGTCTCCCAACAAGATACAATCCCGCTTCTCTTTGGCTATTTTTAACATTATGGACTCCATTTTCTCCATGAATTTCTCAAGATCTGAATTAAGGGGGTCGATATATGCAGCCCCCCTCTATTATTTTCCAGCTCAATGGAAATGCTTTCCATATAGTCATTGTTAATATTCAAATTAGTACGGATCTTAGTTTTAGTGATGAGTTTATATAAAGTCCAACTCCTCCTCCCACTGTATTTTCTCTGTGACTTTCAACCAGGTTATATCCATTTAATTTTATGAGTTTCATTGATGAGTCATTAGATAACAATGTTTCTGTAACACCTATAATATCAAAGCTATGTCTGCAATTGTTAGACAGGTTGATAATTTATCTATGTTCTTACTTATGGATCTCATATTAAAGTGAATCATAGATGCTGTTATACTATTGTCTATATGTCTAATTTTTTCATTGAATTCTTCTAATAATATATAATTTGAGGAATTCGGGTAGTCTAATAAACTCGCATTTTATTCTGAATCATACTCATTTTGGAAATCATCGTTTAATTTAAAGGGGTTTGTTAGAAGTTGTTTCATGTTTGGCAGATATAAATGACTGCAATTTTGTTTCATGCCATATATTGCTAACTTGAAGAGAGCTTCTTCTTCTATATGATTGAAGGGGAAGACTTCTTGGATACAGTGGTAGCAGAACAAGATGTGTTGTCTTCATCAGTTTTATTTAGCTTAGAGCATTTCAAATGAATCCACTGGTCACACAGATCACATCCTAGCTAGAGTATCTTGGTTGTTTCTTACATATTTCTTGCAGGTTGAGCATGGATACTTTATTGGCATTTTAGTTTTTGGTGGGGTGGGGGTTTGGGGTTGGCTTCGGGTATGGTATAGAGATAAATAGAAAGGAAGTTTAAGAGATGGTGCAGTTGGATGATGTTTCCAACGTAAATCAGTGGTTGGCAGTCAAATGAATCACTTTACTAGTAAATGTATTTTTATTATTTCTGGGCCAGTAAAGATCTGTGTACGATCAATTGAATTGAATTTAAATTATACTTGAATAGGAATATGGTAATAAATACAGAAATTTTGTTTTGTTTTTGTTGAATGGAATTTTTGAATCATATATCAGTAGTTAATACCATTATACAATGTTGATATTACATTGGTTTAATTTTTCATATAGAAATATAGTACCGTAATGTGATCTTCAACTGTGTTTATAAAGATAAAGGCTATTTATCCATTTAAGAATATAGTAAACATAGTTCTTAATTGTTTGAATGTTTATAATGGGCTATAGTCAATTAAAAGCTGAGTTAGACAAAACTATAGGAACAGGCTTGATCCTGCTCCTGGTTCTTCTAGATATATTACAATGGTAGAATGTGAAGCTTATTTCCTTTGTATAAATACCAGTATAATTGGGAGATTATTTTATATAGGGATATGGTAACATGAGCATGATTTGTTAAATTGGGGCAAAATTCTACCAATATCTGATTTAAATAATCTCTGGGTCAGGTTAGGTCCTGATCTTGATTCGTTATTATATTAATCATTAAAGGCACGTGAGGCCTTAATTGTCGAAAATATTCATATTAGTTCCAAACACTGTAAACAGAAAAACATTAAAACGCACACAGTTTCGTTCATATATACCATGACCATCGCGTATACAGCATGTTATCGTAAAGACCTACTATATTTTACCTAAGCAAGAGCCTGGTTGTGTTACAGAAGACCGCAAAATGCTACTGGCTAATCACACACAAATGGCATAAACGCTCTTTATTAGTTCAATATCAGGAATTCACCAACAAAGAACGCTCTTTATGTTTACCATCATAATATGAACAAACGCCAGAAAAGTTACTTTTATGCTTTTGTTTACATAAAAATGGTCAAACATATGACAATAACATACTGTTTATGCGATATTTCTTATTTGTATACGGACAAAGTCTATCTACATTTTGATGTTCTTCCTGTTTGTAGCGGTTTTTGACGGGTGGATATATTCACAGGATACCCACCGCCAAGACCAACCGTACCTTTAAGTGTAAGTTAAGGGTGGTGGACAATACAGTGGTACAAGGTTGGTACATGTATTGCACTGTTTTAATGATTCAAATTAATAATTTAGTTAAATTTTATTACAGAAATCAGCTTTACAGAAAGCAGCGACGAGTGATTTTCTAAGAGTTTAATTGAAGAAGTTTCAGAATGGGGTATTATATACCTATTTTTATGCAAGACTTAATATACCCAATATGTATGCAAGGACACTACCAGATGATATTCTGGAAGTGTTCTCGGTATACACTAGGTATATCAGTGGTGATAACGATTAGAGGACGTTCTTGGATTCATGCAACCATGCTTGTGGTATAACAAAGCATGCAGACAAATAGATATAGTTATGCATTCATAGATAATTAATATTCATGCAAATCAAATGTTATAACATGTCATGCAGAAATGTGTACTAGTTATTCTGGACTACACATAGATTTATGAACAAATAAATATAAAGGTGAAATATGGCGTAAAGACAGTATACATAATTATCTTGCAAGGCAACATATATAATATCATAATATCATTATTAGGTTCATGCAATTGATATGTATTTCATGCCCCGTGTTAACCTATTCTTCTTGGTGTTGTTGGGGCCATAGTTCACTCACAAGATTTTGACCGTTAAAAATAATAGAGCCAGATTTTTGCCAATATTAACTGAATGATACTGAATTATTTATTGGATATTTTACTATGTTTCTGATATACAAGTATATTTATACGACTCATATAAATTAAATACCATGTTCTTGTGGAAATGTTCACCTGATATACAGTTAGTTATGCTGATGAAAGACTGAGTGAAAAATGACCCACTATTGTGTTATGTATCTATTGAAGGAATAAAGAGCATGCAAGCTACATAAAGAAGATATAGGTATATAAGTATACATACATATATACTATATGCAAATAGAGAGTTTGATTCAACATTTTATAAGGATAGGGTTTATGTATAGTCATATGATTTAGTTTTCTATTCATGCGATAAGAGTACATGCAGAAGTAGCAATATGTAGCAGTAATATGTGGTTATATATAGCACACCATGGTAGACAAACATACAGTGACAAACAAACATATATACAGAGGAACAAACAAGATCATGCAAGAACATACAAGAAGACACATGACTGCATGTCGGTTATCCTTGACCTCCTTAGAGTTTCTCGAGGTCACTGGGTTTCTGAATGAGTGACTTTGTGTCATCGTGTGTTAAGGCAATAATATTGCCGTCCATGGTCTAAGAATTCTTAACATTTGCATGTGTGTGTACTTCCTTGAGAAGCTCCATGTTTTGCGGTGAGGTTTTCCGTTATCACAAGTTTGGTGTCATTGCCGAATAGCTTACAGTTTTTAAGTGCACGTTTCGCCATGAAGAGTTCATGTTTCTTATCATGTCGGGTTAATCTGACTATTATCGGTCTAGGTCTTTGTTTACTCTTTTTTTTTTTGGTCAAACTTTCCTAGACGATGAGAGCGGCCAAGGTCATTTTTGTCTGTTTCCACTTTAAGCGCTTTCCTAAATATATTTAAAGCTTGGACCCTACACCAAACCCTGACCCTTTCCATAAGAGACCCGTCAGCCCGGGCCATAAATGCATAACTCATTAGCCATAACACTAAGTTTACAACTTGTCAACCTTCACCCTAATTCCATAGCTCGTTAGCCCTAAATCTAAGTCCATCGCTCATCAGCATTAACCACTGGCAAACTCTAGCCCTAACTTCAGCCCAAACACTAACATTAACCCTCCATTATCCCTAGATTCCGTAATGCGAAGAAAGAAAATTTTGAGTACATACGACGCCGAACGAAGAGGTTTTGGCTGGTCCGTGACCCTACATCAAACCCTAACACTTTCCATACGATAGCCTTCAGCCCTAACCCTAAATCCCTAATTCATTAGCTCTAACCAAAGTCCATAACTGCTCAGCCATGACCCTAAGTCCGAACCCTTACTCCAAACCCTAACCCTTTTCCCAAAGACACCCATCGGCCATAAAGCCCATAACCCCAAATCCGTAACTCCTCAGCCCTGACCATAAGTCTGAGACCAAACCAACACCAACACCAAAGCCTAACCCACCCCTGGTCAAGTGGTCCTGCTAATCTGCTATGATGCGGTTGGGTCCTGCTGAATTGCTATGATGCTGTTCGGGCAAACTGATGCTGTTAACAAAAAGTACCGTTATATTTTTTTTTCGCGGTGTTCCGATAACCTGAATATATACAGGAAAAGCCTTTATGCGTATGAAACATTCAAAAACATATTTATTGCGAAACATTTTTAATACTGGTTGTATTAGTTGTTGAAAATCGACTATAATAAAGATGGTTATTCACATCGTTACAGAAACACCATGCAGCGGAGCCATTCTTATATTTTTTCAAAAATATATATACATGTATGTTCTTGAATGTTTCATACACACACTGTTTTTTTCTCAAATCGCTCGGATTAGCCAAACACCGCGAAAATGACAACTTTAGAAAAATTAACGGTACTTTTCCGTAACGGCATCAGTTTGCACTACCCACATCATACATATTCAGCAGGACCACCAGCATCATAGCATATTAGCAGGACCACTTGACCAGGGGTGTAACCATTTCCATACGAGGCCCGTGAGACCCAACATTTAATCCATAATTCATCAGCCCTAACTCTCAGTCCATAAATCGTCAGCCCTGCAGTAACTTTTCAGTAAGTTTGTGTGATTTTCCGCGAGCTGTGTTGTCAGTACATGATGTGGGGCAATATATATGTACGGAAAGAAAAAAAACTAAAACTACAATTACGAGTATTCGTTCATAGTCTTCGGATGTTGAAAATGTTAAATTTCATATAATGTATAATCTGATATAATTGTGAATTACATGGATATATCTTCGCCGAAAAATCGATTGAACGCATGTAAACCCCACATAGTATCGCGACTAGACCCTACGGCGCTACTACTATTCAATATTGTATCTCACGTGACTTTGTTATTGAAATCAAGCTTTCCGATTGGTTGGCTACTCGACTCTATTAGTCGTAGTTGTATACTACGCCTTCAAGTCTCTCCCATCGTGCACTATGCATATGTAGTTTTGACTACTAAAAATAGTAACGAACACTACATCAAACTTTGTTCTGAAACTACTTGTTATTTCGCCGCTGATCCAAATTAAAGCTTCAGTAAGGCGAACATCAATTGTCTGAACTTAGTAAAAGTTGAAAAATTCTGCATTTGTTCGATACAATATAATAATTAGAGCATGACATGTCGTGAAATACGCCGATATAGTGCATAGTGCGGTTGTGTAGTTCACTCCGCTTCGCGTCGTGAACTACACAACCTCACTATGCACTATTTAATAAATAGAGCATGGCTTGGAGTGAAATACGCCGATATAGTGCATAGTGAGGTTGTGTAGTTCACGACGCGAAGCGGAGTGAACTACACAACCGCACTATGCACTATATCCGCGTATTTCACGACAAGTCATGCTCTAATTATTATATTGTATCGAACAAATGCAGAAATTAAACTACTGCTTTCAACTTTTACTAAGTTCAGACAATTGATGTTCGCCTTACTGAAGCTTTAATTTGGATCAGCGGCGAAATAACAAGTAGTTTCAGAACAAAGTTTGATGTAGTGTTCGTTACTATTTTTAGTAGTCAAAACTACATATGCATAGTGCACGATGGGAGAGACTTGAAGGCGTAGTATACAACTACGACTAATAGAGTCGAGTAGCCAACCAATCGGAAAGCTTGATTTCAATAACAAAGTCACGTGAGATACAATATATCGGCGTATTTCACTCCAAGCCATGCTCTATTTATTAAATAGTAGCGCCTGATTAGTTCCATCGACGTATTAAGTATTATCTGAACAAGTACATATGTGACCCGCCATATCAAATCCAGTCGTAAGTCGGGATTTGTTTTACCCTGTGCCAATGCATTCTCTTCTATATGCGAGTCGACCATAGGTCGCCTCGCATATATATAAGAGAATGCATTGGCCTAACAATTTTTTATCATTTTCTTAAATAAATGTTTCTTACAATTTTTAGGACATAAAATAAAAAAACATCCATTACCCTGCAGGGAGCCCCACACATATATAGAAGCATATAGAAGAGTGTCGTCTGCTCATGTTTGTCTGGGGCTCTGTATGGGTGAAATTATAAAATTGTTAAAGAATACAAGAACAAATTATTAAAATTGTAAAAAAATTGTTAGGCCAATGCATTCTCTTATATATGCGAGGCGACCTATTGTCGACTCGCATATATAAGAGAATGCATTGGCACAGGGTAAAAAAAATCCCGACTTAAGACTGGATTTGATATGGCGGGTCACATATTACTACTAAATAAAACAAAATATCAACAAAATGAGCCTTGATATTTTCTTATAGATATATAATAAACATGACTGGTATAAATTTACCTTTGGGCAGCATAGCATAATCCAAGTAATCACAATGTTTACACATTGTTTCCTAGAATGACACACATAAATGGTGAATCCACACCCCCCCCCCCCCAAATCCAAGGAAAGACATCACATGTTTTATCAAACCTGGGGTTTCCAATTTATAAAGCAAGGAACCCAGGTTGAATTTTCACCTTTTGACCAATGACATGGCCTGATGCTTTTCCATGTGACAGTTGACCTGGTCATTGCCAAATGACATCACATTTAGCAGCTGTTAAAGCACATGTTCAAGATATTTGGAATTGGAAATAATGTTTTTATTTATTTTGGTTTATGCTATACTTACCAAGGTAAATTTATACAAGTCATGGTTATTATACATCCATAAGAAAATAGCAAGGCTTATTTTGTTGATATTTTGTTATTTTGTAGTTAGTTTTGTTGGTTTAGATAACACTCAGCAGGCCAATGGAGACGAACAGCCGCTAAAATGGCTAGTTTGGTATACTTGCCATTTTAGCTGCGTAGTGTCTAAATAGGACATATACTCGAGGCGAATGAACACTTTTAAGGTCGAATATTACATGCATCAACGTGTACATATCAGCAACAACATTGTAATTGAGATAACCTTACCTTAAATGTCCGGCGAAGTCCGCGAAAATGTACGGAACTAAAGAATCCGCGCGAATCGTACACACGTACACACAAACATCACGATATCAATTATACTTCCGTGAACAACAGAATGAAAATGAATCGCAACTGAGCGCTGATAATTCTCATTTTGCTTAAATTCTATTCTATTCTATTCATTCTCATTTCTGAGAAGCCTGCGACGCGGGTGTTTACATATACGTTATAAGTATACGGCGTCCGTTTTATAAGTGAAATCAAGATCATGTGCACAAGTGCCCGGATGGCGTGCGTGGTGTTCATTTCACTTATAAAACGGACACCGTGCTTATAGCATATTTATATAAGATAAGATAAGATAAAAGTATTGACAGACACGCCCACTCGAGGCCGATGTCGAAAGAGTTACATAAATCAAATGTTATTATGAGTATAGTAACATAAATATATTAATGTTCAATGTTTGGTGATTCACACCGTTTATGTAGAAAGAGTTGGACCATGTTGCAGATAATATTACGTACATGTTTTGGGTTCATCATTTCTCAAGATGATTAAGAATTTCTGTTGGTCAGCCATTTTATTAAAGGTCTGAATACGTTTTCTTAGATTTTTATAAATGGGGCATCGCATAATAAAGTGTTCTTCGGTTTCTACCTCCATTCCACACTTTTTGAAAATTATCTTACCAGCGGCTACTTTAGGTCGGTTGTGTCTGCCTTTCTCAATTTCCAAAGTATGGTTGCTGGTCCGAAGTTTTGTGAAAGATAATCTGACGGAGAAATTTTTAACGATGATCAAATATGGTTCTATCTGGTATTTTATTTTCGCCCTTCCTTGATGGTTTTTCGTCGTTGAATATATCTCGTCTGAAACAGCATACATGATCAATTTTTAAGTTATCACAATTTTTTCTAATTGATTTCAAGGCTTTATCACCACTATCGAAAAGTTCATTATATTTGGGGACTTCCGAGTCAAACGACCATTTATCTGGTATAATACGATCTTCTGATATGTTAGCAGATTTGCAAATAAGATATTCTTGGTCTGTGGAAGATGACTTTATTGCAAATTTAACTGCACGAGATATGGCATCATACACAATAGAATATCTATCAAGTTCTGCTCGCACCGCGTGATTCGATGCCATACGATTTACCACAAGCGCATATTTACAAAAACGTACGTGAGTTGTATCACACGCCACGGTTTCAAGATTGTTCAGATTGATGTCGAGGCCCATACTTCACAACCATAAAGTGCAATTGGTTTGATGAGCTTAACGAAGAGCGTGTTCCAAACGCTGATTGGATATATATAATTTTGTCTTAAAGATATAACCAGTGCATACATTGCATACATTGCCTTCTAGACCAGGCTGTGGCGGAGGTAGGTGCCACCGGAGAGCGCAGAAATTGCGACTGGTATTTCCTAGTAGGTATTCTCCAGGGGTATTATGACATTGCAAGTGATCAGCGATCTGCTGGGGCATAGAGATACCACAGCCTGTTTACCATTTTTGTTCTATCGAAATTTGCGGAAAATATTTTAATTCATTAAAAAATACATATAAATTCTCATGTTAGGTTTAGAAATATATTCCAAGCGTTTTTATATTGCACTAGCATTAGCCCGCCACTGGCGGCTTTGTCATAAACATGACTATAGGAGCGTATATGAGCAAGGACACGGGCGCATGCAAAATTGGACCCGATTTGACCTTGAATTCACCATTTTGAAGGTGAAGGTCATGTCCTGGTCACGGTTTGACCCGTCTCCCCGGACAAAAGTACACCTGGCGTGATTCGTCTCATGGCTTTATTTGGTCATGTCGTGGTCAAGATTTGACCCGTCCAAAACACCCCCGGACAAAAGTACCCCTCGAAATCCGCCAGTTTTACCCGATTTGACACACACACACATATATATCATTTGTGGGTAGCCGTTTCAATGTCAAGGTCCCCTCGCGCGGAAAAACTGACCCGATGAAAATCTCCCCCGTTCCTTGGAACCCATAAGTACGAAATTTCGTCTCGAGACGGTCGATTGAGCCGTATTTATACTCGTCGTGTATATAAACGCTCTTTATCAACGACACTGCGGATACGAACGCTCTTTAACTATCACGCGATTCCAAGGACGGCGGCAGTGGGAATGGAGAAGGAGTGCTCGGACATTCTCAGCGGTCCGACGACACTGTCCGTAGGTTTTTACCCTTAGATAGGGAGTTTGGGCTCAATCGGTCCAGCCGTTTTCGAGTCTGTACACATATATATACGGAAGTCTTAAAATATATAGTAGGCTAGCAGGTTACAATTTCGTCAAAATCCGCCAGTTTTATACGATTTGACCTTGAATTGATCATTTTCAAGGTCAAGGTCAGGTCGGGGTCGCAATTTGTGATAACTGCTAATTTAGCGAAATAGGCGAGGATAATGAATGTGCACTCAAAAACTGACACAATAACTATGCTATACGATGTACTAAGACTCAATGTGAAATTCCAATTCGAGTGAGTGGGCATATTACATAATGTTTCCCCTACCCCAAAATTTTCGATTTTTTTTTATAGATTTAAAAAAAAAATGGGGAAAAAAACTATTATTGTTGGTGAAATATTAGACCAATGGGTTCGATTTGTTTTTAAAAAGCACTCATTTTAGGGTGTTTTCCAATCATAAATGCCTACAAGTTAGAATTGTGCTGTCGACATTGATATCAAAGTTGATCAAACATACCATAACTTGCCATAAACTATAGCCTGTTAATTGGGTGATACATCTGCACTCATTATGACTCATAGCCAAGCCCTAAATAAACGGAAGTTATACACTTCCTGTCTCCTCGACATTTTACTAAGTACGTGCTTATATAGACATGATACAACGAATGAGATAATTGCTTGCTGCTCTGTCAGAAACAACAAACGTAATTAAAATATCTACATATCTTCTGAATTGAACTGGTGTGCACAACAACACAAAAGAAAAAAAGAAGAAACACGAATGGTATGTGATACAGGGTACATCTATAACGGACAGGCTACACCATACACTGTGGTCGATTATTACTGATTTTAAATGCCACTATATTCATCATCTCCGTAAGACACAGCAAGGTAACCATTCATTAGGAAACCCTGTATATCATTAGCGAATGCCTTTTCGATCCATTTTATTTGGAAATCTTCCGTTCAACCATTATTGTACAAAGGGGGTATTTCCACTTGCCCCGTTCCAACTAATCTGCAAATTCTTGCAACAATGTTTGCACGGATACTATAACTTCAATGCTGGTGTGGTCGTGGTACGCAAAAAAAGTGGTTGACCCAGAAGAAATTGGTAAAGAAGCGATTTTGGTGTCATTCAACGCGGGAGGATCTTTGGTACAACATATCCAAAATCCGCTAAATTCCGCTTTGGGGAAAATCCAGGATCCAAGATGGCGTCCAACGTGGCCACCGTTAGTCAAAAGAGACTCTGACTGAGATTAATTCGATTACAGTGAGAACAAATTGTCATTTGTATACAAATGTATACACTTTTGCGAAGCTAAAATATTATGCCACCTGTTTGTGGCATAAAATGGAACACCTCATCCCAGATGGCCGCCCAAATGGCGGCCTAAACTCGAAATTTTGAAGTTTTTGCCTAATATCTTAAAGATCAGTTCCTGTTGTTTGATAATGGTTTAGACTGGCGACTTTGCTTAGTCTTATTCATGTTAATTCAGCATTGGATCACTGAAAGATGTCACAAATGGGGTCCAAGACTCATTCACACCCTCAAAAATTCGATTTTACAGAACGCGGTATAAAATTAAACAAAAATCGCCATTGGGATTCCAGTCATATATCAACAAGAAATGGACAAAAATGTAAGTTGGGCATACCATTATCTATGAATACTTCAATTCAATGAAACTCAAATTGGCGCTGTGTCTCAAAGTGGCTGCCAAAATGGCGGTCAAAATATGGAAAATGGCGGATATTGCCCAGAGTGTTGTTCAATCGATTATAAGTAGTGGTTAATGAATACAATTGACTAAATAAATACGATTGTATACCTCTTTATGATGTCATTATGCTAGGCCTATGGAAAAACTTAAAAATCCGTACCAAAAAATGGCTGCCAAACTGGCCACTCGACGTGAAAAATACTATTTTCTATCACTTCTTTGTATCACTTATTGCTCTCTGAACTCGGGCATAAAGGGTATACTCTTTCAATGGTCGTGTCAACTGATCGCTTCAGCAATGACATGTGTAATCGTTTTGGTCATAGTTTATTCCGGTCCTTCACTCATTAGTTCTAACGAATGCGGTATGAAATTTAACCAAAATCGGCTTTGGGGTTCAAGTCACATTTGATATTTAAGGATGAGCAGATCTTGTCTACAAAATAATTGAGCGTTTCTTTTATTTGTGAACATGCAATCTCAAATGGACAAAAAGAAATAATAAATGTTATCTAATATGGCTTCCAAAACGAAAATGGTAGACTCTGCCCAGCTTCTAATAAATGAAGTTGTGACTGGTCGATGCAGTTGGTAGTTGGCTAATCTATGTGGCTTATATACATCAAAACTAATAAAACTAATATTTATAATAATGGAGGCTTGGTTTATTTTCAATCTTTTGGTGGCTTCCCGCGGGTTGGCAAATATGTTCGACGTGTACGAAAAGTGGTTTTACTCTTAGCTCTTCTCAGATATCAACTCTCCGGTGAATGGTGATGTTTTATGTCCTAGAAAATACTTGTGCCAAATACATATATGATGAGGAAACTACCCCCTTGTCTTCTTGGACAAGCGTGATTTTCAAAATTCGAAACGGTCTTTACAAACGGTAAAAGTTCATAGGAAATGACGTTGTATTTAGGTCTAGAGTACGACGTCTGCAAGAGATAGTTTTCGTGTCAATAATTTGCACATATTTCGTGCTGTGATCAGCATCATGAAAGACTTATGTGGCAGTTTGATTGTCTAGCATCCGGAAAAGAACACGTTCATTGTTCACATTTCTTTGACAAACATGTCGTTGGTCACCATGTTCATGTGGCATTTCTATCCAATTACAATCTTAAAATACCAGTTCATCAAGCTAAATGGTTGATACGTTTACGCCTACGGGTAGCGGAATGCTAATAACGTGAAAGCACTGGAGATGCAGAAACGTCTACATCGAAGTACAGTGAATAGTCTAAATTGTGCAGTTGGGACGATGGTGCCAATCAATATCATTGATACAAATACCTGTCTCCATATCCACATTTTACAACAGAAGTGGGAGGCAGATAGAGCTTGTAACAACGGCGTATTATATCAGGACATTCATGCTACAAACTGAGTAAAGTGAACACTTCCATGGAAGAATAACAGATGCATAAAAGCGCCAAAACTACAACAAATATTAGTCAATGTTGAGGTTAGTTGGCAATGATGACGTTTTTTAAAGTATAATATATTGTTGGCAATGGGATAATAAAATAAATATTCTGAACACATGGAGGAAATTACCCATAACATATAAATAATAGGCTAAAATCGACTGCGTTCAGATCCAGCCGTGGCGTACATTGTGCCTACAGATCATTGATGAAATTCACTCGATGTGTAGTAGATATCGATGAGTATATATATATATTTACTAGAATGTTTCTATATACCCTCAGTCGTATGACACGGAATTGTCACACGGAGTGTGAAGGGTTCAATGTACGTGCTGATTTTTCATTTTTCCTCTTGATATTGAAGAAAATAATTTTATTTTGAAACTACCTGGCCCCGATAACCAACTTGCCCACACATTAAGTAAACCCCAGATTATTTGCTCTTCCTTCATGTCCTTTCCACTTTCCAGCTTCGCCATCACTGGGTGACCCATTACAGCCTGATGCTTCCGGAATACCACCGATGTCCATATATTTGCTGGAAACGTTCCGAATAGTCGTTATAAGTAGAAATATTGACACTGTGTTTGCAAGTAATCCAGATTCGTGCGCAATTTAATTTCTTTCTAATTAATTTCCAGATAGTCCCTCGAAATAAGTGGACATGATGTTGGATCCTCATTAGATACTGCTTCGTTGGAACATTTCGCTGAAATGATTGTGGTAGTAGATATTATTGGCAACATGGCCATTTTGGTAGCCATCTTAGAATATTGAATCGTGCTCGGCTGTTCATACCCACAAAAACATACCGTTTTCAATCAATGTTGTATATTGGTGCCGAATTGGCGTTTTGTCGTGTGTGTTTTCGTTAATAGAGACCTTTCGCAAAACTCTCGTTTACGATTACGGATACGGATAGGGTACTACGTCACCAACATTTGTGTACTTTCTAATCGTTGTCGTATTTTCCTATCGGTAATAACGGTTACGATTTCATTGTTTCTAATGAGCTTAAATCCTGAAATTTATTTTCTGCAATATATTACTTTACTCCGTTCGCGACTGTATATGTATATCATGTAAACCATACAGTTGTATTGAGCTACGACCCTCCGACGACCATACTAAAACAAAAATCAAGACATGTCACAACTTTCACATTTCCTACGTTTATAATAAAGATTTGATTATACATATTTTCTAAAACATTAGAAATATTTTTCTATTATTTCTTAAATTCAGAAAACAAACAAATCAACGATTCTCATGTTAGAAATATTTTTCTATTATTTCTTAAATTCAGAAAACAAACAAATCAACGATTCTCATGTTAGAAATATTTTCTTATCAGCTAGAGAAAACATTTCTCAATTTATCAATATTTTCTTTTCGGGTAGAAATGATTTCTGGTTTTAAGAATATTCCACCACATTTCTTGAAGCTTTTATCTTCGCAAGAACAAATATTCTATGTTCAGAAAAATGTTCCTGGTGTATAGATATGAATTATTGATATAAGATACTTTTACTTGTTTCAAGAATTATTTTCTTATTTAGAAAATCCTTTTTGGCAGTGGCGTGACTTTCCCCTGGTCATGTGACCCATCTGTACCAATTTTCCAACACAAGGAACGCTCTTTATTGCTCATATCTCCCCCTTGAAGTCGTATGAGGTCAACGGCATCTATCTCACGACACTCTACGATTAAATTCATCCCCTGTGTTTCAATTTTTAACCGACCAGATTGAAACATTTCTGGTATACAATTAATTATTTAATTTAAATAATCATTAGTGCCATTGTTATGTCATCTGATGTGACCTGGGCCTACCTATTAACGTTCTCCAGGTCAAATTACCTCTATATACAATTTGTCAGCTCCGATAGTCCAATCGTTTCTGTATAAACAATCAGTTCTTTAATTCACTCCTACGACGTCACATGAAGGAAGATTAACGATTCAGACTGCACAATCCATGATGGAATATTCAATCACATGGACCGGCATAACTACAGTTACGGGCGGCCTATTAAAAAAACTTTTCGACAACGTACTCAGTGGATTAGCGGGCATCGACCATGACTGAGAAAAGCTACACAGGAGATATCCTTTAATTCAAAGTTATAAAATAATCATTTTGAGTCAGACGATCAGTCAAATTTAGCCTCTGTCACAAGGAAACGGGTTGTTTATAATGTGTTCCACTCACTGGGACCGGAATTGTTACTATATTTTGAACTTTGAACCATTTCAATTGAAAATACAAATTTGAACACTAAATCTTCGAACTTCATTTGATCCCCACAGCCCAATATTGGAAGTATCCAACTGACAACTAATACATTCTAATTGTAATGACAATTCCAAACAAACATTCATAAAAATCCAACTCATGACAATTTTAGTCTAAAACTCTAAGGCTAAGTATCAGTTATACAATTATGCCAACAGTACATTATCGATCTAATTTTGTCTAAAAATCTAACTGATGTCGATCTCTAAGTTACTAACAGAGCACCGAGAGAGATATCTTTCTTTTAGCGGTGGGTAGAGCATCAGAGTAGAATAATAAGTCGAATTTGGAACACTTCGGGCTTATTTCTAAACATTTTTTCGACACATAGTGGCGTGTTGTGACAATAGGTTCATGATAGCGCTACTAATGTTCGAAATTCCCTCATATTGTTGTTCTTTTCGACGTCTCGTCGTACAAGAAGCACCAAATATAATCAGAAGTAGTTCCTCTACCTGCCTCCATAGAGTATTTTGATCACATTTCTCAATAATAATCTGCCAGAATATACCACCAATGCGACAAGGATTGTATATCAAGTGATATATAATATCAGGGTTCACGATTATATTATAGGGATTGGTAGATCGCAGTAACACGTACGTACCACCCGAGATCAGGATTGTATACCTTACTCGTATTTAAATTCACGCAGTACTATTTTTCACTCAGTTTTGAATTCGCACACTGACAGTTTCAGTTCTTATCGTTCCCGAGTGTATACATGTGCACATTAAAGGCCCATTTAATTTTCGAATCACAGATTATTTTTTTATAGTGCCTTGATATACGGTTTTAATAACAATATATGCCATAAAATATGATTAAAATACTATAATTCATCACCATTTGGAACGTCTGTGTCTCAGAAGGTGCCCATATAGTAATAGAAAACAGCTGAAATCATAAAATCGCCCCCCCCCCCCCCGTTATGACTCCCAGAATGAAACAATTCAGACTATAGTTTATTTCCAATGGAAGGGGAATAACTTAACTCTATATCTAAATATCCCCTTCCATTGAAAATAATAGACTTTGTGCAGAAACTTTAGCACAGAACAGACATCGATATCTCAGCAAAAACAACATGTTCACAGTTTATTATACATCGAATAAGTTGAAATTACAATGTATTGGGGCGTCCTCTTTCAAATGGTATATACTATGGCATATATTTTATATTATTCTGACATTCGAATAGTAACGGACATCATTGAACATAACTCGAAAGAAGTAAATCACAACCGCGTATATAGATAGACATGACTTTAGAGAAAACCAAATTTTGCTGCGTGTATTTCAAATAGTTGGGTTGACATATTACCTCAGACTGTGACCACGGTGTCACTCAAAGGTTGTGGATATACAAACTAATTTTCAGCGGTGATCTCCCTTGCATACGCGCGATAACACGGAAGTATGAACGGTGCGCGATGGTAGAGAATTGACGTATTATATATGGCTGGTGCGCGATGGTAGATATCATGGATATGGAGAAACACTTCCGTCTCCATTCGTACCAGTACTGGAATGTGTATTTCGCGCAAGCATTGCACCATGGAATACATATACGAATAGTGTTGTTGAGATTGCGTGCACGCGTGTGCATTTAATACTTTACTAGTATTGTCGATACAGTCCAACCTACCGCCATCTAATTTTCCTTGTGATTTGGCATAATCTCAAGAGTAGTACTATTTTTCGCTAAGATTTAAATTCGCGCACATATGGGTGCGCGAAAAATATGACTACGCTAATTTAAATACGAGTAAGGTATACCATTGAGTATCATGATTGTATCGCGGGGGGGGGGGGGGGGGGTAACCCAATATAGAACGTACATGGAATAGATAACTGAGATATTTGCCCGAAACAGTTTACAATTTGTTGAATGATTACATTGGCTAAATAACGGGAGATATTTCGAAATTAAACATGACAGTTAATGACTGTTGAGACGCTCAGCTGACTGCAAAGACTGAGAAGACTGGGACTCTGAAGACTATAACAGTTAGTACTTGTCAAAATCACTTAAAAACAAGTAGTTCTAAACAAGAACGTAGCAAGAGGTTCTCCGTTGAGCAGTGGGGTGTCCACCTTGAAATTTCCAACTGCACGCCCCTGATCCCCCACCACATAGTCCATTGTCTATTCCCTCCCAACTAAAGCAAACACGTACACTCCCAAGTTCGTAAAATTCCTTTGCACAAGTTGGAATTTTACGCCATGGGCCTTATACACCAAACGCTATTTCTTGACTGGTTTGAACAAATCTGTAACCCAGTAAACCAAGTACTCACCATACTATATCTAAGCTAAGTATGCCGAGTCAGTAAACCAAGTACCCACCATACTATATCTAAGCTAAGTATGCCGAGTCAGTAAACCAAGTACCCACCATACTATATCTAAGCTAAGTATGCCGAGTCAGTAAACCAAGTACCCACCATACTATATCTAAGCTAAGTATGCCGAGTCAGTAAACCAAGTACCCACCATACTATATCTAAGCTAAGTATGCCGAGTCAGTAAACCAAGTACCCACCATACTATATCTAAGCTAAGTATGCCGAGTCAGTAAACCAAGTACCCACCATACTATATCTAAGCTAAGTATGCCGAGTCAGTAAACCAAGTACCCACCATACTATATCTAAGCTAAGTGTGCCGAGTCAGTAAACCAAGTACCCACCATACTATATCTAAGCTAAGTGTGCCGAGTCAGTAAACCAAGTACCCACCATACTATATCTAAGCTAAGTATGCCGAGTCAGTAAACCAAGTACCCACCATACTATATCTAAGCTAAGTGTGCCGAGTCAGTAAACCAAGTACCCACCATACTATATCTAAGCTAAGTATGCCGAGTCAGTAAACCAAGTACCCACCATACTATATCTAAGCTAAGTATGCCGAGTTAGTAAACCAAGTACCCACCATACTATATATAAGCTAAGTGTGCCGAGTCAGTAAACCAAGTACCCACCATACTATATCTAAGCTAAGTATGCCGAGTCAGTAAACCAAGTACCCACCATACTATATCTAAGCTAAGTATGCCGAGTCAGTAAACCAAGTACCCACCATACTATATCTAAGCTAAGTATGCCGAGTCAGTAAACCAAGTACCCACCATACTATATCTAAGCTAAGTATGCCGAGTCAGTAAACCAAGTACCCACCATACTATATCTAAGCTAAGTATGCCGAGTCAGTAAACCAAGTACCCACCATACTATATCTAAGCTAAGTGTGCCGAGTCAGTAAACCAAGTACCCACCATACTATATCTAAGCTAAGTGTGCCGAGTCAGTAAACCAAGTACTCACCATACTATATCTAAGCTAAGTATGCCGAGTCAGTAAACCAAGTACCCACCATACTATATCTAAGCTAAGTGTGCCGAGTCAGTAAACCAAGTACTCACCATACTATATCTAAGCTAAGTGTGCCGAGTCAGTAAACCAAGTACCCACCATACTATATCTAAGCTAAGTGTGCCGAGTCAGTAAACCAAGTACCCACCATACTATATCTAAGCTAAGTGTGCCGAGTCAGTAAACCAAGTACCCACCATACTATATCTAAGCTAAGTGTGCCGAGTCAGTAAACCAAGTACCCACCATACTATATCTAAGCTAAGTGTGCCGAGTCAGTAAACCAAGTACCCACCATACTATATCTAAGCTAAGTGTGCCGAGTCAGTAAACCAAGTACCCACCATACTATATCTAAGCTACGTGTGCCGAGTCAGTAAACCAAGTACCCACCATACTATATCTAAGCTAAGTGTGCCGAGTCAGTAAACCAAGTACCCACCATACTATATCTAAGCTAAGTGTGCCGAGTCAGTAAACCAAGTACCCACCATACTATATCTAAGCTAAGTGTGCCGAGTCAGTAAACCAAGTACCCACCATACTATATCTAAGCTAAGTGTGCCGAGTCAGTAAACCAAGTACCCACCATACTATATCTAAGCTAAGTGTACCGAGTCAGTAAACCAAGTACCCACCATACTATATCTAAGCTAAGTGTGCCGAGTCAGTAAACCAAGTACCCACCATACTATATCTAAGCTAAGTGTGCCGAGTCAGTAAACCAAGTACCCACCATACTATATCTAAGCTAAGTGTGCCGAGTCAGTAAACCAAGTACCCACCATACTATATCTAAGCTAAGTGTGCCGAGTCAGTAAACCAAGTACCCACCATACTATATCTAAGCTAAGTGTGCCGAGTCAGTAAACCAAGTACCCACCATACTATATCTAAGCTAAGTGTGCCGAGTCAGTAAACCAAGTACCCACCATACTATATCTAAGCTAAGTGTGCCGAGTCAGTAAACCAAGTACCCACCATACTATATCTAAGCTAAGTGTGCCGAGTCAGTAAATCAAGTACTCACCATACTATATCTAAGCTAAGTGTGCCGAGTCAGTAAACCAAGTACCCACCATACTATATCTAAGCTAAGTGTGCCGAGTCAGTAAACCAAGTACCCACCATACAATATCTAAGCTAAGTGTGCCGAGTCAGTAAACCAAGTACCCACCATACTATATCTAAGCTAAGTGTGCCGAGTCAGTAAACCAAGTACCCACCATACTATATCTAAGCTAAGTGTGCCGAGTCAGTAAACCAAGTACCCGCCATACTATATGTAAGCTAAGTGTGCCGAGTCAGTAAACCAAGTACCCACCATACTATATCTAAGCTAAGTGTGCCGAGTCAGTAAACCAAGTACCCACCATACTATATCTAAGCTAAGTGTGCCGAATGACTCTTGGTGAGAAGACGTTTTAAGAATTACTATGGCGGAAGAGATATGTCAGTGATCTCACCCCTATTTGGCCTGGTGACCCAATTTGAGCAAATCTGAATCCCAGTCACCCCAAGGACTCTCTATAAGAAATGTATGCTAAATGTGCTAAATGGTTCATGAGAAGATGTTTTAAGAATAACTATTGAGGGAACAAGTTATGTCCCTGGTTCCACCCTTATTTGACTGGTGACCCCATTTGAAAAAAATCTCTACTCCAGTCACACAATACAAAATATAAGCTAAGTAGCCCCGGTGTATTTATTGTTAATGGCCTAACTGTCAGATTCACACTGTCTAGGATATCAATTAACAGGGTTGTCACACCAAGAAAATTTAATATAAATTATAACTGATATGCATTGTTTTGTAAACACTGAAGAATATCTGACATTTCAATAACTACTTTTTAATCACCTTAGGCCAGCATGTGTGACTTCGATAAGCCGTTGACTAAACATGCTGTGTTCTCAGGCACCCTCCTGATATATCGTATCTTAGATAGCTCTGAGTATCTGTTGTTCTTTTCATATGTTCTGGATTTTAGACTGATTTAAACCAAAATTGGTGTGGCGACCCTGGCGGATGTTATAATGGCCCCAGTTTTTCATTAACAAAAATTGAGCAAGCAGTTAAATCAATTTTAAAATTAAAAATAATTATTATTTATTTAATAAAAAAACGGTTTAGTGTTTTTTAAATACATTGTTTTCTAATTAGTCAAGGAGTTCAATCTGATATATTTTTAATTTTTTTAAGAGTTATGTCCCTGACTACGCCCATATTTGACTTGGTGACCCAATTTGAACAAATATGAAACCCAGTCACACAAGGAACCTCTATACCAAATATAAACTAAATCGGCCTGATGGTTATTGGGAAGTTGTTTTAAGAATTACTATGGAGGGAAAGAGTTATTGACTTGGCTTCGCAACTATTTGACCAGGTGACCTCATTTTAACATTTCTGTATATGAATCACCTGGGGAAGATCCACACCAAATATGAATCCGGTATTATGGTTCTGGAGAAGAAGATGTTTCAAGAATTGTTGACGGATGATGAGTGATGACTATAGCTCCACCGGAGACTTCGTTTCAGGTGAGCTAAAACAATTCATTCATCGTACTACATCTGTTTTAAAGGTGTTTTTGTTTACCGCTAAAGTGCCTTTGAAGATACTGATACACGCTATATTCGGATGACTTAAAGTAAGCTAATAGGCTCTTGTCCAGCACAATGGTTTGGTACACGCCAAATAAGCAATCACGTGTAAGTTGAAAACATAACTTCATCTGGTCTCTTTCTTCAAGTAATCAATCAGGTTTTCAGCATTGCCATTGTGATACTGATACATGCTAGATATGTGTGACTTCAAGTAAGCTAGTACGCTCTCGTCCGGTACAGTCGTGTTGTTGAACGCCATGTCGGTGATATTAACAATAATCAGGGCTCTACGACGCGTTCGAATTCCCTTCAAGATAGAACAGTTGAATTCATAGAGGTTGTGGAATTCCTTAAAATATTCGTTTGAGCAGAACACAACAGTTTTTTTGGTCATGTTAATACCGCGCGTGATGCAAATCATCTGCGATCGGCCGGGTCTGATGTACGACTCCTGAGTTTGGCTTGATATCCCTGAAGAAGACAGTCCGCTCATCACTGTCTTGTGAACCAGGTCCCGTATCTCCGCTATTTGATCGTCGAACGAGATATAATAGTAAACTCCCGATCCAATTAAAGGCTCTTCTTCCGAATTAGTATCCGTAAAGTTATCTTCTAACTCGAAAGGATTTATATCATTACCTCGGCTGTAGTATAAGTAGCGGATCTTCCACCTATTATGGTGGATAGCGACCGGAACTGCGACGAACAGAACCAACAACAGAAGAAGAACGAGAGCGCCCCAAACTAAGTCTTCAAATACACAATAAAGACGAAGTAGATTAATGTTGAGTCTAGTAACGTATATTAGTTTTCCATTAGCATGTGTACACACATACCTGTCGTGGTCTACAAGATGGACTTTGGTCGTTTTTAACCACGAAGCAAACTCAATTGTGTCGCATGTGCATTTCAGATTGTTGCCATGCAGACTAACGTTAACTCCGTATTTGGTGGATTGCGCCATTCCATCCAATGTTTTTCGTAACTGTTCGGGTATTTCTGAAAGTTGGTTATTGGCAAGATTCATATCCTCTATTCGAGCACTCGGATGAAACATAATGTCGACGGATGTGAGTGAATTGTTTGTCAAAATTATATCTTTTAATGTTGAGATATTAGTGAATAACTTTATAGGAAGTATATTCAGTCCATTTCCAGACAATATTATTAGCCTGAGGTTGATCAAATTTGCAAATATGTCTGGAGATGCCATGAGGCTATATTGTAAGTGGTTTCCACTCAAATCCAACGTATGTATAGTGCCGAAATTAGTGAAGAATTCGCCTGAAACATCGTCGCATCTGTTATGAGATATATTGACAAACTTTAGAGAATCAAGCCCACGAATAGGCCCAGTCCATGGACAGATATCAGATGATGATATATCTATGTATTCCAGTGTTTTCCAGGTTGGTCCGGCATTTTGAAATAACATGCATTTTAACGCCACTCCTTGTAAATTCATATGACTTCCAAGTACCGTCACTAATTTTGGTGGGAAAAAATAATGTGGGCAATGTTCAAATGTCAAATATTCATGTCGCTTCTCAGAATAAGCTGTGCCCATACCCATAAGCCTTGGCATAAGGTCTCTCTGATGACTGAAATCAATCCACTCCAGATTGTCAGCACGGTGATAGAAATATGCATGGTAGATATTCGCCGGCAACATATTGTTGTGTCTAAGAGTAATTCGCTTTAATGTTCCCGGAAGCATTTTCAAACCCAGTACATTGACCAAGCCGTTCCATTCCAAATTGACAAACTCTAGTGATGTGTTGGATAAATGTTTTAAATGGTGCTCCGTTATATCGTACTGTCCAAAGAAATTCGGCTCTATGTTGGACAAGATCAGTTCCTTAATATTAGTTAGTGGTAAACTGAACGAGCCGTTTTGGAAAACATCAAAGCCCATTCGGCCATTACTGAGGTCCAGTCTTTGTAACTTAAGAAGATCTGCGAAGGCCATGCGCTCAATTTCAACGAGATCACACTCGATGATTTCCAGATTCGTCAAATATTTGAGGTTTCGCAGCGTGTCTCTCTTTAATCTGACCAACTGTTTATTCCAACAGCTCATGTGTAGGGACGTCAAGTGAGTCAAATTTAGAAACTGTGGTCCAAACAACACACCTTCTTTTCCCTCTATTTTCAGTTCTTGTAGTTCGAGTAGTCGTGATAATGCTCCTGCTGGTAATCGACTGCCAATGTCAATACCAGACAGGTCTAAATTTAGAACACGCGGAACACTAGAGAACACATCATTGGGGAGAACATCGATGAGTAAACCGTAATTGAAACTTAGTATAAGCACTTCGAGTTTAACCAAACCATCGAACGAACCACGCTCAAGTCGGCGTATCCTGTTTAACGATAAATCCAGCCGAATCAGCGCATTAAGTTTCTTGAACTTGTGAGTAGTATTCTCGATAAAGTTTCGATGTAGAAGCAGGACCTCCAAGGTTGCTGGAAGTTTTTCTGGAACAGAAAATAATTGTCTTTTATGACAGTCCATGTATATAACATCTCCTCGGTTATTAGACTTTGTTGAACAGTTACCTTGATAGCTATGTAATCCTGAAACACATACATTTTGATATCCGCAAGTCAGGAATATTATGATGTACGCGTAAATGCATTGCCACACCGAAACGCGTAGAATGTCGCACATCTGTCTGTCTCCCTTTCTGTAGATTTGCATCACTGTTGGTGCTCGAGAGAACTATAAAAGATAAGATAAGATAAATTTTATTTGAAAATCATTTGTAAAAACAAACACAAGATCTTAAAGGGGTACTGTACCCAAGATGTTGTTGTTGGATTCTATAATCCCCGAGTCGGAGAATAAGGTAACAACTTTTCCATTCTTTGAAAGTCTGTTGAGTACGAAGTAGTGTTACGGATGGCAAATTTACCGGAATGCAAAAATACAAATTGTCGTTGTCGAGTAATTTTTGTACAGTTTTCAACCAAATGAATCAAATAAAAATTATATTATATGCATAGTAGTCCCACATACTCATTTAAGTTATTGTATCGTCACTAGTCAATGAGTGGCTTGAGTTTTCTCCCCGTATAAGCATAATGTTTCAAACGATCGTGTGTGCAATGGGTTTACTAATCCAGTATCCCTCAATTATAATTTGATTACGTTTTGTACACGGAAATTCGTATTTTAATTTACGCCATTTTATGGCTCCAGCCATAAATTCAATTTATATTAAATTATTAACTTTTAAATTATTAAATTTTAAGATAGCCTATTAACCTGAGCGTTTACAGAATACATCTTCGACTCAAATTACTTATATTTCTATATAGTATCGATAATAGATAGTTGTTATCACCGGAAATTTATTGAAAATGGCGTACAGTACCCCTTTAAGCGATTTTGACCGACTGTAAAACAAATACATATATAAATTAAACACGTACACATTATCATATAAATTTTATACAAGTTAAAATAAGTTATCCTACTTAAAAATACCTAACTGTATTTGATTTAAACTTTATTTAAAAACAAACACCAGAAAACATCAATATAATTTAATCTACCACTTCCAATAATAAAAGAGAAAAGGATATTAGGATTTACTTGAATTTCATGTTTCGGAGGTTTTGGAATTCTTTCAATATACGGTTAGCCAAAAATGATCTCTTGTAATAATAATATAGATGAATTATTAGTGGTTGTGTTACTTACCTTTAGTTTATTGGCAGGCACAGAGTTTTATTGGACCATGAAATCCTGTGGAAAGAAACAAAACAAAAATAATTTATGGAAATACCAAAAGTCTGCTTGCAGAAATTTAAAGGCCCACTTAATTTTCGAACTCCCAGATCACATTATATAAAATATATGCCATATTATATACCATTTGAAAGACGAAGCACCAAAACATTGTATTATCAACTTATCCGGTGTAATAAACTCTGAACATGTTTTTGTTGAGGTACCGACGAGTTTTATGTGCTTAATTTTCATCTGGACTGTACTGCAAAGTCTATTATTGTCAATGGAAGGTGAATAACTCTATATCTTAGTTTGAATTATGTTGCACTCTGGGAGCGAAACGGGTGTAATGTTTCTATGATTTCAGCTATATTCTATTACTCTATGGGCACCTTCTGAGACACAGACGTTCTAAATGGTGATGCATTGCAGTATTTTAATCATATGTTATGTCATATAGTGTTATTAAAAGGCATATATCAAGGCACTATAAAAATGATCGGTGACTCGAAAATTAAATGGGCCTTAAAAAGCTAGATCATGCAATGAATCTCTACTCTGGCTAATGCCTGTAGTGATCATATTCCACCAGTGCAAAACCTGGGTACTTTTTGAAGTTTTGACAAGGAACCTTATAAAGTCGAAAAATAACCCGGGGAATATATTTCTTAGTTATTATCTGTTCTTTAATAATGTGATTTACTGTAGGTAAAGGTCCCCACTCGAAACTTTCACGATTTAAGTGACTTTGTGGGCAATTTTGCTTCCCGTCGCTTACAATTATGGAATTTATCCTGGGTAATTAATTCAGTGTTTATTGCGATATTGGCTCACAAAAGTCGCGGGAAAGCATGCAATTTCCGAGACCATACACCAAACCCTAACCCTTTCCCCAAGACACGTCCTTCAGCCGAAACCTAAATACATAAATCGTTAGCTCTAACCCTAGATCCATAACTCCTCGGTCCTGACCCTAAGTCCGATACCATGCCCCAAACCCTAACACTTTCCCCTAAGAGACCCGTGAGCTATAACCCTAAATATATTGCTCATCAGCCCTAACCCAAAGTCCGTAACTCGTCAGTCCTAACCCTAAATCCATAAACCGTCAGCCCTGACCCAAAGTCCCAACGCCAAACCCCGAACCTTTCCCTAAGACACCATTCAGTCCTAACTCCCAATCCATAACTCATCTACCCAAACCCTAAGTCCATAACTTATGTCGCCAGTCTTGTTCCAACTAGTAAGTGACAGACCCAATACCAACCCCTAATCATTCCATAAAGAGACCCGTGACCCCTAACGCAAATATATAACTCTAAGTCCGATACCCTACTGCAAGCCCTAACCCTTTCCCTAAGACACCCTTCAGCCATAATCCTAAATCCATAACTCCTCCCAAAGTCCGAGAGCCTAAACCAAACCGTTACCATTTTCCTAAGACACCATTCAGACACAATCAGCCCTAACCCACCCTAAATCCATAACTCCTCAGTTCTGACCCTAAGTCAGAAACTCTACACCAAACCCTAAACCTTTTCCTATGACGCCATTCAGCCCTAACCCTAAATCAATAACATAACTTGTCAGCCTTGATCATACTACTAAGTCCCAGACCCTACACCAAACCCTGGCCATTTCCGTAAGAGACTAGTCAACCCTGACCATAAATACATAACGCATTGGCCCTAACACAACGTCCATGTGAATTACATGGATATCATCGCCGAAAAAATTATCGAGCGCGTGTAAACCCCACATAGTATCGCGACAATAGGACAGATACTCGAGGCGAATGAACACTTTTAAGGTCGAATATTACATGCATCAACGTGATACAAGGTGTAAATATCAGCAACAACATTGTAATTGACATAACATTACCTTAAATACCGGGCGAAGTCCGTGTAAACGTCCGGAACTATACATTCCGAGCGAATCGTGCGAACACACAAACATTACGATACTGAGTATACATAAATGAACCGTAACTGAGCGCTGGGAATTCCCATTCTCATTTCTAAGAAGCCTGCGGCCCGGGTTACATTGCGCATTAAAATAATCGTTCGATGACATTGTCCCGTGTAAAATAAGCCGCAACGGTTGGACGTATGCAGTGGGCAGTTGAATCAAGGCAAGGGTTAGGCTTCAGGTGTCGCGTTAGAGTTAGGGTGTCGTGTTCCTGTTATGGTTTGGGTTAGGATGTCGTGTTAGGGTGTCGGCTTAGGTTTGGCTAACTTTGGAGTGTCGTCTTGGGGTGTTGCGGTTAGAGTGTCATGTTAGGGTTTGGGTTACTGTGCCTTGTTAGGGTTAGAGTGTCGTGTTTGGGTTAGGGTAGGGTTAGGGTATCGTGTTAGGGTTAGTGTACTAACGAGTAGCTTGCGACAATCGTCAACAAAACTACCGCTCTTGTCCTCCATCCTGTCATTAAGTTTCTAATGCGGGAATTGTTCTCAAAGCACATAGGAAATTTGACTTTCGGGCGATCGGTTTTCGCCATTTTTGCTGGAAAACCCCGCGCTAAATATAGAAACCACAGACTTGTACCCAGTCGGTGACAGAGTCAGAAGGAATCAGGGAGCTAAATGTGTTCCATAGTCGGGGAGCGAGTACACCGTAGAATGCTAAAGGTGAAGGTAACTGAAGAATGACCTTCACCTGATGCATGCGACACGTTATTAAAGGATGACATCGCGTTTATTTGATTTGTACATCATATCTAAATAATTTAAACTGGTGAATTAATGGGGGAATGGATTTTTGTGAGCGGGAAATTTATTTAACTAGCTGCTGTAGTTCTGGGTTTTTTCCAGATCAAATTTGGCTGTGGGATAGCCCTGTCGTATCCTTGGGGATTTATTTTTAAAAGTAAACACATGACCTATGATTTTTCTTGCATTTTCGTGATAAACTGGTTTCAATCTAGCTGGGTAAACATCACTGGTATGGCCTGCAGGCTTCAATTCAGTGAATTTGGCCAAAATGTTAACACTGTCGCCTATGGGAAACCATTTAGTTCAGTGATTCCAGAAAGGAAGTATGACTGGTGCGCCCTGGTAGATATTCCATATATAAAGCCAACGTATACAGTCGCACTTCGTTCTCGCATTGGATCACAATGCCAATATCCGGGGATAATGGAACTGTTCCATGCACATCGTCGGATAAGGTTAGGCGTCCAGGGACGTGACTATATGGTCTCCGTTGGGGTGGGTGTTCACGATTGATTGGGGTGCAGGATTCACGTTGAAATTTCCAACTGCACGCCCCACTCACGTGAACCAGGCTAACCCGTTTGCACCCATTCCTGTGTTGGAAATTTCCAACTTGTATCTTAACCTTTCCAACTGTTGGGAATTTCCAACTATATAATGTTAAGAATATCCAACTGATGGCGATTAATTTTCAGACCATTTTAATTTATTTTTAACCAAAAGTAAAAACAAATATATGCTGCAGAAATTTGTCTAACAACAACGAAATCACCACTGATTACTGGCTGGTTGTAATAGTATGCAAGGAAAACAAATATTGTGCCAGGCATGCATGACATTTCCAATACAGAAATACATGATATTGATAAACTTTTCTATTATTCCTTAAATTTAGAAAACAAACAAATCAACGTTTCTCATGTTAGAAATATTTTCTCACCAGCTAGAAAAATGTTCTTGATCTATATGTGGTAGAGCACAGGGGTGGGTCTTAAGTGAACCATGTCGCTACATCATAAAACATTTATGGGCTCTGAGTCTTGATCTGGCAGGGTCTATAGAAAGCTGAGCCTACATTTAAAAGTCTTCATCATGCATTTATTTTATACTCATGCAATACTGAACGGAACACAAGCCAACATCACAGCACAAGACACATGGATGACATCGCACACATCTATACAGACAGCTTGACTTCCAAGTTACAACAACATCGAACATCACACATCAGACATCAATCCAGAGATCCAGATGACCAACGAAATAACCAACAGGACCCATACTGGGGAAGCATAAGTCAGATGTCATAACGTAGTTTACATTAAACTTTATAACTGTAACATTCTTCAGGCACAGAAGAATGTACGCTTACACTGAGTGTGTAACGACGGAACGATGTTGTCACATCGAACGCTAATTATCAACTGAAAAGCGCGGCAAATAAGCTTACCCGTGATTGGCTAAGACACCTTAGTGTCCGACAGTTAGGTCTCAAGATTGGGCGCAAACATAGACAGAGAATATACTTAAGTGGGTGAGAATTTGGGCGCAGGTAGAAATAAGAAATAGCAAAATAGAGATCAGGAATCGAAATAGGAACGAGAAATGTAAAGAACGGAATAGCGCGGAATGGAACGAAATGAACCAAGTACGCGGAATGAAATGACAATGCGGCTATAAAATGTATATTAGTGAGTTAGGTATAATAACTTAGTTAGTATACATGTGTAGCATGTAATAAAGGCATATACTGTTTTGGTATATAAAATAGCACTGTCACATATAGAAATAAATTATTGATATAAGAAACTTTTACTTGTTTCAAGAATTATGTTCTTATTTAGAAAATCATTTTTGGCAGTGGTGTGATTTTCCACTGGTCATGTGACCCATCTGTACCAATTTTCCAACACAAGGAACGCTCTTTATTCTTTCAGTCGTATGAGGTCAATGTCATCTATCTCATGACACTCCACGATTCAATTTATCCCATATGTTTCAATGTTCACCGACCAGAATGCAACCATTTTCGGTATATAATTAATGATTTAATAAAATTAATTATAAGTGCCCTTTTTTAAGACATCGGGTGTGACCTGGGCCTATCTGTTGATGTTTCCCGGGTCAAATTACCTCTATATACAATTTGTTCAGCTCCGATGATCCATTCGTTTCTGTATAAACAATCAGTTCTGGAAGCCATTTGCGACAGCCTTTCAAGTTTGACACTGCGTGCCACTAGTGGTCACTCATACGACGCCACATGAAGGAAGATTAACGATTCAGAATGAACAATCCATGATGGAATATTCAATCGGATGGACCGGCATAACTACAGTTACGGGCGGCCTATCACAAAAAACTTTTCGACAACGTACTCAGTGGATTAGCTGGCATCGATCATGACTGAGAAAAGCTACACAGGAGATATCCTTTAAATCGAAGTTATAAAATAATAATTTTGAGTCAGGATCAGTCAAATTTAGCCTCTGTCACAAGGAAACAGGTTGTTTCTAATGTGTTTCCAATCACTGGAACCGGAATTGTTACTATATTTTGAACTTTGAACCATTTCAATTAATAATAATTTGAAGACTAAATCTTCGAACTTCATTTGATCCACACACCCCAATATTGGAAGTATCCAACTGACAACTAATACTTTCCAATTGTAATAACTATTCCAAACAAACATCCATAAAAATCCAACTCATGACAATTTAGTCTAAAACTCTGTAAAACTGAGAAAATATTCGATCTTTGGTCTTGAATCAACATATGATAGGCAAAGTATCAGTTGTAAAATTATGCCAACAGTACAATATTGATCTATTCTTGCTTAAAATTCCAACTGATGTCGAGCACTAAGTTACTAACAGAGCACCGAGCAGTCGGAAGAGCATCAGAGTAGAATAATAAGTCGAACTTTGTACACTTCGGGCTTATTTCTAAACTTTTTTTCGACACATAGTGGCGTGTTGTGACAATAGTTCCATGATAGCGCTACTCTTGGCACCCAAATAAGCATACCCGTATGCTTATTAATTTTTGGAAACTTTATGGTGCTTATTTGGGTCCGTACGTTTATGAGAAAAGTGGGATTCTCAAGAAATTTATGCTACAGGCCTATCAGAATTGCTGGAGCCTTTATTGAGATCAGGAACAGATAGTCCAAACATGTTGCTAGAAGTCTGTTTGGTAACTCCTATGACAACAAACAGCGCAAAAGTTTTGAAATATATATGATTGACCTTATAGCATTTCAGATATTCTTGCTTCCATGTTGGAAATTGCCACCCTGTGCTGTTATTCTGTCCCATACTCTTATTGGATTTAGCAGAATTGTCCACCCTGTACTCTTATTCCACGCCGTATGCTTATTTGGACCCCGAGAGTACTAATGTTCGAAATTCCCTCATATTGTTGTTCTTTTCGACGTCTCGTCGTACCAAAAGCACTAAAGATAATCAGACGTAGTTCCTCCACCTGCCTCCACAGTGTATTTTGATCACATTTCTCAATAATAATCTGCCAGAGTGTACCACATTAAGAGAAATAGTCATGATATAGTTACATGTTAATCTATTTCCTGGCACAGCCAATAGGTTAGTAGAGTTAACTTGTTAAAGGTACTCAATCCGATAAAACTCCTCTCAATTACTATTTCAATGGCTTCGGGGGTCAAAAATATTTGATTCGAGTCGAGAAAGTCACCTATCAAAGCTCAGATTTGTTAGATATCGATTTTAGAAATCTATTATTTTTCTTTATCGGGAATACTTTCTGGCCCAGATCTCAGTCAAAATTGCGTTATTATTACCACTTGATTTTAGAGTTATCCATCCTTGTCTGTTTGAATAGAATCTCGAGCAGGAAACGAAATTGACGGCAATTATTAGTACTCATCTCGAGAACATAAGAATTTTCAAAAATCAATATCTAATAACTCTGAGCTTTGTTTGATGGGTTCCTCGACTCGAATCAAATATGTTTTACCACCAAAGCCAAAGAAATAGTAATATAGGACCCTCTGATCGGATTGTTGTTGTTGGAATCTGTTGAGATGGGGACCCTCTGGTCGGATTGAGTACCTTTAATAATAAATTATATTACAATCATTCAGTATTTAGAGACAATTAAGATAGACTTTACTAACTTCAATTTATATTAAATAAAGTCTTTAGATCACCAAATGCAGTTTAGTAAATATACAGGGGGAGCTTGCCCCGTTTTCCTAGACTGTTGGCGATCGACCAATCAGCAATTGTTCCGCGTCATGTCGCTCACGATGTTCGGTCATCGACAAGGAAGAACATAAATGTTTGTCTCGGACTGGCTGTCAAACGTCACGTAAATAATGGAATCTCGAGCTGGGATCTTCGCCTACTGATGAATCAACTTTTAAGCAAGGTAATAAGAAATATGTTCCCCGCCTTATTCTTTCGACTTTATAAGTTTACCTGTCAAAACTTCAAAACATTCCCAGGTTTTTTACCTAGTGGAATGTTATCTCTACGGGTGTTAGCCAGTCTTATTGAAAAACAACTAAACCGTGTTTCATTTCAATCCTCAGTTGAAAGTAATGAGACGAAGTGTGGATATTCATCAGACTGGGCGGATATTCATCAGACTGGGCGGATATTCATCAGACTGGGCGGATATTCATCAGACTGGGCGTCGGCCAGAGGAGAGATTCACGACGTGATCTATAGGAATCACTGAACTAAATGGTTTCCCATAGGCGACAGTGTTAACGTTTCTACCGAATTCACTGAATTGAAGCCTATAGGCTATTCCAGTGGTGTTTACCCAGCTAGATTGACTCCAGTTGATCACGAAAATGCAAGAAAGTGCACGACAGGGCTATCCCACAGCCAAATTTGGTCTGGAAAAAGAACTACAGCAGCTAGTTAAATCAATTTCCCAATCACAAAAATCCATTCCCCCATTAATTCGCCAGTTTAAATTATTTAGATATGATGTACAAATCAAATAAACACGACGTCATCCTTTAATAACGTGTCACATGTATCAGGTGAAGGTCATTCTTCAGTTATAGTGACTTACCTTAACCTATAGCATTCCACGGTGTACTCGCTCCCCGACTCTGCAACACATTTAGCTCCCTGATTCATATACCTTCGCCCGAGCACAACCAGTATCGCGGATTCGGTTACAACCGTTAACCGTCGGGTGCAGATTTAGTCTTGGTGGTTTTTACTTTAAACATATTTTATTTGTAATATAAATACAAAAAGGATTGGGACACAAGTTTTACAAATATATAGTACGAGCCCTCTTCGGTATATATACATTGATATTTAAGTTTACAAAGAGACAACACTATAGTAACTGCTGTGCTAAATATGGAGGATGATGAATTGTGAAATGTTGTGCGAGACCAATGTGAGATGATGGTGGCGGGATCCATATGTGGGAATAGCTTGTGTCTATTAGTGAGTTATATTATTCCAAGATAATGTCAACTAATTTGTTCTCCCTCGACCTTCTATTTCTCCGAATTGGCACTTTATATTATGCTTTCTACGACAAGTCGACATTCGTAATCTAGAATCTGTGTAGTTACGAACAATGCTGTATCGGGTAGCTGTATAATGCCTACACAATTGTTATCACAGCATATAGCCACGTGTAACTACCACTCACACGATTCGTGTCAATTGGCGTGGTTTCGTTCTCAGCCGAGGACTAACTTGCATAATTAAAACGTTCGTATGTGTCGCATTTGTCGCATTTTTCGAGATTTATCAGAATAGTTCATCGGTATATATTTCAAACCTGTGTTTTAACCCGTTCAGTGCCAGGGGCCGATCTTATCGGCCCTAATTTAAGGTCTGTAAAATCGGCCCTAAAAAACTAAAACAAATAATAATTTATATATTATTTTTTTTGGGTTGAATTTTTTTGGGGTATGCTTAAAGGGGTACTGTACGCCATTTTCAATAAATTCCCGGTGATAACAACGATCTATTATCGATACTATATAGAAATATAAGTAATTTGAGTCGAAGATGTATTCTGTAAACGCTCAGGTTAATAGGCTATCTTAAAATTTAATAATTTAAAAGTTAATAATTTAATATAAATTGATTTTATGGCTCCAGCCATAAAATGGCGTCTCTTAAAATTGGAATTTCCGTGTACAAAACGTAATCAAATTATAATTGAGGGATACTGGATTAATAAAACAATTGCACACACGATCGTTTGAAACATTATGCTTATACGGGGAGAAAACCCAAGCCACTCATTGACTAGTGACCATACACTAACTTAAATGAGTATATGGGACTACTAAGCATATAATATAATGTTTATTTGATTCATTTGGTTGAAAACTGTACAAAAATTACTCGACAACGACAATTTGTATTTTTGCATTCCGGTAAATTTGCCATCCGTAACAATACTTCGTACTCAACAGACTTTCAAAAAATGGAAAAGTTGTTACCTTATTCTCCGACTCGGGGATTATAGAAACCAACAACAACATCTTGGGTACAGTACCCCTTTAAGCATGCTATAGCGAATTTAAAAACAAACTGGATAAAACCTTAGGGGTATGTTATAACTCAAAACTATTCATAGTAATAAATTTGATGCCCATGAAAAAGATTCCCTGGCACTAAACCTACAAAATAAGTCTGTTAAAGAATATAAGAAAAAATTATTAAAATTATAAAAAATTGTAAAAAAAATAATAACAAATGATGAAAAATTGTTAGGACAATGCATACTCTTATATATGCGAGGCGACCTATGGTCGACTCGCATATATATGAGAATGCATTGGCACAGGGTATATGGGTTGATACAAAAATCGGACTTGGCACTGAAAGGGTTAAGTCAGTTAATGGACTCGCGACTGGACATTCATAAACTAATTGTCTCGGGCTACGACCTCGACCATCTAGTTTACGAATGCCCAGTAGCTCGCCCATTAACCCTGACATATAGGTTTTGAAATATGAAATTGTTTGGGCTTCGGAGGTCCACAATTCCCGTATATGCTCAATAACTTTACTCCATAATTGGTTACTTGGACGTATACATCCAGATCCAGAACTTGCATTTGAATACCCCCCCCCTTTTGCTTTATAGTCAGATGTCATCCATCTTCATAGTTATCTATCATCTCTGAGGGCGAATAAATCCAGACCTCTGAGCAGATATGGGATTTTGTCCATTTTGAATGAATCCAGTTTGTTGTACTGGTTGTGTTTGCTGGTAATTGCGAATAAACCCATTTTGTTGTACCGACTGTCCATTTTGAATGTATCCAGGTTGGTGCGCCGGTTGTGTTTGCCGGTCATTGCGAATAAACCCAGTTTGTTGTATTGGTTGTCCATTTTGAATGTATCCAGGTTGTTGTAATGGTTGCGCATGCGGAACATTAATGAATCCGGTCTGTGTGTTAGTAGTCACTTGGGGCTGATTTACGAACTGAGCATTATGTGAGGGTCCATTGTTCACAACATACAGTGCCTGCCCGGGTGGCGCTCCGGGGTTTTGATATTGTGGAACAGATCCCGTATTATAAACGGCGGGCTCCGGAGGAGATCCAACTTCATCTCCCTTCTGTAATTGTGAGTAAATTAGCGATGGCTCTGCCGTTGAATTCTGGGAATTTAATCCACCCGGTGAGTTGTTACTCAGTGGGGCGGACAAGCCAGATTGGCCGCCATCCGTAAACGAGAATTTATTTAACCCTGGTTGATTCCCCGACGGTTGCACACCGGAATTAACGGGTGGTGGTTGCCAACCATGTGTTCCGTTACTCTGCTGTCCGTTGATCTGTCCCGGTGGTTTGGAACATTGGGTCCCCGGAGGGGGTCTCCATGGCATCACACCTGTAAATGAAATAAAAGTAGATACATGTGTACATGGCAAAGAAAGGAGTCTATGACCCAGGCGCCCAAGTTCCAATATGGTCATTTCCGTTCTCAGCTGGATATTTCTGATAGAAAGTAAGCCGATGATCGTATCCGGAATGCAGTTGCCATTCATGCAAGCGTAACAAGATGGAGAACTCTATCATTACGCCACCGTAGTGTGGTGTTTATTGCTTTTGGTTTTTTTGTATCGCATGGGCGATCGATAATTCACTGGGTGATTGTACATTCGGCAAACCTCGTCAGATTCCGTCACCGTTTCATCGTACCGATAATTACGAGAGTACAACTAAGATTGGCACATGTGTTTACGTCACCGGTGTAATTGTGGGGACATGCTTCTATTATGAAGGTTTGCTATCCCGAAGGTCCGCTATTCCGAAGGTTCTCTATTCCGAAGGTTTTTGTTATTTTTAGGTTAATTCTATATTTTAAAGTATTGAGACTAATTTGAGAGGGTTCATTTTCACAAAGATTCTTTATATGGAGTGTGCGCTCACATCCGAACTGATCATGCGCGCGCACCGATACAGATACAGGAGGAAATAACTTAACTTAGAACATTAAATGTGATTTTGTTTTGTTTTCGCTGGTTTTCTTGAGATTTTATGTCGTTACGTGGGCCCATACCTTTGAATTCTTGGCATATACTATGAATGTTGTGGTATATATGGACCCTCCCGCATTGGGACATGACATAGGTTCAGTTGACTTAAGTGGTGTTCTGTGTGTGCTCCAATTTGGAGTTCATTATTTTAAGGGCCAAGTTTAGAATTTTATGGGTCCATACCTTTGAACTCTGGGCATATAATATGAATATTGGGGGGCATGGCTCTATTCCGAAGGTTCACTATCCCGAAGGTCCACTATTCCGAAATTTCTCTGAATGTTCGCTATTCCGAAGGTTCACCAATCCGAAGGTTCGTTATTCCGAAGGTTCTGTGTTCCAAAGATTTTTTTTATTTTAAGGTTAATTCTATATTCTAAAGTAACGAGAGGGTTCATTATCACGAAGATTCTTTTTATGAAGGAAATAACGTAAAACATTAAATGTGATTTTGTTTTGTTTTCGAGGGTTTTCTTGAGTTTAATGTCATTACGTATGACCTTATTTCTCATTACATATTCACGCCAAGGAGCCCACACAATTGCTTTGTTACGATGCGATTTAATGTGATTATGTGTGACCTAATATCTCAATAATCTGAGGCAAGAGTACGCCTGCTAAAGGCGAATTATAACAGTTGGGGGTATAACGCTCAATAAATACTGGAGGCTATAACAAACTGCGCAGTAGAATATCGCTGAATGGACGAGTATGAGATGAGCCTAAATGCAATTGTGACTTTGTTTAAAGGCCCACTTAATTTTCGAGTCATTAATTTTTTATAGTATATACGGTTTTAATAACAATTTATGCCATAAAATTTGAATAAACTACTATAATTCATCACCATTTGAAAGGCAGAATACTTCTATCTCCTAGTTTGAAACACCTTCAAAATACCGCGTCGTATATCTAGCAATTAGCAACCAACATGTCCTCCTCGGCTTTCCAGTAGCATATCGCTGAATGGACGAGTATGAGATGAGCCTAAATGCAATTGTGACTTTGTTTAAAGGCCCACTTAATTTTCGAGTCATTAATTTTTTATAGTATATACGGTTTTAATAACAATTTATGCCATAAAATTTGAATAAACTACTATAATTCATCACCATTTGAAAGGCAGAATACTTCTATCTCCTAGTTTGAAACACCTTCAAAATACCGCGTCGTATATCTAGCAATTAGCAACCAACATGTCCTCCTCGGCTTTCCATAGATTTCAACGTAATTTGATACCTATGGGTATTTGTGTCCGGGAAGTGTTTTGAACGGGTCAAATCGTGACCCCGACCTGACCTTGACCTTTAAAACTGTCAATGCAAGGTCAATTTGGGTAAAACGGACAAATTTCGGCGAAATTTGATACCTAGGGATACTTTGGTCCGAGGAGAGTTTTGAACGGGTCAAATCGTGACCTCGGCCTGACCTTGACCTTCAATATGGCCAATCAAAGGTCAACTCGGATAAAACGGATAGATTTCGACGAAATTTGATACCTATGGGTACTTTTGTCGGGGGGGGGGGGTGTTTTGGACGGGTCAAATCATGACTCTGACCTTACCTTGACCTTCAAAATTGTTAATTAAAGGTCAAGTTGGGTAAAACGGACGGATTTCGACGAAATTTGATACCTATGGGTAGTTTTCTACGGGTGGGGGTGTTTTGGACTGGACAAATCATGACCCTGACCTGACCTTGACTTTCGAAATAGTCAATTGAAGGTCAAATCGCACCTTTCACCGGAAAGCAGATGGGAAACAGCCCGGGTGAAGTCGGGCCTATCAGCTTGTGTAATAAAGAAGACAGTTTGATGAAAGTAATGTATGCCACGAGAAACGGGAAAACTTGAAATATGGAAGTACGCAAATTTCCCGCATAAAATTTGAAAGCTAGTTTATAGAATAATTGTATTATTATTTATATTTATGGCTAATAATACGATCTTGGTGGCGTTACCATTTCTGACTATGGTTTTCTTGTATAGATAGATAGATAGATAGATACTTTATTGCGCAATCGCTATACGGATACAGGATATGGCAAAGCAAGAAAAAAAAACAAAAAACAAAAAAATATATACATAAACATGCAAATAAAATATATGACTAGAATATTTGTGCTGAGTGATTACAGTGTTATTGTCGTAATATTTCGGCTTCAATTAAATATTTACTTAGAGCTCTGCTCAGTTGTTTATCATTAGATTTGAATATTTCTTGAAGCTTTTGGCGCTCGTCTAACACATCGTAATTTGATATCACATTCTTCGCGTAACTGCTAAAGACTTGCCTAGGATTGTGGTACTTCGGGCAGTGTAATAAAAAGTGAGACTCATCTCGATAGGTTTATCTTTAGCGGGCATATTATGACTACATTGTTTGCAAGTTCGTTCCTCTACGGGGATTGGATTATGTTTCACATGTCTGCCTATTTCTATTTCTAGCTTGTGCGAGCTTGTAACAAGTTTCGATATTTGACGTCTTTCATTTCGAGATAACGTTGTTAAATAAGAAGCCCTTGTTTCAAAATCTGTTTTGATTTTTCCCATAAATTCTAATTTACTATTTTCTGCACATGCACCTTTTATATCAAGGTGCCTCCATGCTTGTCGGAAATGGTCTTTTAATCGGGATTGAAATTTCTCCCCAAAAGTATCTATGTTGACTGATTTTGGTGATTCCCACACGTACCCAAATCCATATTTATATAAGTTATTTTTAATACACTGTAACCACTCATTATCTGCATCACAAGAAATCAATTTTAAACATTTATACACCAATCGTTTATCACACAAAGTGTTAGCTCGAAGCCAATAGACTATCATGTTCCTTAATACATTGATATAGATCGGAAATCTACCCATTTCGGCTAGTACAGCCATATTAGATGTGTTTCTAAATAATCCCAAAATTCGTTTACAAAATTGTGTGTGGAATTTTTCGATGGGATTTTCCTTGCGGCTTTCTGAATAGTCACCCCATATTTCAGATCCATAAGTCAATATCGGTTTTACACAAGAATCAAAAAGTTTGCACGTGACATCAATGGGTGCCGAGTCGTCACATGTTCTTTGTAGTGAAAAATGAGCTCTCGATGCTCTAATCCTTAAATCGTTTAATGCATGTGAGAAAGTGCCAGACGCCGCTAGTTTCAACCCAAGATATGTATATGGTTGTGTCGTTTCCAACGTATGAGTACCAATTTGAAAAGGATTGTGTTTTAGTTTTTTTCCACTTTTGTTAAAAATCAATATTTTGGTCTTATTTTTGTTCACAGTTAGTTTCCACCGCGTACAAAAAATGTTCAGTTGAGTCAACATTTTTTGCAAGCCGTCTTGTGACTCCGAAGTTAATACGAGATCGTCAGCGTACATTAAACACGGTACTTTAAAATTATCTATGCAAGGTGCATGCATGTCGTCGGCCATTAGTTCTTCTGCTAGACCATCTACGAAAATATTGAATAATAAAGGGCTACGGTTATTTCCTTGCATTAAGCCGATTTGGCTGTTTATGGGTGCAGTAAGAGAATTTCCATTGATTTTTAACCTTGAAGAATAACTGGTTATTATTTCTTTCAAGCACATATAGATGTTTCCCCCAATTCCTAGATTTAATAGTTTATATAATAATCCTTCTCGCCAGACACCGTCGAATGCCTTTTTGAAGTCCACAAAGCATGTGTATAATTTTTTGCCATCATTTATACGTTTTTCAATTAAACATTTTAAAATAAATAAATTGTCTGTGGTCCTGTAATTATTTCTGAAGCCACACTGATATTCGGAAGGAACCTCCATTTCGTTTAAGTATTCGTCTAGACGCACAAGAAAAATGCTGGCATACATTTTCCCAAGAACACTAGTTAATGTCAGACCCCGCATCTGGTCCGGGGAATTTGCATTATTACATTTTGGAATAGCAACAAGTATGCCTATGTACACTGCAATGCAGAGTTCAGTCCCCCAACCACAGCAAACTCCATCCAGCGCCATCTACGTTCTTTGCGGACCGATACATCTATTTTTACATATCGTCGGAACTATATTTAGTCTCCTATTATCTTATTTTGACCACCAAAAGTTTTCAATAATGGTAATTATTTCGATAGTGATAAGAACAATATAGACTGAGCCAGACATAGAAAATTTTAATCCTAACACATAATAACTAAGAACACGTAAGAAATCCTTACCAAGTGTCCTTATGGCAGTGATATCTCAGTCAGCGGAGCGGTGGGAGATAACTCTGCCTGGAGTTTGCAGCCACAGATGAAGTTTTTGTCCATGGACCAGCGTAGCGCTGCCCCCCCCCCCCCCCGATGTGCTTTTTGTATTAATACAGACATGAACTGCGTGAAAGACATGTTATTATCAATAAAGAATTATCTTTCTTTCTCTTTAGGTTAGGTACCACTGTTTATCTTTCTATCTCTTTAGGTACCACTGACTATCTTTCTATCTCTTTAGGTATCACTGACTATCTTTCTATCTCTTTAGGTATCACTGACTATCTTTCTATCTCTTTAGGTACCACTGACTATACCTTTCTATCTCTTTAGGTACCACTGACTATACCTTTCTATCTCTTTAGGTTAGGTATCACTTGAATAATTAAGGGTCAGGGGACCTCAACTGTTATCAAACTGGAAAAAGGTTTGTGTCCATCTAAAATCTACAATTAATTACCCATCTGTAAAAGATAAGATGCAGAAAAAACATTTTATATGGCAATTGTATAACAAAAACAAGAGATTTATTTTAAAATATCACTGCCAAATTTCTTGTTTCCTTATTCATATTAAACGTGTGCTCGGACTAAATTTTCAAATATTTATCAAATTTGCTATTCTTCCACTAATAGCATTACTCATTCAGCAAATAAAAGTAATGATAAGGCCAGAGAATCAAAAAAAAAAAGTATCGCTTCTAAACAAAAATAAATATTTTGCAGAAAATAATTTCAAGTAGTAGCCTATTCACATCATAAACATGTTGTTCTGGTCATGTTAAGTGGGGTCCGCTGATTCTTAATAATTTCACAAAACCAAGCAAATCGCCAGGTAGCTTATTGTCTTGGCTCTCCGGGAGGGGGTTAATTTGTGTTGAGTGTTGATTTACATTGCTATTACATGATATAACACCATACCCCCATGACAACGAAGAATAAAGCAGCCATAGCATCATACCCCCATGACAACGAAGAATAAAGCAGCCATAACATCATACCCCCATGACAACGAAGAATAAAGCAGCCACAAATAGTTCAGCCCAAATGAACAAAGGGTTTATTATGCAACCTGATACACTCACACAGGGAACAATCAACTAGAAATATGCCACATTGTTAGATATATGGTGTTCAGCTGGGATTTGGCTATCGACCTATATATGACCTAAAATCATCTCAGAAAAATATTTCTTTGATGAACAGGCATAATATGAACATCCCAAATTATGTATTTGTGTTGTCTTTTCTAACAGAAAATAATTCTATATTTTCTAAACTGCACTCAAAACAGTTTTAATTTGCAGAATTTCTTGGTACGTGAAAATAGTGAAATTTTAAAGGTATTTCATGTCATTGAATTTTATAATGGGGGTCACACTTTCATAGTTATTAATGGTTCTTCAATTTAGTGTCACGTTTATTACATTTCAAGAACAAATTCCTGACAGATTTTGAGAAAATCCATTTTGATATATCATTATCAAGACGTTTTGGCGTCAATGCCTTAATTGATTGATTGATTTATTGATTGATTGATTGCGGTTAATGCCGCTTTCAGCAACTAAGGCCATATCACGACATTGCCAGTTTTAGTGGTGGAGGAAATCTGCACACTTACGGCTAATCTAACAGTGACTTCAGTGGTTGATAAACTCGTCGACCACGTGCGGCAAACCAGCAACCATCGGCGAGTAATTGTCAACTGCATCATATAACGATTTAGAGTTACAAAGTTGATTACGGAAACATGTGGATTTGAACCCTCATCGCCAGCGCTGGAGGGTGAAACGGCTTGGAGTACTCCTAACCGATTGAGCCATCGAGCCCCCCCCCCCGGTGTCAAGCCCTTAAAGGCACGGATGGCCGTCGTTATATGTTATAATTAGTAATAACAGTTTCCTGATTATGAAAAATTCCTCAAAATATAGGGTAATAGTATAATATAATAATAGTATGAATGTGATATTTCTACAAAACACACTTTGTGTGAGACGATCGTTTATTTATATACAGCACGTTAATAGTGACCGATAGACAGATCACCCAACACCGTGGCGATTGTTTTAGGGAGTGGTTCACTGTGACCCATTCAACACTGAAATCTTGAGTGGAGAGGATTAGCGAGCGCTATCGCAGTGTCTTGTAAACAACATTGTGGCAATTTAAACAAAGTTTAGATAGTGCAAGCATGGGGTCTCCCCGGTGTTAGGTGTTTTACCTTTTGCATACTATTTTCTCACTGTACTGTAACATAAAATGGATTGTGTTTACTAACACAAAGTACGAACTTGACTATAACATACTATTTACGCGATATTTATGATCTGTAAGAACAAGGTGTGTCTATATTTTAATTTGTGCATTTTTTAAATTTGCGTACTTTTTAATTATAACATTTTAATTTGTGCATTTTGTTTAAATTAGCGTACTTTTTAATTATAATATTTTCATTGTGCATTTTTTTATTTGTGTACTTTCTGTTTATGGCGGCCCCGAAGGCCATGCATGCTACAAGCATACGCATCGTTGTTTCATTATTCTCAGCAAAGATAATGACATATGTAAATCCGCGAATAGTGTAGATAAAATCACATGTGTATGAATTGCTTAGTATGTTGTATGATTTCTTTTATTCATGACTTATTGGTAACTCATCTAAGTTACTGCAATTATGTAATCCTTTGGTGACGGGAGCTGATTTGCGCAACATTAAAGACCCTGTTCGAATGCATTATCTTATATATGCGAGTCGACCATATGTCGCCTCGCACATATATAAGAGAATGTATTTGCCTAACAATTTTTTATAATTTTTTCTTACATTCTTTACCAATTTTTATCTTTTTTTTCATAATTTACTCTTACATTCTATAACAAGTGTTCAATTTTTTTCTGATATTCTTTAACAATTTTGTATTTTTTTCCTTACATTCTTTAACAATTTTATATTTTTTTATCATTTATTCTTACATTCTTTATAAATTTTTATCGTTTTTTCTTACATTCTTTAACAATATTTTATCTCTTTATTTATCATTTTTTCTTTCATTTTTTAACAATTATAAAAAATATTATAAAATTTGTTAGGCCAATATATTCTCTCATATATGCGAGGCGCACTATGGGCTCTTAAAGGTGTGTTGTATGACTTATTTTATTCCTGACTTATTGATAATATTCTCAAAAACATTCTGATTTGTCATAATTATCCAATACCCCTAAAATCGTAATTATGCACCGCTTTCCAAATCAATAGACCAATCCTAGAATATATATAGGATATGATAAACTCGATCCACACACCTGTTTTAGCTTTCATTTCTTTGGAACGTTTACATCTGTTGCAAATGTAACCAATCAGAAATATTATTACAATGAGTCCAACGAATCCGCCGATCGAAGCACCAACCGCCGCCAACGTCCCTAGGGGTCTGGGAAAATAAAATATATATTTTACAAGAAAACTATAGTCAGAAATGGTAACGTCCTCAAGATCATAATATTAGCCATATATACTATATAACAACTTTAATGTGGTGATTGTGAAAAATATGTATATAGGTAACGCTTATGTAGTTGATTATATGTGATATTTTTTTCTAATTTCATTTGAAATAGTGGTCTGAATAGCGCATGAAATAGCATGCAGAATAATAATCGGGCAAACATTTGCGATCTTCGTAACATGGTTCAAGTACACAAACACCAAGCACGTTTCTAATCACATTTAGTATCCAATTACGCAAATGCCGAGTATGTTTTAATCACATTTAGTCCGCCACCTCCTGCGACAGGGCCAGATATACTTGCCAATATACACCTTAGGAGGGCATAATGATGATCTAAAGAATGGTCTCAGGTAATGCACTCCTGATATGACCTCTCATCAGGAGTAATTAAAATACATGTATGGTTCCATGAGGGTAAATTAAAATATGGTCACACACAGAGAGGGTTAATTGAAATATGGACCGATGAGGGTAAATTAAAATATGGTCACATCACGGTTAAATAAAATATGGTCCCATGAGAGTTAATTAGTATATGGTCCAATGAGGGTTATTATAAAATATGGTCCCATGATGGTTAATTAAAATTGTACCTTGTATGCTAATTAAAATATGGTCCCATGAGGGTTAATACAAATATGGACCCATGGGGGGGGGGGGGGGTAATTGAAATATGGTCCCATTAAGCAGGGATGTGGCTAGAGGGTCTCCGCTGGGGGGTGTCCACCTTGGGAATTTCCAACTGCACCCCCACCCTTGAGTCGTAATCACAACAACACAACTTTTTGCATAATTCCATTTGCACCCCCCCCCCCCCCCTTGAGTCGGAATCACACCAACTCAACTTTTTGCATAATTCCATTTGCACCCCCCACCTTGTACCTCATGCTCAGGCCTAATTTCCTATATATTCATGGCCGACCATGGTTGTTCGGCCCGGTGTGAGAAAATTTTGAAAACTATACAAGAAAATCGCAAATCCTAGCATCTAGACTGGCCTCAACTGAAGCTTTCCAAGTGTTGGAAATTTCAAACCTCATGCTCCCCCTCAGGTTGGAAAATTCTTCAACTGATGACCATTTATGTCTACAAGTTTGACCAAATGTAGTAAAATATTGTTTTGCTAAACTAATTAGCAGTTTTGTATTGGTCATGTGGATGGGGCAATGACACACCGGGCCGACCATGGTTCGGCCCGGTGTGCGAAAATTTTAAAATCTGAACAAGAAGATCGCAAAATCCTAACATCTAGACTAGCCTCAAGCCTTCCTACTGTTGGAAATTTCAAACCCTACACTTCCACTTAGGTTGGAAAATTTCCAACTGATGACAATTCCAATGACAATGTTGACCAATTGTATGACAATATTGTTTTCTTAAAGGTACTCAATCCGATAAAACTCATCTCAATTACTATTTCAATGGCTTCGGGGGTCAAAAATATTTGATTCGAGTCGAGGAAGTCACACATCAAAGCTGAGATTTGTTAGATATCGATTTTAGAAATCTATTATTTTTCATTATCGGGAATTCTTTCTGGCCCAGTACGTAGTCAAAATTGCGTGATTATTACCACTTGATTTTAGAGTTATCCATCCTTGTCTGTTTGAATAGAGTTTTGGTGTACAAATCTCGAGCAGGTTTCAAAATTGACGGCAATTATTAGTACTCATCTCGAGAAATTAACAAATTTCAAAAATCAATATCTAATAACTCTGAGCTTTGTTTGATGGGTTCCTCGACTCGAATCAAATATTGTTTACCCCTAAAGCCAAAGAAATAGTAATATAGGACCCTCTGATCGGATTGTTGTTGTTGGAATCTGTTGAGATGGTGACCCTCTTTACGGATTGAGTACCTTTAAATTAACTAGAAGTTTTTGACTGGCCACGGGGGAGGGACCAGGACACAAGCTTTCCAAGTGTTGGAAATCTCCAACCTGTCACCTCATTAAGGTTGGAAAATTTCCAACTGATGACCATTTCTGTTAAAAATTTTGACCAAAAATAGGAACATATGCAAATATTGGTCGAAAAACAATAAATTCCCCCCAATAAATAGTTTTTACCTGAAATTAAGAATTTCCACCTATTGAAAATATAGCTCTCTGCTGGGGGGGGGGGGGGGGTGAGACACTATGGTCCCATTATGAGGGTTAATTAAAATAAAAATATGGTGTCATCAGTGTTGATTAAACTACGGTCCCACTGGGGTGAAATACAATATAGTCCTATGAGGGTCAATTAAAATATGGTCCAATGAGGACTAATTATAATATGTACCCTCCACATGAGGATCAATTAAAACATGGTCACATGAGGGGGGGGGGGAAATTTTTGAACATTCTTCAATTCATATAGCATTCTGATATATCCTCGGTACACATAAATAAATATAATGTTTAGAATTAGGCCACATTGTATGTTAAACAACCGATGTGAAGGGTTTGTGTTGAACTTTTCTTAATATCTTAATAACATCTCTATTCATAGCTCCGATATATTCCGCATACAAAGAAATTAAAAGTCAATATTTACAAAAAGCACAAAGGAGTAACGTAGGAATTGGTTAATAATTACCATCCCAATTCATTTAGAATATAACATGCCGATATTTGTCGCATATAACTAAATGAAATAGTTCACTAAACGATATTAAATAACATGTTAAACACCGATATAAACAAACAATGTTCGAATTAAATTATACAATCTTATATCTTATACAATCGTCAAATCCCCGTGCAGTATAATAGTAGATAGCATTCCGATTTATGTCACGTGAAAATAAACGAAAGATGTTCAAATAACAATGCAACAAAGCAGGTTAAAGAACAATAGAAACACATAACGCGCAGTGCGCTAATGGTTAACGCGCGAATTCCCGTTATAATTAATCGGCTCACACCTCTTCGCAATTCCATTGATTTGAGCCGCCAACTTAATCCTAACAATAACAATCAACCCATAATTAACGAACCGGTGGCTGACTCGGCTGTCTCCGACTACAACTCTTAGTGGGCTGCGGAACGATCAATGTCGATAAAAGTTGAAATAAAAGAGAGATATCTTTATTACCTCCAAGAATAGGAGAGATCGATATACATGACATATAATTACAGTTGGATTAAAGTGGGCTCCCCTGGTCAGTGTGGTGGGCCGTTATGTACAAGTATGGAGAGGTGTTGGAAACCACTAGAGTGAAGCATATATGCACTTGAGTGTTCACTACAGCTTTTGTTGCAGGAAAATCTGATTTGTGCAATAGATATGAAAGTTAGTCGTTGCAACATGCGTGGGTGTTGAGAAGATAATTACAATGGACGTGACACGGGTTGCTGAACGCCATTCCTGATCATTGTGCTGAGAACGTACAGGAACTTCGCAGAATATAGTACTAGTTCCTTGAGGCAGTGGGATATGTGTTCTGTTAGGGTTTCCAGAGAACTTCCGAGGAGGGTTGCTACCAAGTCATCTGTGGCTAACGACGTAAGGTAAAAATATTCGGGTATGCCGAAACGAGATATAATCCCTTCCCAAAAAGAGTTTCTGATGATGAGAGCGGCTGGAGAAGAGCATACGAACAGGGCGGGTGGCATATTAAGTTGTCCTGTTGAGAAGCAGTACTAAGTTTTCGAGATATTTCGACATGTCAGCGTTTCCATGGAGAAGTTTCCAGACTTTCAAGTTGATAGGTGAACTTTCCACAGAATTCGCAAGGATGGATCGGACGAAACATTGGTCTGCCACGAGGAAATGAACGTTCCCCTGACAGCTGCCTTCACAAGAGTTATCCACGTTGACAGTTTTGGGAAGACCCCATGGTCCAGGTAGTCGTTCAAATAGTCCAAAAGATCGTATTTGGCTAATATGGAGAACATTTCCTGGACAAAACCACTGGAGCGATTGTATAGTCTGTACATGTGTGCTTTCATGACAAACAGTCGTAATGGTAATTGATGGCCGAACGGTAGATGGATAAGACGTCCCAGAAAGCAAAGTTTTTTTTATATGCAGTTGATATTCAATTGGTAGAAATCCAAGAAGACCTAGCGATAGCCTAGTTGACGCTCGTTTTGGGAGGGATTGTGCGTAATTGAGGCATGTTCTTGCGGCTTTGTTCATAATGGTGATGGCGGAACTTTGATCAAAAGGAACCACCTCGACTCCGTAAAGAGCTCTCGGTAGAACAACAGTTTTGAGGACATTTGTCATGGTGGTGGGTGCAGTGGATTTCATAAGTTTGTTACCCATGATATTGAAAAAGTTATTCCTCATTTTTGTCGACACAGACGAGGCGGAATTGGCCTGCTTCGCAAACTTGTCCTGAATTAAACCAAAATGGGCACATTCTGTAACTTCCTGAATAGCTTAAAGGTACTCAATCCGATAAAACTCATCTCAATTACTATTTCAATGGCTTCGGGGGTCAAATATATTTGATTCGAGTCGAGGAAGTCACCCATCAAAGCTCAGATTTGTCAGATATCGATTTTAGAAATCTATTATTTTTCATTATCGGGAATTCTTTCTGGCCCAGCACGTAGTCAAAATTGCGTGATTATTACCACTTGATTTTAGAGTTATCCATCCTTGTCTGTTTGAATAGAGTTTTGGTGTAATCATCTCGAGCAGGTTTCAAAATTGACGGCAATTATTAGTACTCATCTCGAGAAATTAACAAATTTCAAAAATCAATATCTAATAACTCTGAGCTTTGTTTGATGGGTTCCTCGACTCGAATCAAATATTTTTTACCCCCAAAGCCAAAGAAATAGTAATATAGGACCCTCTGATCGGATTGTTGTTGTTGGAATCTGTTGAGATGGGGACCCTCTTTACGGATTGAGTACCTTTAACACAAACCAAAAATCAACATTATTGACATAATGTAAACAACAATAAACGAAATTGAAATTCCCAACTACACCTTTTACCTGACTCGGACTCGGGGGTCGCACTACAACATTTAATGCGTCCCAAAAATTTCCATTCTATAAATAAAACGCACATACGTCCATTGAGTACTAAGAATCACGAGCTTACAAGAAAACCATAGTCAGAAATGGTAACGCGCTCAAGATCATATATTATGTACCCATGAGTGTAATTATAGAATATAAAATATATTGGTTTCGCGAATGACCAACTCAGAATTCCGTTAAAATAACAATAACAACCAACACCTAATTAAAGAACCGGCGGCCGACTCGGCCGTCCCCGACCACAACCCCCAGTGGGCTGCAGAACGAAAATATCTATAAAAGTTGAAATATAAGACTTACAAATTATCTTTTTTATTTCTTTTATATGTAATTGACATAGCTTTTCACAAACAAAAATCAACATTATTGACATAATGTTAACGACAATAAACTAAATTGATATTCCCAACTACACCTTTTACCGGATTCGGCCTCCGGTTCGCAGTTCGACTTTTAATCATCCCAAAAATTCCAAGTTCTATAAATAAAACTCCCATGCGATTTATATGCGCCCATGGGAAACAAGAATCTCTACATTAGTATACACGCGGCGCGCGTAATAATACACCCGCGGACGGGAATAAACAAATACAATTCAAGATGCACAAGAAAACCATAGTCAGAAATGGTAATGCCACCAAGATCATATTATTAGCCATAAATAGAAATTATAATATAATTATGGTATAAACTAGCTTTCAAATTCCATGTGAGAAATTTGGATACTTCCATATATCTAGTTTTCCCGCTTCTCGTGTTATACATTACATTCTTCAATTAAGCTGTCTCGTTTTGTATTACACTAGCTGGTGGGCCCGACTTCGTCCAGACTGTTCCCATCTCCTTTCCGGCGAAAGGCGCGATTTGACCTTGAATTGACTATTTTGAAGTCAATGTCAGGTCGGGGTCATGATTTGACCCGTCCAAAACACTCCCCGGAGAAAAGTACCCCTCGGTATAAAATTTCGTCGAAATCCGTCCGCTTTACCCGATTTGACCTTGAATTGACAATTTTGAAGGTCAGGTCGGGATCACGATTTGACCCGTCCAAAACACTCCCCGGACAAAACTAACCCTAGGTATTAAATTTTGTCGAAATCCGTCCGTTTTACCAGATTTGACCTTGAATTGACCATTTTGAAGGTCAAGGTCAGGTGGGGTCACGATTTGACCCGTCCTAAACACTCCCCGGACAAAAGTATCCCTAAGTATCAAATTTCGTCGAAATCCATCTTTGATTACCACACGATCGCATGCTTTCCAAACGGTGTGGTTATTATCAATATCAGCACATGTGCTACTCTGTGTCGGACTATTTTATTGAGCATTCGGGGTAAGACTACAGCTTTTAAAGCGACCCATTTTTACTTTTAAATCGACCTAATCTCCCATAATCCCCCATTGGACCAGTGGTTATTATATTTTCAAGCACAGAGTACACCGGTGGCGTTAATAATAAACTATTTTACGCCAACGGTGTAATATGTTCTTGAAAATATAATAACACCTGGTCCAATGGGCGATTGGATTATGGGTAATTAGGTAGTCTCGTACCTGACTCAATCGTACCGATAAAGTCACGTACAGGCTGAAATTGTAAACTTAACGCCACCAGTGTAATATGCTCTTGTCCAATGGTGGATTGGATTATGGGTAATTAGGTAGTCTCGTACATGACTTAATCGTACCGAGTCACGTACATTACTTTACTTTGAAATTTCAACATGCACCTCAGTCATTACATACCCCACAGCAGAGTCATGTGTTGGGTTCTCTTCGCTTTCACATTTGGAATCGCCGTCATTACTTTCCTTTGCAATTTCATCACGCGCTTCAGTCAATGCATATCCCAAGAGATTCTGTCCTTTTTGTTGGCCTGGGTACTAGGCTGGTAATTAGGTCGATGTAAAAGTAAAAATGGGTCGCTTTAAAAGTTGTAGTCTTACCCCGCTGAATAAAATAGTCCGACACAGATTAGCACATGTGCTGATATTGATATTACCAAACCCTTTGGAAAGCATGCGATCGTGTGGTAATCAAAGATGGATTTCGACGAAATTTGTTACTTAGGGGTACTTGTGTCCGGGGAGTGTTTTGACGGGTCAAATCGTGACCCCGACCTGACCTTGACCTTTAAAACAATTGACAAGGTCAAATTGGGTTAAACGGACGGATTTCGACGAAAATTTGATACCTATGGCTACTTTTATCCGGGGAGTGTTTTGGACCGTTCAAATCGTGACCCCGGCGATACCTTGACCTTCAATATGGTCAATCAAAGGTCAAATCAGGTAAAACGGATGGATTTCGACGAAATTTGATACCTGGGATAGTTTTGTCCGGGAAGTGTTTTGGACGGGTCAAATCGTGACCACGACCTGACCTTGACCTTCAAAATGGTCAATTCAAGGTCAAATCGTGTAAAACTGACGGATTTCGACGAAATTTTATACCTAGGGGTACTTTTGTCCGGGCGTGTTTTGGACGGGTCAAATCGTGACCCCGACATGACCTTGACCTTTAAAACAGTCAAATCAAGGTCAAATTGGGTAAAACGGACGGATTCGACAAAATTTGATACCTAGAGGTACTTTTCTTCGGGGAGTGTTTTGGACGGGTCAAATCGTGACCCAGGCCTGACCTTGACTTTCAAAATAGTCAATTCAAGGTCATATCGCATTTCGCCGGAAATCAGATGGGAAACAGCCTGGACGAAGTCGGGCCCACCAGCTAGTGTAATAAAAAAAGACAGCGTGAAGAATGTAATGTATAACACGAGAAACGGGAAAACTTGATATATAGAGAATACCTACGAGTTTTGGTTGAATACCCGAATTATCTCATGAGTGGGTGCAAGGAAGTACAGAATTTCCACGAGCGGCTGCAAGCCGCGAGTGGAAATTCTGTACTTCCTTGCACCCACGAATGAGATAATCCGGGTATTCAACCAAAACCCGTAGGTTTTCTTTTTATTATATGCGCTATAAACCGCACCAAAACTGCTAATTTTGTCCTACAGTTCACTTCAAATTGTTAGAAAGCTTCGACATTTGCATTTTGTTTACATTCCATCAATTGATTTGCTCACCATCGAATGACAAATATCGAGCATAGCCGCCATAAGAAATAGTCCCCATTGTTTTATTCTGAAATGATGCGAGAAAATTAATGTATACATAATTTAGTGATAAGAATATATTAAAACAAATGAGTTAACATTATAACAATTAAATAACAGTTTATGAACCGTGAAAATCAATAATTAAAACAATAGTCCGGCTGTTATTGATACGCTTTGAAACTTAATGTGATTCGCCGCTATAAACCGGAAGTAATCTCCGAAAAAGTAATACTATTGTGTTATCCATCGAGTCGGTCAGTGTTATCCATCGAGTCGGTCAGTGTTATCCATCGAGTCGGTCCAGGCGATGGATATAACGCTCTACGCCACGGCAATTTCCCACTATTTAATGGGGAAGCATATAATAAATGGAAGTATCCAAATTTCCCACATGGAATTTGAAAGCTAGTTTATATCATAATATTATAATTTCTATTTATGGCTAATAATATGATCTTGGTGGCGTTACCATTTCTGACTATGGTTTTCTTGTTTATCCTGTGCGCGCGACTTCTCGTGTGTAACATATAAAGGATTCCAGTGATGTTGGGAGAGGTAACGTTTTGCCAACATGCAACTAAAGGCACCGAAGGCCTTCGCTGTGCGTATAAATGTGCACAAAATATATAAGTCTTTAAAAACATCACCATTTAGAAGAACATAAAAATTAGATAAATTATGTTCTTATATTCATTATTGATAATGCTTCAATAACGAAATTTCGCTAATTGTTTAGTATGTTCAAACATTTTAGTCTGAATTTGATTTTCAGAATTTGATCTTTTCCCGTGATTACCGTCAAGCTTTGATTAAAGGTGCTCAATCCGACAAAACTCATCTCAATTACTATTTCAATGGCTTCGGGGGTCAAAAATATTTGATTCGAGTCGAGGAAGTCACCCATCAAAGCTCAGATTTGTTAGATATCGATTTTAGAAATCTATTATTTTTCATTATCGGGAATTCTTTCTGGCCCAGTACGTAGACAAAATTGCGTGATTGTGCACTTGATTTTAGAGATATCCATCCTTGTCTGTTTGAATAGAGTTTTGGTGTAATCATCTCGAGCAGGTTTCAAAATTGACGGCAATTATTAGTACTCATCTCGAGAAATTAACAAATTTCAAAAATCAATATCTAATAACTCTGAGCTTTGTTTGATGGGTTCCTCGACTCGACTCAAATATTTTTTACCCCCAAAGCCAAAGAAATAGTAATATAGGACCCTCTGATCGGATTGTTGTTTTTGGAATCTGTTGAGATGGGGACCCTCTTTACGGATTGAGTACCTTTAAACGCTGGTATCTTATTGGACTTGTATTGGTAATTCCACCGTAACAGTCATGTTTACATAAGAATGATTTGACATGTGAAATATCATTATTGGAGAGTTATTAATATTGAAAATAAGAACTAGTGAGCAGAACAAGCCAGACGACTGCCAGTTTGTGCCGCAACGGATCAACAAGTGTTTCTTCTTTCGCTATAATACGCATTCGACGGGTGTAGGAAAAGCGGTGAACGAACGCTTGATTACTTTCAACGCAGCACATAAAGCGATAGCGATTTGGAATGGGTAGATGCATGGTTGGCCGTTCGCGCTGTCATAGGCCAATGTTTTTGTATCCAAAAATCAGAAATCTAATTCAAAACCCAAATTGATTGTGTAACTGGAGCGACATGAGAATCAAATTTATAGTATGATCATCTGCTAATTGATTAGGTGATACGGCTTAATGGGTAACACAATGTATTCATGGCAATGCACTATCAAACAATGTACCAACAAATATGAGTATTACCATTAATGGATCCTTTGTCTGTCATAAGGCTGAATGGTACATGGCCAAAAGATTGTTCGGCCCAGCGTGAGCATGAGGTCAACGTCAATACAATGGTACTCCCGTGTCAATTTACCACTGGATATCAATTTCCAACGACCAGGGTCAAACCATTTTGGGTGTATGCTTAAGTAAATAATTAAAATGTTTATTAGTGCCCCTTTAAATCGTCTGATATCAACGGCACATATCCCGTGACACTCATCGGGGCAAGTTGCCCATGTGTATCATTTTTCAACAATTAGATCCAACAATTTTGGGTATATAATTAATTATTTAGTTAAATTAATTATAAGTCCCAATCTCAGATATCTAACGTCAACTCCACCTACTAAATGACACATCCGGGTAAATTGACCCTGCGTGTGTATAAATATTCAGATCCGGTGGTCCAGCCGTTTGGTCGCCCATAGCCGGACAGTTTAATTATTAGTTAAATTAATTAATAGTGCGTATAAAGACATCTGAGGTCAACGGGGCCTATATAAGATTCATCAGGTAAAATTACCCATCTGTACAAATGTTCGGCGCATGCAGAGGATCCAGCCGTTTGGTCGCAAATAGCCGGAAAAACAATCAAACAAAATTGAGTTTACTAGTACAGATAGGTCCCAGAAATTCCATACCTATCTATACATAAGGACGGACATCATACAATGATACAGGAAATCTTTCAATAGTCATACCAATTAAAGTACCAGACGTCTTAAACCAGCTGACGTTGGCATCACAGTAATAATTTAAAAGTAAAAACAAATCAACAATGAAAACCTATCAGAACTGATGATTTTTTTTCTTCACTTAAATTATTTCCTCATCAGAATGATGCCTGACCCATGCACCTCATGCTGCTCAATCTTATAATATAGGCCCCGATGACTTAAAATACACTAAATAATTAAACCGTCCGTCTATGGCCGACCAAACGGCTGGATCACCGGGGCTGAATATTTGTTATAAAAGAACAAATATTGGATAATATGGAAACTGGGAGCTTCTCTTGCTTTGTGTTCTATTTTGGTCCAGTGTGTACGCCTGAACATTTATATTCATGTTAGTAATCATTATTTTGGTCCAGTGTGTACGCCTGAACATTTATATTCATGTTATTAATCATAATTTGTCTTTAAACGCGGATTTGGAAATTTGTTTATATGGCAATGGAAAAATCTAGGCTAGTGGGGGGGGGGGGGTGGCGTTAGGTTGGAAAATTCCAACAGTTGAAAACAGTGGATTCCTGATATGAAATATCCAACCAAAGGGGTGCAAACGAAAATATCGGAAATTTGGCCAAACTTTTTTTTAACCTCAAATGGAGACGGAAATTCCAAAGCGTTCTGCTATAAAATATAGGGGAGCAGTTGGAAATACCAAGGTGGACACCCTCCTACGGAGACCATATAGTCACGTCCCTGATCGATGTGCACCCTATATGGGTGCGCCACGAGATGATGGATATACTCACGTCTGACCTTCACAGCTGTCGCTGGTACAGCCATCGGCACCCGCTCTCACTGAAATACAACATACATGTACCCTTTAAATATAATATACATGTACCCTTTATAAATATAACATACATGTACCCTTTAAATATAATATACATGTACCCTTTATAAATATAACATACATGTACCCTTTATAAATATAACATACATGTACCCTTTAAATATAACATACACGTACCCTTTATAAATATAACACACATGTACCCTTTAAATATAACATACATGTACCCTTTATAAATATAACATACATGTACCCTTTAGATATAACATACATGTACCCTTTATAAATATAACATACATGTACCCTTTATAAATATAACATACATGTACCCTTTATAAATATAACATACATGTACCCTTTATAAATATAACATACATGTACCCTTTATAAATATAACAACCCTTTATAAATATAACAACCCTTTATAAATATAACAACCCTTTATAAATATAACAACCCTTTATAAATATAACAACCCTTTATAAATATAACATACGTCATACATGTACCCTTTATAAATATAACATACATGTACCCTTTATAAATATAACATACATGTACCCTTTATAAATATAACATACATGTACCCTTTATAAATATAACATACATGTACCCTTTATAAATATAGCATACATGTACCCTTTATAAATATAACATACATGTACCCTTTATAAATATAACATACATGTACCCTTTATAAATATAACATACATGTACCCTACTGAAATATAACATACATGTGTGTACCCTACTGAAATATAACATACATGTACCCTTTAAATTCAGACAATTCGACCCCTTCCGCCATGTCTTACAACACTACCAGTAACAGCCACATGGATATACCCCATTTCATACATGCAGGAAACAAAATTGACACTAATTCTTCCAACCTCTCACATTTTCCCGCAGATCGATTGCAGTTTATTACTGGGGTGGCGTCAAATTTTTTTCTGATGACCTGTGTTTTACACAGGTCGCCTCATTCGCTTCCATTGGATAAAATCAATAGTTAAAATGGCGTATGCACAGGGGGCGTCTGCTGATTTTTTTTCCAGACACAAGGCGGGGGTGTGTGGGTATGTCGGGGCCGGACAAAATGAGTAATGCAAATAGTTTTACACTGACATTTACTCATGTTAGCCCTCTATCAATAGTGCGGTCGTCGGGGGGGGGGGGTGAACCTAGAAAAAAACTTATAAATCTGGTTTTGGTCTCATTTTGGGTGGAAAAATATCGGGAATAACATATAAAAAATCCGCTTTGGGTAAAAGTCCCAATTCAACATGACGTCCAAAAATGGCAGTCAGTATCAGAAAATGCTGAATTTCTGCAATAGGTGCACCATTTAATGCTATTTTTGTAATAAATTGAAATATACACTAGCAATGCTTAGTCGTAAACTATATATTTAGAATGTCTGTCCCAAAATGGCCACCAAAATGGACAAAATCGAATGAAATTTACATTTTGTGCAAAATTGAATAGCTATAAGTCCTATCAGGGTGCACAAACGCTCAAACTATGCGAGGAAGAATGATTGCAGAGTAACTTATTGAGAGAAACTTTTTTATCAGAGATGTACGATGTATTTTTATCGTTGGAACGTGACAAGCGAGTAAATGCACGTTTAATTTGAAGTTTGAAGTTTAAACTGTGTCATGCTGATAGAGATAATTATGTGCTCGATATGATATATACTCGGGCAATATTATCCAATATTTCTGTATGCAAGTATTACCCATTCTAGTATATATGATGATACTATATAGAGCAAAGAGTGTCAGATCGACTTGATATTTTCGCCGTTTTGTGTCAGAAACCATGCAATCAAGTGAACAACAGGTGGAATGTGCGCCAATAAACAGACAGAAAGACTACAACAGCAATTATTGGCAGACGACAGCTTAGAGAACAACGTCCATTCACTGTAAGCATTTATATCTACTTTGAGATGAAACTATGTTCCCGAATATCGCGCATTAGACTCGTCCTTGTCTCACAGGCCCCTGGGGGAAATTACTAAAATACCACTATAGACTATACCAGTGGTATAGACACTTGTGTAGTCTATATTGGTAGTTTAGTAATTTTCCCCAGGGGCCTGTGCCTTGTCCCAACTGAGTCAGCAACCCAATTCTTAACCCTTTCATGGCTGGAGCTTCCTGAAATATTTCGACAATCCTGTGCCAATGCATTCTCTTATATATGCGAGTCTCTCATATGGAGCCTCGCATATATATATAAGAGAATGCATTGGCATAATATTTATCTTGACATTGTATACTGCCATGCAGCGCATTCTCCGATATATGCAAGGCTCCCTGTGGCCCTGACCCTTTCTGTGATACGAGAACCTAATATTAATATTATTATAGTTGTCGACTCCATATTATTTCGGTATGCAATCATTGCCAATTCTAGTAAAAAGGACAGTAGATCCTAGTATAATGTAGACGTGTGAAATATATATCATATAGCATATAAGAACATACCATGTGACGTCTGCGATAGAATTATAGCCGTGAGCGACAGACCGGGAAGTTTTAAACAGATATGCTGGTGACCATGATATCCCATGATGATTCTGATTATACCTAACTAGTACATGTACAAAGATAGTCCTGTGCTAACTCAGTATTGCGCAACACACAACACAAAAAGTGACATCGAGAGATTTGTTGGTGGCGAGACTGTACGAGATTCGCACCGCGTAATTGTATACCAGCAAGTTACCGATTGTCGTGGGCCTATTCCTGGACCCATTGTCATGACTTCAGTACACACATCAATAAAATGTCAATACAGTGAGTGTGTAGGGACTGTATGGCGTCACGCGAGAGAACTCCACATAACTGTTCAAATCAGTCGCGCTTCCTCCATTGAATCAAAGAATAAAAGTATCACAATACGGCATTTAAATCCCGAGATACATGCATTGATTGTGATGAGTGGTTATTCAAAGGCGTATTGGCAGCTTAGATATCCATCCGAATTTATTTAACTTTCACAATTGTTCGGTATATCCTTCATGTAAAAATACACGAAAACACACCCCTCCATTCTCCATATGTAGTAGGGTTAGGGTCAGGGTTATGGCTAGGGTTATGGGAAGGGCTAGGGTTGGGGTTGGGGTTAGAGTTAGGGTTAGTGTATTCTTATACATAATACCAATTGTTCCCTAGGCCTATATGATATTATTATGATTGTTTGGTTAGTTGGGATTACTCGATTATTATTATAAGAGGAACTTACATGCGCGGAACAAATTCGTTGATATGTGTACATATACTATAGCGCTAAAAACACGTGTTTTGTTGCTTATATTTTTTGAAAATTTGTGATCGTTATGTTTTTGTCGCTTCAATTTTTTAAATCAGCGGACCCGTAAAAATTGCTCATGTAGACCATGAACAGATGTCCGGGTACGTTTTTTATTATTATTATTTTTTATCTCATTATATTATTTTTAAATAGGAAAATAATGTAATAAAATAAAAAAAATATATTCCCCGGACCCCTGTGCATGAGACCATGGGAAGAAAATCTACAGCTTTGTTCGCTCTGAAACGTTTATGGTAATCACTGTGGTAATATATATATTTTTACGATTAAAGGTACTCAACCCGATAAAACTCCTCTCAATTACTATTTCAATGGCTTCGGGGGTCAAAAATATTTGATTCGAGTCGAGGAAGTCACCCATCATAGCTCAGATTTGTTAGATATCGATTTTAGAAATCTATTATTTTTCATTATCGGGAATACTATCTGGCCCAGAGCTCAGTCAAAGTTGCGTTAAAATTACCACTTGATTTTAGAGTTATTCATCCTTGTCTGTTTGAATAGATTTGGAGTACACATCCAGAGCAGATTACGGCAGTTATTAGTACTCATCTCGAGAACATAACAAATTTGAAAAATCAATATCTAATAACTCTGAGCTTTGTTTGATGGGTTCCTCGACTCGAATCAAATATTTTTTACCCCCAAAGCCAAAGAAATAGTAATATAGGACCCTCTGATCGGATTGTTGTTGTTGGAATCTGTTGAGATGGGGACCCTCTTTACGGGTTGAGTACCTTTAAAACAAAGAGAAAGCAGTTCGTAAATTTTTTTAATCGTTTCATCTTAAAGGTACACAATCCGATCACATGGTCCCCATATCATCAGATTCCAACAACAACAACAACAACAACAACAACAACATTTATTGAAATTCAGCTTCAGTTATATCAGAATCGATTACTGCCAAAACATAATGTTAATCACTGCACATGTCAATTAAGTATATATAAAATTGCCCAAAAGTGTTACATGTCAACATTTTGTTCAACGCAATTTGGTATCGATGGTATGTCGGTCGGCTCGTCGAATATTTGCAAGGCCGCCAAATATTCCAGGTGGTGAAAATTAACAAATTTCAAAAATCGAAATCTGATAACTCTGAGCTTTGATGGTGGGGTTCCTCGACTCGATGCAATCATTAATATTTTACCCCCCCCCCCTCGAGGCCAAAGAAATAGTAATTTAGGAGCGTTAATTCGGAATATATTAGCCTATCTTTAAAATAAAGTAGGTTTTCTTATAATAATAATTCCGGACATAAAATCGACTTTCGTTTTGGTCATGGGGTCCAACAACTGTGTGGTGGACACTAGTATTCTTGTCTGAGTTATATAGGCCATAGATGTCCGATTTTAAAAGCCTAATTAGGGTAATGTGGGGCATAATGTGACGCGGGGCATAATGCGACATACGGTCGTTATCAGGCCATATGATTTTTCCATGACTGAAGTTGAATCGCACATTTATTATTTTAGTAAGACCAATCATAGAAGTGGACATCCCAATTGGACCGACATCATTATGACTGTTTAATCTCACATGCGAAACGCCGGAGTAGGGGTACCCACATTTGGTGACCCCCTTTTTGAATGGTTTATAACTTCCGCTAGGTCTTGTACATGTTAAAACGAGAACATCTTAACACTACCACCAAAGCTACATGCGTATTTTGGTAAAGTAAGACGAGTTATATAGTAAGTTGATCAGTTCTATGTCCATCTGTTATTCACATTCACTCATATTTGGGGGAGAGACAGGTTGTCTGGTTGTGGGGCATAATGCGACACTCGGGTACAACCATGCAGTACGAGAAAAAAATATGATTAGGCATATCGCAAATCAAACATGGAAAAATAAATCTTATCGTAACCTTAGTTCAAAAGAAAAGAAATAAAAAACATATTCGATCATTCCCAAATTTAAAAACATGATATAGATAAATAATTATTGTTAACCCTACCCCGGCCATTTTCCTGAAATCAAAACTTTATGGTGCTATTTTACCCGCCATATAAATCAATAAAATGTCTCATTGGTCTGCTGCTATGACTTTAAATAACGCATATACATTCTTTCAATCCACAAAATAAAAGAAACTGCAGACCGTCTTGCATTTATTAGGTTCGGTATATATATGCTGATGTTGTAATGTCAAATGTGTCGCATTGTACCCCGTGTATGCGGCATAATGCGACGGATTGGGTACGTCGACGGGAAGTAATGCTGTTAAGAAATTGGTGCTTCCCAGGCAAGTGCGAGTATTAATATATATAGTGGAAATATTTATCTAACTTTTAGTTTAATAATGTGTGCCCTTCCATCGTTTTTAATGGCATGATGGGGTCTAATGTGCTTATGTGTCGCATTATGCCCCACATTACCCTACTTTTCGAGTCACCCATTATTTTTTTTATAGTGCGTTCATATACGGTTTTAAAAACAATCTATAGATGCATACAATATGATTAAAATACTATAATTCATCACCATTTGAAACGTCTATGTCTCAGAATATGCCCATAGAGAAATAGAAAAGAGCTGAAATCATAAAAAAAATCCCCCATTAGGCCTAGCTATAGCTCCCAGAACGCAACATAATTCAAACTAAAAATGTATTTCCAATGGAAGGGGAATAACTCTATCTTTAAAATACAGAGTTATTCCCCCTCCATTGAAAATAATACACGCTGCGCAACAAAACCAGATGGAGTTTTTAAAGCACGAAAACACGTCGGTAACTCAACAAAAACATGTTCACAGTTTATTACACCGGGTAAGTTGATAATACTATGTGTTGGAGCTTCCTCTTTCAAACGGTATATATAAATATGGCATATATTTTTATATATTACGTTAATGATGCGGAGGCATCAGTCAACTGTAACCTTCTTTTGTATGCAGATGACTCAACTCTGATTGTCTCTGGCAAAAGTGTAACCTCCATTGGACAGTGTCTCAGTACAGAACTTGAAAATTTAAGCAACTGGTTGGTAGATAATAAACTATCACTACATTTGGGGAAAACGGAATCTATTCTTTTTGGCTCACATCCTAAGATTCGTAAACAGTCAAAGCTAATAGTTAACTGTAAGGACATTTTAATAAATTCCACAACCTCAGTCAAATATCTAGGAGCAATATTGGACCAAAATTTAAGTGGAGAAATGATGGCTGAGTCAGTTTTGAAGAAAATCAATTCTCGTATTAAATATATGTATCGAAAAGCAAAATTTCTATCTCAGCACTGTAGGAAACTTATGGCTATGTCTCTTATCCAATGTCATTTTGATTATGCATGCAACTTTTGGTTTTCTCCACTTACAGTCAAAACTAAAGGAAAACTTCAGACCTCCCAAAACAGGATGGTTAGATTTATTCTTGGTCTAGAAAGTTTCAGTCATATAAATTTAGATCACTTTCAACATCTCAAGATGTTCCCAGTAGAGAATAGGATAATTCAAAGAAAATTGATACTCATGAATAAGATCTATGATAATAATGGCCCAAATTACCTCAATTCTATGTTTACCTTAGCAAATCCTTCCCATGACACAAGATCTGGAAAATTCAAATATAATATCCCCTCTGTTGGACCCTTTGGTTCGAAGAGTTTTATGTATTCCGGCATTAAATGCTGGAATAATGTTGTAAAATATTTAGATCCTTCATGTAATGAGAAACAATGGAGAGCCGACATCATTGAAAGAATCTGGATATATATCAAACAAAGCGATGAAAGCATTTATAAATACTTTTGAAATAAGGTTGAATTAAGCAAATCCCCCTTTGATTGATCATTTTTGGCATTTACATAGTGTATATAGTTGGAAGCAATTTTCATGGTGTGGTCGAGGAGTCATGTGATCTGAAGTCAGCAGGGTCCACAATGGAATCAAATTGGCTACGCCAGCTTTTTGTGCAACCCTGTTGGCTCTAGATCTCATGAAACTTGTCCCACTCTGTGACATGTCACACTGAATCTGCTTATACTTAGGGACATGACAATCTGCGGGGTGGGATTGGATATGGGACAAAACGACAATCTGCGGGACAGAATTTCAAATTGCGTGGGACGGCCGATATCTCGAGGTATACAGGGCGTAGGGGGCTCATTTTGGTGTCTAACGAAAGGCACACGTTCGCCCTATCCAAACATATTAACCCCGCCACTAACCAAACACCAGAAGTTGCATTATTTGATCGACAACTGACCTAACATGGGGTGGAATTTGGGATAGCATGACAATCTGCGGGACAGGATTTTCAAATTGCGTGGGACGGCCGATAGCTCGAGGAATACAGCGCATAGAGGGCTACTTTTGGTGTCTAACGAAAGGTTCACATTCGCCCTATCCACACATATTAACCCAGCCACTGGCCGGACATCGGAAGTTACATTATCCGGTCGACAACTGACCTAACATAAAATGCCACAAACACGAAAAACTGCGTTCGACATTAATGAGGGTGACGACCCCCCTCCCCCTGGCATCCAGCATCCGGCTTAAAATGGACACCGGCATCCGGAATACGCCATAACAGAGAGGCGGCATCCGGAATACTATTTGATTAAATTTATTGAAAACAGACTCGGGAACGAAGTGAACGTTGGCATGAGGTATTGGAATTAGTCTCCGTATTGGCTAGTAATGATTTGATTTAACAGCTTTACGGAAAGATTAAACTTTTAATAAAATACTAAATGTATGATCTCATATCATACATATATACGCCCTGTCTAACTTACTCGCGGCCATATTGGATCCGCCAGGTCCGGTTCCGTGGTTTTAGTGCTACAGTTCAAAGTTTTGCAGTAGCATTTCCATATATGACATAAATGGAAGTCATGAATATTCAAAAGCTCCATATATGGAAATGCTACTCCAGAACTTTGATCTGTAGCAATAAAACAACCGGGCTGCATGGAAGAATTTCTGATACCACGGAACCGGACCTGCATGGTGGATCTAATAAGGCCGCGAATTAATGACATGATAGGGCGTATTGGGTGGGGGTGAAAGGCATAAACCATGTTCCAAATGACAGGAGTGGTATAATATACTGAATGAGGCGAAGTTGTAGTGGCATGTGCGGAAACCACCTAGCTAATCTTGGGCGACCGTTCATGGTCGTACACGGTAGTATTGAACACCAGGGACACGCAAATAGAAAACTAACATCTTTTTAATATTTAAAGGTACTCAACCCGTAAAGAGGGTCCCCATCTCAACAGATTCCAACAACAACAATCCGATCAGAGGGTCCTATATTACTATTTCTTTGGCTTTGGGGGTAAAATATATTTGATTCGAGTCGAGGAACCCATCAAACAAAGCTCAGAGTTATTAGATATTGATTTTTGAAAATTCTTATGTTCTCGAGATGAGTACTTATAACTGCCGTCAATTTGGTAACCTGCTCGAGATATTACGCCAAAATTCTATTCAAACAGACAAGGATGGATAACTCTATAATCAAGTGGGTAATAATAACGAATTTTTGACTATCTTCTGGGCCAGAAAGAATTCCCGATAATGAAAATTAATTGGTATGGAAGGTTTTTGGGTGACGGGGATACAGATGTGTTAAAATGAGGTCACCTGGTCAAATAAGGGCGGAGCCAGGGACGTAACTTGGCCATCCATTGTAATTCTTAAAATGTCTTCCTATCAAGAACCATAAGACCTATTCAGCTTATATTTGGTATGGGTGACTAGGATTCAGAATTGGTCAGAGCCAGTGACATAATTCTTTCCCTCATCAGTTATTAGCTCAACTTACTTTGTAAGTTTGAGCTATTGCCATGGATTGGCGTCCGTCGTCCTTGTGTCCATGTGTCCGTCAACAATTTCCTTCCCCGCGGGCTACAGGTCATACCTTTGGTCTGACCTTTATGAAATTTGTCATGAATGTTGACATTAACATGTAGATGGGAACGAGTCATTATGGGATCATTCGGCAAAAAAACATGGCCGCCAGCAGCCATCTTGGATTTTACTCTTTGCATGACTAAATCCTTTGACACGCGCTACCGGTCGTATCTTTGGTCAGATCTTCATGAAATTTGTTACGGATGTTAACAATGACATGTAGATGGGAATTAATCATTTTTGGGGTCATTCGGCAAAAAAACATGGCTGCCAGCAGCCATCTTAGATTTTACTCTTTGCATAACTAGGCCTTTCAACTTTCCACATTTCTAATAACTCAATTGACTTTAACACATGAAATTATTCCCTTTCCAAGTTGAGTTACAGTGTCATTGACACTTTCATTTTTAAAACATCTTCTCAAGAACCGTTTGGCATATTTGGTATACATTTGGTATAGAGAGTCATTGGGTGACTGGGTTCAGATTTGTTGAAATGGGTTCACCAGGTCAAATAGGGGTGCGACCATTGACATAACTCTTCCCCCCAAAGTAATTCTTAAAATGGCGCTCCTCAAGAGCCATCAGTCATATTTAGCCTATATGTAGTAACCAGTATGGAGGATCATTGTGTTACTTGGGACTGGGTTACATATTTGTTAAAATGGGTTCGACCAATCAAGAAATGGCATTTGGTGTAAATGGCCTATGGAGAGTTGGAATAAAAATTCGTTTGAATGGGGTCCACCATTAAAACAGGGGAGCATGTCAGGTTGTAACTTTGTCACAGTTAGGAAAGCTTGAAGTGTCAGTTGTATTATTCCAACATGTGCAAAGGAATTTTACGAACTTGGGAGTGTGTTTGCTTCAGTTGAGAGGGAGCAGACTATGGACTATGTGGGGTTGGGGGATCTGGACCATATTTCAAGGTGGACACCCACTGCTCAACGGAGACCCTCTAGGCTATGTCCCTCTTTATGGCTACTTGTTTTTAATTTAAGTGAATATGACAAGTACTAACTCTTATGGTCTTCCGAGTCCCAGTCTTCCTAGTCTTTACAGTTTGGTGAACGTCTCCACAGTCATTGACTGTCTTGTTAATGGTGTTATTAAATTGAAGTAGCATGCAGGCTTCTAACTACATTTTTCAAAATTTAATAAAAATTAATTACATATTCAAAATTATTGCCAAGCAGACATCAATTATATTTAGATATGTCAGATGTGATAACGAGACGTAAAATTAGCTAAATTGTGGAAAATAAAGTGTCCGAGCAAAGAAATATAAATTAGCGGACGTAATTTCGTTGTGTTTTTGCTGTTTAACGTCAAGAAAATTATCAATGGAAGCATCCGGCATCCGATATATGTGGCCGACGGCATCCGGCGTACGGTGGTCTGGCATCCGGAATACGCCATAACAGACCCCGCATCCGGCGTACGAAAAGGGGGGGTCGTCACCCTCATTAATGTTTGGAATTTAGATTTCTCGATGAATACACTAGCAAACAACAAGTGTTAGGTATCAAATAACGCAGTGGAGTACTGTGCGTTCGTTTTTAGCTACAATATGGCTGTTTTAGTGCGAATATTGTAATGGCGAACACGCAAACACGCTCCGATAAAACAGCTAAAAATAGACTCGATGTTTACAATTACAGGATCGATTTCAGCCAGTATATTCAATATAATGGGGCGTATAGTATATCAAAATGTAGAATTAGACACAGGGAATGCATTTTTTTTCCAAATGGGTCCACCAGGCGGTGAAATTGTTGCAGAAATTCGCTCCAAGATATTCTCACTTATTTTTATTTCAGTTGTGACTAAAAGCCCAGATGCCGGAGCCCAGCGACTAAAAGCCAAGTTACAAAATAGATCAACTGGTTTGAACGAATGAATATGTCAAATAGTGTTTATAGACTTAAAAACTTATGTGTCCGCCATTCATATGCGGTGGAGGTTCTCATATTATCTGCCAGTCATACGCGGGGGAGGTTCTCATATGAACATATTATCTGCCGGTCATACGCGGTGGAGGTTCATATTATCCGCCGGTCATACGCGAGGGAAGTTCTCATATTATCCTCCGGTCATACGCGGGGGAGGTTCTGATATGAACATATTATCTGCCGGTCATACGCGGTGGAGGTTCATATTATCCACCGGTCATACGCAGATAATATGTTCATATGAGAACCTCCACCGCGTATGACCGAAGGATAATATGTTCATATGAGAACCTCCACTGCATATGACCGGCGGATAATATGTTCATATGAGAACCTCCCCTACGTATGACCGGTGGATAATATGAACCTCCACCGTGTATGACCGGCAGATAATATGTTCATATCAGAACGTCCCCCACCTATGACCGAAGGATAATATGAGAACTTCCCTCGCGTATGACCGGCGGATAATATGAACCTCCACCGCGTATGACCTGCGGATAATATGTTCATATGAGAACCTCCACCGCGTATGACTGGCAGATAATATGTTCATATGAGAACCTCCACTGCGTATGACCGGCGGATAATATGTTCATATGAGAACCTCCCCTACGTATGACCGGTGGATAATATGAACCTCCACCGTGTATGACCGGCGGATAATATGTTCATATCAGAACCTCCCCCACATATGACCGAAGGATAATATGAGAACTTCCCTCGCGTATGATCGGCGGATAATATGAACCTCCACCGCGTATTACCGGCGGATAATATGTTCATATGAGAACCTCCCCAACGTATGACCGGAGGATAATATGAGAACCTCCCTTGCGTATGACCGGTGGATAATATGAGAACCTCCCTCGCGTATGACCGGCAGATAATATGAACCTCCACCGCGTATGACCGGCGGATAATATGTTCATATGAGAACCTCCCCAACGTATGACCGGAGGATAATATGAGAACCTCCCTCGCGTATGACCGGTGGATAATATGAGAACCTCCCTCGCATATGACCGGCAGATAATATGAACCTCCACTGCGTATGACCGGCGGATAATATGTTCATATCAGAACCTCCCCCACATATGATCGGAGGATAATATGAGAACTTCCCTCGCGTATGACCGGCAGATAATATGAACCTCCACCACGTATGACCGGCGGATAATATGTTAATATGAGAACTTCCACCGCGTATGACCGGTGGATAATATGAACCTCCACTGCGTATGACCGGCGAATAATATGTTCATATCAGAACCTCCCCCACGTATGACCGGAGGATAATATGAGAACCTCCCTCGCGTATGACCGGCGGATAATATGAACCTCCACCGCGTATGACCGGCAGATAATATGTTCATATGAGAACCTCCCCTACGTATGACCGGAGGATAATACGAGAACCTCCCTCGCGTATGACCGGTGGATAAAATGAACCTCCACCGCGTATGACCGGCATATAATATGTTCATATGAGAACCTCCCCTACGTATGACCGGAGGATAATATGAGAACCTCCCTCGCGTATGACCGGTGGATAATATGAGAACATCCCTCGCGTATGACCGGCGGATAATATGTTCATATCAGAACCTCCACCGCGTATGACCGGCGGATAATATGTTCATATGAGAACCTCCCCAACGTATGGCCGGAGGATAATATGAGAACCTCCCTCGCGTATAACCGGTGAATAATATGAGAACCTCCCTCGCGTATGACCGGCGGTTAATATGTTCATATGAGAACCTCCCCATCGTATGACCGGAGGATAATATGAGAACCTCCCTCGCGTATGACCGGTGGATAATATGAACCTCCACCACGTATGACCGCAGATAATATGTTCATATCAGAACTTCCCCCGCGTATGACTGGAGGATAATATGAGAACTTCCCTCGCGTATGACCGGCAGATAATATGAGAATCTCCCTCGTGTATGACCGGCGGATAATATGAACCTCCACCGCGTATGACCGGCGGATAATATGTTCATATCAGAACCTCCCCCACATATGATCGGAGGATAATATGAGAACTTCCCTCGCGTATGACCGGCAGATAATATGAACCTCCACCGTGTATGACCGGCGGATAATATGTTCATATGAGAACTTCCACCGCGTATGACAGGTGGATAATATGAACCTCCACTGCGTATGACCGGCGAATAATATGTTCATATCAGAACCTCCCCCACGTATGACCGGAGGATAATATGAGAACCTCCCTCGCATATAACCGGTGGATAATATGAGAACCTCCCTCGTGTATGACCGGCGGATAATATGAACCTCCACCGCGTATGACCGGTGGATAATATGTTCATATCAGAACCTCCCCCACATATGATCGGAGGATAATATGAGAACTTCCCTCGCGTATGACCGGCAGATAATATGAGAACCTCCCTCGTGTATGACCGGCGGATAATATGAACCTCCACCGCATATGACCGGCGGATAATATGTTCATATCAGAACCTCCCCCACATATGATCGGAGGATAATATGAGAACTTCCCTCGCGTATGACCGGCAGATAATATGAGAACCTCCCTCGTGTATGACCGGCGGATAATATGAACCTCCACTGCGTATGACCGGCGGATAATATGTTCATATCAGAACCTCCCCCACATATGATCGGAGGATAATATGAGAACTTCCCTCGCGTATGACCGGCAGATAATATGAACCTCCACCGTGTATGACCGGCGGATAATATGTTCATATGAGAACTTCCACCGCATATGACCGGTGGATAATATGAACATCCACTGCGTATGACCGGCGAATAATATGTTCATATCAGAACCTCCCCCACGTATGACCGGAGGATAATATCAGAACCTCCCTCGCGTATGACCGGCGGATAATATGAACCTCCACCGTGTATGACCGGCAGATAATATGTTCATATGAGAACCACCCCTATGTATGACCGGAGGCTAATATGAGAACCTCCCTCGCGTATGACCGGTGGATAAAATGAACCTCCACCGCGTATGACCGGCAGATAATATGTTCATATCAGAACCTCCCCCGCGTATGACTGGAGGATAATATGAAAACTTCGCTCGCATATGACCGGCGGATAATATGAACCTCCACCGCGTATGACCGGCAGATAATATGTTCATATGAGAACCTCCCCTACGTATGACCGGAAGATAATATGAGAACCTCCCTCGCGTATGACCGGTGGATAATATGAGAACCTCCCTCGCGTATGACCGGCGGATAATATGTTCATATCAGAACCTCCACCGTGTATGACCAGCGGATAATATGTTCATATGAGAACCTCCCCAACGTATGGCCGGAGGATAATATGAGAACCTCCCTCGCGTATGACCGGTGGATAATATGAACCTCCACCACGTATGACCGGCAGATAATATGTTCATATCAGAACTTCCCCCACGTATGACTGGAGGATTATAAGAAAACTTCCCTCGCATATGACCGGCGGATAATATGAACCTCCACGTGTATGACTGGCAGATAATATGTTCATATGAGAACCTCCCCCGCGTATTACTGGCAGATAATATGAAAACTTCACCGCATATATGAATGGCGGACACATAAGTTTTTAAGTCTATAAACACTATTTGATTTGAATATTCTTTTGAATAGTCTTACCATTGACATATTCATTCGTTCAAACCAGTTGATCTATTTTGTAACTTGGCTTTTAGTCGCTGGGCTCCGGCATCTGGGCTTTTAGTCACAACTGAAATAAAAATAAGTGCGAATATCTTGGAGCGAATTTCTGCAACAATTTCACCGCCTGGTGGACCCATTTGGAAAAAATACATTCCCTGTGTCTAATTCTACATTTTGATATACTATACGCCACATTATATTGAATATACCGGCTGAAATCGATCCTGTAATTGTAAACATCGAGTCTATTTTTAGCTGTTTTATCGGAGCGTGTTTGCGTGTTCGCCATTATAATATTCGCACTAAAACAGCCATATTGTAGCTAAAACGAATGCACAGTATTCCACTGCGTTATTTGATACCTAAAACTTGTTATTTGCTAGTGTATTCATCGAGAAATCTAAATTCTAAACATTAATGTCGAACGCAGTTTTTCGTGTTTGTGGCATTTTATGTTAGGTCAGTTGTCGACCGGATAATGTAACTTCCGGTGTCCGGTCAGTGGCGGGATTAATATGTGTGGATAGGGCGAATGTGGGCCTTTCGGTAGACACCAAAAGTAGCCCTCCATGCGCTGTATTCCTCGAGCTATCGGCCGTCCCACGCAATTTGAAAATCCTGTCCCGCAGATTGTCATGCTATCCCAAATTCCACCCCATGTTAGGTCAGTTGTCGATCACATAATGCAACTTCTGGTGTTTGGTTAGTGGCGGGGTTAATATGTTTGGATAGGGCGAACGTGTGCCTTTCGTTAGACACCAAAATGAGCCCCCTACGCCCTGTATTTCTCGAGATATCGGCCGTCCCACGCAATTTGAAATTCTGTCCCGCAGATTGTCGTTTTGTCCCATATCCCATCCCATCCCGCAGATTGTCATGTCCCTATACTTATCTTATTACTGATTCCATTTATACGCTACAGTCACATCTAGATTCTATTTACAACCTCATACAAGAAAACTAAGATGCATGCATCAGGTCGGCCGTGAACTATCTACCATAGAATTGTTGTAGCTATCGATTATACATTTTGAAACACCTGTCTGTATGTATGTATGTATGTGTGTATGCGTGAATGCATGTGTGTATGTGTTATAGACTCTAACACTGCTCGAATTTGGTATTTAACGTGTCAACTTGACCTCGCTCATAGGCATGTTTCTGGACCTTGACCGATCCGACTAAAAATTTGTGTGTAGGACTACTTCGATCCCGGGAGCAATATGGACGGGTCCAATTTCACGTGGGACCATGTTCTCGAACGTGCTGATATAGGCATGTTTCTGGACCAATTGAACAATAGTTTGGCCAGACGCTGTATATACTGGGTACTGTCCAGATGGAGGCGATCACAAAAAAAATCCCTAACTAGCCCGAACGAAGTCGAGTACATCAGCTAGTTTAATATATATTTTGGACATTTGTCTGTCTGTTTGTCTGTTAGCTATGGCCGGGAAAACTGCCGGACAGATTTGACGAAATTTGATACCTAGGGGAAATTATTTCCAGGGAGTATTTTGGACGGGTCAAATCTTGATCCCGACCTGACTTTGACATTCAAAAAGATCAATTCAAGGTCAAATCTGGTAAAACGGAAGTATTTCAACGAAATTTGATACCTACTGTTACTTTTGTCCCAGGAGTGTTTCGGGTGGGTCAAATCATGACCCTGACCTGATCTTGACATTCAAAATTGTCAATTCAAGGTCAAATCGGGTATAAAGCCGGGCGGATTTCGACGGGTACTTTTGTCGTGACTTTTGTCCGGGGAGTGTTTTGGACGGGTCAAATCGTGACCCCGACATGACCTTCACCTTTAAAATAGTCAATTTAAGGTTAAATCGCGCATTTCTCCGAAAATCAGAGGGGAACATCCCGGACGAAGTGGGGTCCACGAGCTACTATTATATATTTCTAGATTTAGTTACTAACTAAATACCTGTATATTGTACAAAGAAATGTTTGACAAATATATCTGTATCAATATTACCATACGGGTCATTAAAATAGATACGACGAAACAAATTTTGAAGGGTGCATGTATCAGGTAAATTTTTATATTTCAAATGATGACAGGAATGCAGAAAGTTGAAGTACCTACGTAATACTGGCTATCCGCATGGAGAGATATACATGTATATAAAAACCAGATGAGGGATATGTCTGTACAGTTGCTAAACAATTCAGTCATGCAAAAGAGGATCAAAGAGTAAGATACCAAATTGCTGCCTGTGGTAATGTTTTTTAACGAAATTCGGGAAAATTAGATTACTCTCACCCTGGTTATCCAGAAGATAATTGTGGAATCTGATGACGATCGGACAAGGGTGTCGTCTGTAGGATCAACCAAATTATTTAGCCATAAAAATAGTAAAATTGAACATCACCGCTGGCAGTGATGTCTTCACAAGGACAGTTTGAGAACAAAATATGGCTCACATCTAGCGGTGATCCAAAATATCCACATAAGAAAAGTTCTCCAATAAAAGCTGGCTGCAGGGTGCGCCAATTGATTCAAATTCGAAATTTAGCAGGGTGTACTGCTTGTGGCCATGTTTTCCCCGCAAATTTGATAGACTGATGGACAAAACCACTGAATCCGTTGAATCAATATACATGTATACATGGATTAATTTATATGCATTGTTATACACAATGGCGGACAGATTTTGAAAAATCACCGAAATTCCCTCATATTCACATCATCGGGCATTAATGTCGAGACAACTCCATCCATGCTTACAATTGAGTTGGAAATACTGAGATGAGGTAATTACATTACATCTCATGCAAGAAATTGTTTTCCAAATCGAAGATGGCGGCCAAAATGGCGACCGAAATTTGAAAACAAGTCTACATTCCTTTACTTTCTTACGATGGGCGTTATTGTTTCGCGATTTCTATCCACCATTACATGTTGACATGGAATAGTAACATGACGTATTCATTCGGGTTTGGCAATTGATACTCACAGCCAAGATCGCTGCTAAATTGGCGGCTAGAAATTGGAAAGAAATCGATAATTTCACATATTAATTTCAACCTTTTGTCATAATATCGGTATGTATGGACGAAACTGTACATAAACCATCTACTAGTTCAACTTAAAGTTATCAAACCGCATAACATAGCTCGTATCCTTCTGGAAAGATGAAAAACCACCATTAATATCGCGATGTGGCATTTCGAAATCCAGTCTCCACTTAGCGCCGATAATGGCCGTAAGCGTAGGTGCGCCGAATAGTTATATCAGAACAATTACCTGATAACAGATTCTGATTTGCCACGTCACGTCCATAATTATCTGGACCAGCTTCCATTTCTTTGTCTGATAAATCTAGGTGGCTCACATCGACAAAGTGTTCACCAGTTCCTGGGAGTAGGGTCCCTCTAATAATAACGTTTCAAACAATTCATTTTCCGGTGTCTAGCTTACGATTTTAAATAATTGCTAAATATGATATTTGTCCATTATCTTGAACTAGGAAGGCCATATGGCCGATGAGTACAAGCTTACAGAAGGTCATCTCTATGTATGTGTCTCATACCACATGGGATAACGACATGTACACCTGGCGAACCAGTTAGCTAGTCACTTCTCAATAGATGGTTCGTCAACACACACTCAGCGAACGCATTGGCATATGTGGACAACTTCGACAGTGTTCGAAGGTTGCTAGCTGTCTCATTCCCTTGGACAGATGTCTATCGGCTAAGGAGAAGACCCCAGTGTACAGACTACCCACACTTCTTGGCCATTATCATTATCCGAAGCAAACTGTGTGACGCCCCGCAGTTGTCTCGTCGAATATCTCCCAGCAGAGAAGAACAATGCTCGCGGTGCTAGTTTGTGGACATGCGCCATGATAGTGGGAATAAAATGGGCCACTGTATACACCACCACCCCTACACCTGGTGTATGTTTAATATATCGAATGTCATGCGTGTCGGTTTTATTTGGTGTGGTAAGATTGTATTTCCACATCCGTTTCGAAGCCTTTCTGATTCAACTACGTACACTTTTGTCTGGATAATACTATGCTAGTCTCCCTCAAAACAGTCGGATGGACTAAAGGATAATGTCTTTGTAGCATGAATGTATGCGTATTTTGTTATCCTCTCTCGGGGATAGTGTCAGTATGTGGGCGGTATTATTCAAGAAAATGTCAGGAACTGTGGTGCATTTATTTCACTATGTATTTAAAGAACAATTTACAGTCTCGATGGCAATGGCTGTGGACGTTGGGGAACGCGAACTTTATGATCATATAGCTTTATATATATAACTTTAGAATATAGTAGTTAATGTCTCGTGCAGGAAAATGGTCGCAATGGTGATGTTACCAAGAAATCACTTGGTGTACCAACGTTTGTTGAACTGAATTCAAGAGCTCATCAACGTAACATTCCTCTGGATGTTCTTCGCGTTGAATATTTCACCCTTTTGTTGATGGCATTTGTACTTTCTTGAACCACACCACCCAGCGTGAGTATGACGTATCAACCAACTATCAAAGGTATCGCCTTTAAGACTACACACAGTCTTGGTGGGGCTTATACAACAGTAGCCAATGGCATACTCCTGGTCCAGTTGTTCAAGAACGGCTTCCAAACGGATGGGAACATACAATCTTAGCATATAAGGAAAGCAAAGCCACACATGAGATCCTGTCTGAATCTAAAACATAACAAAATAAGGGGCGGTGCAGTCATGGTCCAATTTCATTTCCACTATCATGACACATACCCACAAACTAGCACCGTATGTATTGTTATCATCTGCTTGGATCTGTTCGGTGAGACGATTGCTGGACGCCAACAAGCTTGTTCTTATGATCATGTTCAAGGAGTTTGGGTATATTATGCATTATGGTCTTCTACGCCTTAGCAGAAATACATCCGTCAACTGTCGGGCTTTCAACATTCGAAGCCATATACAAAAGTTGTCCGGGTACGTCAGTGCATTAGATGAGTATGTGAATTGATGAACCATATATTGAGAAGTGGCTGTTTGGGAAGATCACCAGGTGTGCACGTTGTTATCCCCATTAGGCCACCAAAGCTGACAATACGCAGATATATAGGTCCTTCTGAAAGCTAGTATATGCATCGACCGAATACCTTTATAGTGTATCGCACAAGATGACGCATATACCCCATATATAGCATCTGAATTATACCATGAGCTACATGTATACCACGAATGAAGCTCGCTAAGAATTCCAAGCTTTCGAAACAAACACGTGAGCTGGACACCGGCATACATGTATGTATTGTTTGAAACATTCCGATTAGTGGCACCCTTCTACAAAGAAGAGTAATGAACTGTTGTTGTGAGTGAGATAGATTAATCTGACGAAGAGACGGAAACGAGTCTAGATAATGTTGAATGTGGCAATTCAGAATAAGCTGTTGTTTTGATTCTTGGAAGTCATAATATGACTATTCGGCGCACCTATATACGGTTACGGCCAGTATGAGCCCTTAGTGGAGAATGGATTTTGAAATGCCACATCGCGATTGTGAGTTTTCATCCTTCCAAAAGACTACGACTTACATTGGAACTAATAGATGGCTTATAGTATGTACCGTTTCGTTTATACAAATCAATATTATGACATAAAGTTGAAATTAGTATGTGATAATATCGGCTTCTTTTCAATTTCTGCCCACCAGTTTGGCCGCCATATTGAATGTGAGTATCACTTGCCAAACACTAATGAATACTTCATACATATCAACATGTAATGGTGGTTAGAAATCGCGAAACAATAACGCCCATCCTAAGAAAGTAAAGGAATATAGGCGTGTTTTCAAATTTCGATCGCCATTTTGGCCGCCATCTTCGATTTGGAAAACCACCTCTTGCATGAGATGAAAGGTAATTACTTCACCCCAGTATTTCCAATTCAACTGTACGCATGGATGGAGTTGTCTCGACAATAATGCCCAATGATGTGAATATGAGGGAATTTCGGTGATTTTTCAAAATATGTCCGCCATTGTGGGCGCCATTTTGGATTTGGGGGACTTTTATTTGGATATGGTACAAGGAAAGTTCTTCGCCTAAGTGTTCCCAACTTACAATATTAAGCAGGTGTGGAATTGTCTTTACTATAACGGCGATCAAAGAGACCTGGTGCATTTAAAATAAATGGCCGCCATGATGGACGCCATCTTGTCTGGAGTCTCTGCGGCCACTTTTTTTTCTTGTTAACAAGTGAAAAAAATTAGAGGAGACCTTAAGGAAGAAAATTATTGGGGTGAAGTTAAGTCCTGGGGGGGGGGGTGCAGAGGTTGACCAATATCTCCTGGACTAATGGGCATGATTCTATAGGAAACGTCTTGATGCGATTACGACTTGAATTACCACGAAAAGGAACTTCCAGAGTGAATATGTCATGAGCGTGATAGTGTGATACATATTTTATTTTTCTGATTGATCTTTTTGAAATCTACGATCGATCATCTGACTTATCAATCTCAGAAATCGGGTCAAGAGCTATGTTATCATCATCAGAGAGATTTAGTACGGTCCGTGCACGTGGTCTGTGACTCACTTGTTTACTTCCGGGAGATTTTTTTGTCATGCGCAAAATGTCCAACTTAGTCTTCCTGGAATGGCCGATTAGAGTTTGAAAACAAAGCGGTATAAATGATGTGAGAGACTGTTACGGGTGAATACACACATGAATGAAATCCACGGAATGAAAGGTATGTTATATAGCTATATTTTGGTAAACCATTGCTCGTCCAGTGCTTCTAAAATAGTGTATTTCAAGGAATTCTTTGCATGACTAGTCAAACGATGCGCGAAATTAGGTGATCTTGTATACTATAGTGGTAGGCGAGTCATCCAACCAGGTATGGGTCATTCTACAATTTGACCTTTAAAGCTAAATCTGACTGCTCGAAAATTGTATGTACGATTACATCTCCATGTGTAATGTAACACAATTTTCCAGATGTGAACCACTGCCCTGACTGACACTTCATCAGGGTTTCCGCCGGGCCGGCTGCGGGTCCTCCGCCCGGACCCATTCCCCCTGGCGACCTTTGACTTTGCCATGAAATCCCGCTCATACACAAATAAATGACGTTATTAAAAACTTATTCAGTCTTGTCTGTCTTGGCAGGCTATATATGATATAAAATCCTATTTTCATTAATAATGACCAAATCGAATCGACACAGTCCATCTTCAGAAAAAAAATAACAGCATGAACAATCGATAAATAGTGACACCCCACAAATAGTTCCACGGGATTTCCCCGCGTGATTGGTGGGGAAGTCCCTATCAAGGGAGATATCATTGGTTCAATTTACTTCAGAGTATGAGAACATGGATCATAAAAACTGCCTCATTTATTATCTTGACGTGAATATTGACGAGGCGTTTGTACTAATTTATTCATCATTATTCCAACTTGTATATAACATGTGTATAACTTGAGACATGAGGAAACACACAAATATCGTATCATTTATAGTATTAAATATAAAATTGCGATTTGGCTTACTGTTGTTTTAGGGCAATGGATCGTTAATTTAGTTGTTGCCTCATTGTCGCGAACTGAAGCATGAAAACGCTTGGGCTAATGGCGATCATCATTAAAGAATCTTTATGCAACATACACAAGTTTACGGCTTCGCATCAATGCCTCATTCAGATTAAGAGTTTGTCTAATGCTCGTTCCCGGGCTGGCTTAGATAATCATTCCGATGTGACGTCATCTAGTAGAAGTTTGCAGACACATGCAGTTAACTGTGTCGCAATAATAGAGATAATCAAAGCTATTATACCGCAGTCATTGAATATCATGCACATGTCCACGATTATCACTCAGGTCAAGGACCCCAATGATTTGCTGCTCTTTTGCAGTTGAATTATCAGATAAATACAAATAATTTGATATAAATGTGTGAGACAGGGAATAATATAAAGACACACAGACACAGTGAGAATGGGTTTGTTTATTTCTTTTTTTAATATCGGATTTATCATCTTTTTAGATTTAGTTTGCGCCAGCATTTGTCTTGTTGCTTACCTGTGATCGCCGTTTGATTCTCAAAATCCTGATGAAAAATGCCCCTCATGACATACCGATCCATAAGTCGCAGGAAGTTTTTAATAAGGGAAATTGGGTTAGAAAATTGTGACTTATACATCGGCCGGTACGGTGAATGGCAAAATTACAGATAAATTGGTCTTCATATATTTAATTATTTACTGGGTTTCCCCCCATAGCAGCTACCGGACCCATTCCCCGACCCCTAGCGGAAACCCTGACTTCATTCATATGTTTGCGACGCCAGCATCACATTCACAGGGAAGTCAGTATCCGAGAGCTAGTGTTCTGGTCTCTCGTGGTAGTGGACTGTTGATCGCAATCTGGTCAGGATATTCTGATAATAATCAGAACTCTTGTCAGATACCGGGTACCTACAGTAGTTTGGCAGTCTGAAAAGTCGCTTTCGAGATCACTGAATACAGATCCAAATGCAATATGGATATTAATGGCTGACCCAAGTACTTTTGGGTGCCTAATAAACATACATGTACGATTATTAAAATCGAGGTAAAATTCCCACCTGTACGATCGTTATTTGGTCCTGTACGTTTATTAAATTAACCAAAAGAAATAATTCACCAATCTTAAATTGTGTTATTCATAGATAAATGAACTCTGATTGTTGACAGTGATCAGCACACTGTAGATTCACAGACATGGCTATCCATCGAAACTATTTCTGTCACATGGCATCAGTAAACCAGTCAGATGGTGCGTTTTGTTGGGATGTATGGTACTAATATTTCCAGTCTGTACGTATATTCCGCCCTGTAATATAATATTATTCAGTTACGCGACATTTTCCAACCTGTACTATTATTCCACCCTGTACTTTTATTAGGCACTCAAGAGTACATGCCTCGGTGTGTGCACGTCAAAGAATGCTACTATAGTCACCACAGGGTTATAAAGTTACTCGGCCGTGGTAGCTCCTGGAACAGTATCGCTATACTTAGTGATGTTCCGATAATGAAAAAGCTTATCGGACCGATTTCCGATAACTGGAGGCACAATCGGCCGATTTCCGATTCCGATGTTTATATATAGTGTGCGTTTGTTCCTATAATGGACTTATATACACCCAATGCACTCCATATCCCGCATAGTTTCAAAGCCAAATACATCAAAGAAATATATACACACTGTCGTGACAGTATTTCTGCCGACGTCGGTTGTGTGCTTCCTTTGATGTATACCGGTAGTTGTTTTGACAAAGAGATCAAAGGTGCCGACTCAGAGTAACGTTATGACCATGTGTGGAACACTTGCATGCGGAGTAAAAGTCTTGATTGAATACTTGTAAGTTGTAACAATGTATGGAATGGCGATGATTATTAACTAAATTTTGATTGATGGATAATAAATGCTGTCTTATTTATCTGAGATTTCCCAAGTTTCCATTGGTCACACCTTTTATCTTTTAACAACTCGGAAGCTTTTATAGTTCCGCCTGCTCAATTTTTGTTTCGCAAGTTCAACGTGGAGCTAAGCGTATTTCATAGCATACGTTGTACAGACGAAAAAGCTAATTATGCCCCTACTAACGTTGATCGTTATTGAAGACAGTTCTGATAACAACTGTATTAATTCATTCAGTGTGTGCTTCAAGTTATTGACATAGCATGTGACGTCACATGAGTCATGACACGTGCTCTAGAGGAAGCCTCGCTGTAATCAGGTCAGCTTTTTAATTAAAGCTTTCTTTGAATCTATTTCGTGTCAACGCGATTGAACCAATAACTTCATATTACACGGGATGTCGGGCATGTGTATTGCCATTCTTATAATATATCATCATATCAGACTGCTTTGATGATGACAATGGCTTCTTTTTAGGCTGTTACAACTGCGTTTTACATTCAATACTACAGTTGTATTGCGTATGTTTATTAAAGCGTGCACATTGCGCTTAGATACTAGAACGTTTTTATTTATTTTGACAATCGGTAAAAGCCGATGTTCAACTGCGAGGTACGATTAATTTCCGATGGGCTATTATCGGCCGATTCCGATTCCGATTATCGGAACATCACTAGCTATACTTAAAGTAATTGACCACCAATAACGTGGTGTCACCCCATTAATATGGCGGTACTATACCACGGTATCCTCCAATACCGCGGTACTGATACCGCTTGTTAACGCGAACAAGTATGTGTGAGTAAATACCTCCCCTAAAAGAGTTCCATGAAAATCACCGCGGTATTCAACAAAATTAATGCGGTGCCCGCTAAAAGACCACGGTATCATTATCGCTCAATACCGTAACTCCACGCCATGACCGTCTCTATACCGCTACCGTTTATTACCGGTATCACCACGGTCATGACCGGGGTATCACCCCGTTTTTCTGGTCAATTACTTTGAGAATAGCGGTATGTCTATATCCAGGAGGTTCCTGCACTGCAATATTTACAGATACAGGTATCACAGTTAGTGAGTAGTAGTCACTACATTCTACCAGCCCTGGCGACTAATGGTACTAAATACATAGTAAGTCAATTCTCACTGGTCTATACTTGCTCTGGATTACATAAAAATAGAATGGGACGACCCACCCATGGGGAACGCTTTCATATTGTCAAAGTGAACTAGGGGCCTGCGAATGAGGCATTTACCTGAGAGTAAGTTTCTACCTTTAAATAGGTTATCAAATATGGGTCATCAACTTATATGTGATATCATTTTAAAATTAAAGTAAATCACTGTGAGATAACTGCTGTTAACGAGGTTCCCATTTTTCGCGGGTGTTTACTGTTAGTGTTATCTCGAGACTCAGAAGCGGTATTGTCTAAAACCGCTGCCACTAAATTTGTATCTAGCTAATTAATACCGGTTGTTTTGGTTTGCGTTTGTGTATAATATTTCTCGTTTAGTGTTGTTTTGTGATACATGTACATTCATCATACCATATCCGGACAGTTTAGTCCATACTCATACCGGTAGTCTCATACTGAATTAATTCCACACTGCATCCACAATATGTTCACGTGATGTGGAAGCAATGTATATTTATTATTGACATTGTTGATTTCATAACTAGTGTTTGTGTCAGTAATTCTACTAAATAGCACAGATTTTGTTTTAACTGTTAACAGCACTGTCGTTGCTGGTATATTATAGTGTACCATTGTTCTGTTAAAACATAGTGCGTGCACTGCATGCTCAATTTAATACAACTAATCGACTTCGAATATTTTGATTCCCCTCGCCTGACCGCCCCAAATTATTATATTGATCTCTTTTTTTCAATTTTGTTTATGGGCGATGAGTGCAGATGGGTTTTAACAAAAATGCCACCTAAAATAGAATTTACTGATTCAAATGTCCCAACCAGCGTCGCAACTTTATGTTGCACAGTGAAAAACAATTGAGGATGGCGGTAAAACATATATTTTCTTGATTAAATTATGCAAGTTATAAATCAGCAGAATTAGTATAAAAGAATATGTTGTCCATAATCAGTCAACCACATAATACTGGTACGTGGTCAATCACTTTAAAGATAGCTGTGCAGCGAAAGCCAATGCCATATAAAACACTTTAGAAGCCAATGTATAATTTCATGCAATTCTAAAGCAATGCCACATTAGGGTCCTGCGAATATTCGATTCGAGATTCGATTCGAAAGTCAAATTCGATTCGAAATTTCGAATATACACTGACAAAAAAGTAAGCTGTTTACGGACAAGTGCACACGTCGATCTTCGCTGCTTCTGTGCCATATAATTCCCGAAAATTATGAATATATGCACCTTATAATTCTTATTGTACATCGTGAATGTTCGCATGCTATTAAATATAAGTATAGCCAGTAATTAGCAACTATAGGACGACTAAATATATGTGAATTCTAGCTTTGAACATGGTAGCCAAAAGCTCAGAGATCGCTGATGGACCGACGACACGCGTAAATTATAATAGCGATGAGATGCTTAAAAGCATTGTCTAGATTGGTCATTACTCGAGTTACCATGGATATCTCGATCAATTTTTGTGGTGTAATTCTACTTTTTCAAATTGTACAACAAAAACATCAGTTTCCCGCACGTGACTTTTCCCGTTTTGTCTAAAACCGCGCACACGAGGTACCAATGGAGTACACCGCTAACCCCTTTTCTAGTGATTCGTCGTTCGAACGAAGTATGAATGCAAATGGATATTGGCCAGATGATTTTATGCATGGTATGTTGATATATGTTACGACCAAATGAAGTTACTTAATAAGTGTATTTAACAATAAAATAAATGTAACTTTCCCATCCTCCGCATTCGTCGCGGTTGACATTCGTTCTGTAATATCGCCGAAAATGTAAACAACACGTGCTTGACAATTTGTCGTCCGTTATTCATGTTTATTTTAAACATGATAAAAGCTGCATGTAGTGCAGAAACTTACACGTGTGATGAATGCAATGTGGTATATAAATCGCAAGCGTCTGGGACAAGAAGACATCTAAGCATCCAGCACTATATACATAAACAGGCTACCCTGCGACTGTTGTCGCATCTTCAAGTTTATAAAAACGGGTGTTTCCGAGTGCTGATTTGCAATTGTGCATGTACATGCAAACTCTACAAATTGCGCGTGAATTTAATTCCGATAATACGTTTAGTGGTTATATATCTAATCGTCGTTACGACCGCATGGATGTTTTAATCTGTTTTTTTCTCTCTCAACAATTCTCAATTGAAATTAATAGTATCGGGAACGACGGTTCATCGCCACACAAGCTATGATGGAATTTCATGGAAGTTCATAGAACGTTTCTCAAATCGTCTAATCATTGACATTAAATGCCTAATTGAGAATGCAACACACAGGTATGATTCGATTCGATATTCGATTCGATTACGTAGACTCGATATTCGATTCGATCAAAATCTCCAATTCGCAGGACCCTATGCTACATGTATAGAAGATAACTGCCAATTTCAAGGGCTGATTATCAAACAGATGTTAAGGGGGGCTGGCTCTCAAGTGACCAATTTTTAATGGGGATTTCCATGCAAATCTCCGGGGCAAAAGTTATGTACCGGTATGAAGAAGTTGTCTGGTAACCAATTTACCAAAGCAGATACATGTACTAGTATATCTAGTGTTGAAATGATTAGGGGTTTTCAGAAGTTGAATAGTCGACATGAGAAGTCTACTACAATTTGATTAGTCGAATCCCATCTCCTGGTGACAACGTAACATCTTTTCAAATGATTTATGACTGGTAATATTTCACAAAATACCGGTATGTCTTTAATAGGGCTCGACGAAGCTTCGAGATTCGATTCGATTTCGAATCTTACGTTCCGATTCGATTCGATAGCGGTGGTGTGATTCGGGATATTTCGAATCGTTGTATACAAGTCCTTTATCGCCGGGAATAGACTGCATTATATATACAAAACATTCATTATATCCCCAATACTTAACCTGAGGCTCCTTCCGCGACCAAGTGGGACCTCTGTGGTCCAATGTGTACAGGGTAAGCCCATGCACTGCTCATATATATATTGGCCTCCCAGTCCCAGCGTGGGTTACTCGTGGCAGGTCGGTGGGTTACTCGTGCGACCTGCTGGTATGTGTGTGGTGGTTCGCGTGTTCATCACGGTTGTACCATTATTGCAGCGCACACAGGTTTCCTCCACCACATAAAACCAGCAATGTCGCGATTTTGCCCGGCCCCAGCTGCAGAAGCGAGTGAATTTCTTGTGGGAGATATTTGTATATCGGTATTTGATATTCTTATACCAGAAAAGCCTATATTGCGTTACTCAGCTCAATCAAATAATATATATTTTTTTAATTTTAAAACTTAACACGATATAAATATATTAAATAAACATTCTGGGCTCCAACATGTAGTGTCTAAATCCGATCAATATCTTTATACAGAATATGTTATCCGGGAAATGGAATACGGATGACCATTTAGCTTTCATGACAACTCAATTGATCCGATGGACAGGCCCAAGTTGGGATACTATAGTTCCTGTAATCCCGTTTGCCAAGTTACTATGCGCAATTTTGATATCGCGCGTGCCTGCTGTGCGCGACAGGGTGAAGCGTACATGCGCAGAAGAGTTTCCGTTTGCAATGACTCGAATCAGACTCCATTGACTCCAAAGTTCCAAACTGCTTACTTTCACGAACTTCACGAATAGTGGCAGTGTCACAAAATATGAAATGATGGTGTGCCATTCTCATATATTAAACTGTTTAAACCCTGATTAAATATTGTTCATATCATAAAAATTAAGTTTAAAGAACCTCCTTCGTAATCTGAGTTATCTCACTGACGTTATAAAATCATCCCATTTTTGCTCGTACCCCCCACTGATCGGTACCGCTAATCTATTAAAGTGTTTAAAAAAGATTCGATTCGATTTCAAATCATTATCATGATTCGATTTGAGATTCGATTCGATGTTGAAATTGCCGATTCGTCGGGCCCTAGTCTTTAATGGTATTTGTCACAAGAAATCCAGTCAAAAATAAGACTAATAGGCTTGATGGATGTAACTAATCTATATGAATAAAGAGTAGAGAAGGTAAACATGATGTTAAGAAACTAACTCCGAAAAAAATCCGAGAATCAGTGACCGCTGCTAGAAATTACATGTAGTAGAAGGTTCATTTGATAAAAAGTTCCGATAGAAGGATCAGCGAATAATATACATGTATGTCAGCCCTCTTAATTCAGATTGTTTGGCTTCGGCAATCCGCTACGGCAACAGTATGCCGTGCCCCAGTTTGCTTCAGCAAATTGCTTCGGCAATGCTGATTGCCGTAGCCAATTATGAAGGCTGTGTATGTAGAAGCTAATTAAAACAACAGTGCAGTTGTTAGCGTCTTTTGAGAAAACTAGGGACACCATGCATGATGAGTTGAGCTCTCAATCTGCATGTTATTGTGCTACACCTGTGTACTGTGTTAACACTTGGCAGCATATCAGTGTCACGAAATGGTCGCTAAAGGGGGCAATAATTGGATCTCTGAATAATAAGGGTTCTAGTGTTGAAATGACTAGGGTATTTCATAATAGACTAGTCAGCGGCCCTCAGTGGACTAGTCGACACCACGATCAAAAACCCACTCAGGATTATCAAAGTATTTTCTTAGACATCGATTATCTGCCAATTTCATACATGTAGCTGTTTGTCATCATGAATTTTTTTTTAAAACATATTTATCATTATATTTATCGATGTTGACAGCCTATAGTGACGGGTAATTATCATGAACATCACTATATCATATAATATTGGGGTAAACTTCAGTGTTGAAGTTATGTTCGCGAGCGATCCCGACATAGTTACGGTCATAAAATACTACATGTATAGAGAGACTTCGAAAAGCTGGATGCAACAAGCTTCCTAACTTCCGGCACATGCACAGTCTATTTTTCGCCAGATAATATCACAACTGTAACATTTTATGCCATGTTCAGCGAGCTATTCCGTATACCATGTAACATGTAACGGGTTTTAGACTTGATTAGAAATCTGACTGATATATTGGCATAATCCAGCACAATGTAAAACATACCCGGTAGTTATACCAGCGCCCAGTCAGGAATAGAGATGGGCGGTTGTGAAAATTTGCCTCGGTTTCGGTTGTGGAAAAAGAGTTGAGTCTCGGTTTCGGTTTCGGTTTTTGTTAATAAAAATGACTAATGTGAACAAAATCTAATTATGCTTCATCATATTACAAAGAAAACACACCAATTTTATCACCATATTATGAGGTACATGTCCTTTTATAATTGTAAATTATGTATCATATTGTTACTATTATATAAATACATGTACATGTATATTGTTAATGTCCATTACGAGTGGCAGTGCTAGAATGCAAGTGAGTCTGTGTATTGTGTATGACTGCAATTCAGCATCATATGATCATAAGTGTGAAATAATATAATGATAATTTATATTGGCATAAAACTAATGTGTTACTAGTACTACTAGATATATGTGTATAGTTATGATTTGAAAAATAAAATTTGAAATAAACAACAAAATGAAAATAAAACATAACTAGAATCTCTCAATCACATTATCTGGCTATATACCTATTACCATATTTAGGGAACATAATACTGTACACACTATACATGCATCCAATACAAGTCACCTGAATGAGTGCTATTTCTAAACAGTTTACCGACAAACGGTATAATTCATTCCGGCTCCGATTCCGGCATAACATTTTTAATCAACGGCGCACAAATATATTTGACGATTTAACATCCAAACAGTGATAAAAACTAATAGGGGATGCGGGTAACAACCATTGATACCTTTTGATATCGTATACTCGTTATCAAATTCACCTTTCAGAGTATTTGTAAGGCCTTAATGATTAAAATAACATGAGAAATAAACTGACTTGTGTTGTGTTTACTACAGCGAAAATAGGTGTACACGGAAGCAACGTAATTAATTCGTCGCGCGATTTCACCATGCGAACTCCTTTCTGCATATATTACAGGCGGCACACTTAGATTTCTTATCTTTCTTTGAAAAATATTTCCACACAGGACTCGTTTGTTCGTCGTGCTCTGCCATGATTACAGGAAGTTGTGACAACCAAAACTACGGGTTTTCCCAACTTACCACGGTTGTCATTTCCGGTTTTTCCCGACAACCGAAACCGAACTGATTCCACGGTTAACCGCCCATCTCTAGTCAGGAGTGAAGTGAACATGTGGTCACATTGGAATTGGTTGGATCTTGTATCAGTCACTTCATCATCAAACAACATACTAGTACATGTATCTATTGCAACGTCAGATGAAGAATATCGTAGATCAAAGGTTCCGCATTTTGAATATGTGGACTTGTAAAGTAAATCTGCTGTTACGACTTTGCTGAAACATTATTGTTCTAATCGATGAGACCTCAAAAGTGTCCCGTTTTTCCAGCGAATAAGATACTACAACAGGTTGCTATCCCTCTCGTGATGACTGATTATCTAGATAAGAAACATGTTTTTATAACACCGTAACCGTGACCAGGCGGTCGTATTTTGGGTTCCATCACAATCATTTGTGCTTTATACACACGGGCGACAATAAATATGGAAGTATACTGCATGCATCAATGATTGCTACCAATGAAATATTTATCTATACCTTTCTGGGAAATATGGTGATTAGTCGACTAGGAGATTGCTAATCGATTATCACCAAAATTCTAGTCAACATCGACTAATTGTTTCAACACTAAAGGGTTCTGTAACAGTGTTGTATAAGCCTTGTCACTGGTTCGCGATTTTCAAGATGGCCGATGGTTCCATATGGTCTGATTCCTAGCATTTTACCCAACCCAATCGGTAAAAGGTCAAAGTTAAGAAGTAGCATCCATTTGTAAACATTCAACAGCTGAGTGCGAGCATTTTTTTTATCAGCATTGTATGGCTTAATTTCAGTTATTGTGAGTGCAACTACGGGTTTAAGAATTGATTTGTGGCCATGTCATCTACAGAGTTAGGATCTGGTGACGATGCAGACATTCAGACGTTTAAGCGATGGACGCCCTCTTTTGTCAACGAACTTCCCATAATTTACTGATAAATAGCGAGTATTTGCGATAAAAAAAAATAACGCAAAAACATACGTGATACACTCAATCCATCTACTGCGTGAAACCTACGTATTGTATGTATCCAGGATGATTGTTTAATTAGTTTTATGAAGTTGTCGCACCTGCGATTCGGTAACGAACTGATGCCATTTTATTTTGGGAAATCCCAGACTGGAGCCATATGCTAAAAATAGATGCTACTTCTTAACTTTGACCTCCGGGGACCAAATGGCGGATTCACGGCAAGTTAGTGATCTCACTTATTGAAGGATATTTATTATTTGAAGTGATTTTTACACCTTATGTATTTATGGTGATCAGTAGGCCATGTTCGGGATTTGTTTCGACTAATCGACTGGCAGATTTCAGTGTCAACCTATTTAATATTCGAATCGACGTTGATCAGTCGACTAATCGTTTCAACACTAGATACATGTATATGAATAACATTTATTTAATGGGCTGACCAGAGCGCTATGTACATGTACCAGTAGGTAAATTATAAAATTTACATATAAAATTATTTTTGAGAATTTTTTTTCTGGAGAATCAATATAAAATTAAGATATAAACATTCTAATTGAACAAGTTCAAAGCTGACACACCTGATAATTATACACCAGTCACACCAAGTACATTTTCAACTCTGTAACTTTTGCTCCAGAGATTTGCAAATTGGTCCTCCCCTCAATGTACATGTAGTGACTGAAAAGACCACTCTGTCATAGACTGATGATCATGCAGCCACTGTAGTCCTTATTAATGCAGAAACTGAAAATATCATTTGCACATGTATGTCTACAATCATGTACATGTATTTTAATACCCCTAAGATTAAATATGTAATTTATTAATATATTAAAACCGAATAAAACATTGCAAGACCTGATTCACCCTCTTGGGACCTCACTCTTCTTTAGTCTCAACTGCTATGGGAGACCTAGGGTCAGATTGAAGTTTCCCAATCATCAGTTGAAGTTGGTGATGCTCACCCAATAGTCACCTCGATTCAGTGATTATGTACCGGTATTTTATCTTCTGCAAATTAGGGGATATAGATACTCAACTGAAGGGAAAAAGTAATCAATCTGCACAATTGGAGGCAATAAAGAAAGAAAGAAAGTACTGGTAGAGATGACATGGTTCTAGGGATTTTTCTAAACTACTAGTACGGTACTAGTAATACATGTCAATTGCATTATGGTAGAATTATGCATGTTTCCTCCAATGCTTGCATATTTTTCTCACGTCCTAGTTCATCAAATGTGTTGATCCAATCAGAGGTGGTGAACCTGGTAATTATACCCCCTAATGGCTAATTATCACGTCTGACATGCTTTATCTCACTTCACTTATCTCTATGGTGCAGTAGCTGCGATGTCCAAACCTGCACTGGATGCACCACGACATGATTATCTAGTAAATTACATGGACTTTCATATAAATAAGCTGTTGAACACCCCATTTGTATAAGCTTTGGTACATACTAGTAGATTTAGATGGGCATTAGATGTACTAGTATCAGAGTTAACAGCAAAATTAAATGGAAATGCAGGCTTCATTCAAAGAAAGTCAATAAATTAATTACAATGTACCTCCTCAGGTTATCTACATGTATCTTAGGAGTGTGATTGCCAGAGTCTCTGAGATATCAGCTACATGTACTTTGAAGATAGTCTATCTCTTCCTGGAACCACATTATACAAGAACAAGAAGAACAACAACACCATTTCTAGAAGACTCATTTTGAAGGGACCTACCGGTAGCACTGCTTTTCCCAAACAAACACATGAGAAATATCTGTTGTCACAAATATTTCACATAAAATTGTTTTAAAAGATAAATTTTCAATAAAAATGTGGTTACATGTACATGTATGTTCTAAATAGAGCCACATAAACTGTCCCCCGAATATTAGAACAAAATATTTTGTAGCGACAGAAGCTCCCCCCTGTATATGTAGAAAAACTTCATAGAAAGAGGTAGACCATTTTCCTGAAGCTGTTGCCCTTATATTTTATATACATGTACTTTGTACATACTGATACATTTAGAAACAACTGCCAGGATATCATATGCTACTGGTATACGGTAAATCATATGTTTTGTACTTAGTTTATACCAGTAAATGTACTTGAGCTGTCGACCTACTAGTACGACATAATATGTGGGCTAACATGTGAAAAACAGTATCCCTATTGAACTCACTTTAGTGTGCACAGACTATACCGTATCTACGGTATACTCGGAGACCAGTCTAGAGGTTTAAAATTGGGAGAGGTCACTTCTCCCTGTTTGGTTATTAGGGAGACATGGACTGTTGGAGAGAAGTAACAATGGCTGATGTTCAGTTTACACACCAACATCACCCTTCTGTGATCCAATAAGTATTATGCAACACAAGAGCCCAATTATAACACCATTATTGTGAGTAAGAACACCATTATAATCAATATACTGTTGTTGGGACATTTGAATTCTGTTATGTGAGAGAGAAAGAAGTCACTTCTCCCTGGGACAAAAATAGGAAGAAGTAGCACATTTTTGGGAGAAGATGTTCCCCAAGTCGCCCTCTAGGCTGGTCTCTGTCTGTATTAGTAATGTACATGTACTAGTGGGTCTTATTTATTGAATCGTTATAAAAGCTGGTAATAGCCTGATATAAATATATAACTCTATCATTCATACAAATGAATCAATTGGAATCATTTACCTGGAGTTACCATCAAAACATATTCAGTTATCAATGGGTTCAGTACTGAGATGTGTGTTTTATTGATAAATATACCCTGTTATACTGCTACCCTGCCCATTAATAAATCTACCCTGTGATACTGGTACCCTGCCCAACGATCATCTTTTGATCTCTGCTCTTTTCGTTTTAAGTTCTTTGAAGGTATTAGGTATCATGTGATGATGTTCCTGCCTAGATTATCCAGCACACCCAGGTGTGCCGGAAGCAACGTTCAAGGGCACCCAACTTCCAGAAATGATTATGATTTCTAGTCAGGCCTGAGAAGTAAACACTCATGTAGCAATCTTAAAGATGTATTCAGATACAACAACAACATACACAATCTACAGTAATGCCCTAAATAATCAACTCCTTAACCACAGCAGAATTATGGGTAACTTTTCAGGGTTTAGTCGGAAATATGGCTTGTTGGGTAACCAGCCATATTTCCGACAAAATCCTGAAAAGTTACCCATAATTCTGCTGTGGTTAAGGAGTCGATGATTTAGGGAATTACTGTAATTCAACATTGTTTTCCACTTTGTTCTGTTGAAAACTAAATAAATGTACATGTATCGTATGAGATATAAGTTTACGTGATCTATAAATACCATATAATATCATTTTGTTAAATATTGTAAAATTAACAAAATAATTTTAGGTGTCCCCCTAAAACATTGAAATGATCTGATACAAATGCATAGAAATTAAACATACTAGTAGCATCTTTAATGCAGCACTTCTCATTCCAATCTTGTTATTTTATACATTGAAATGATATGATACAAATGCATAGAAATTAATCATAGCGTCTTTAATGCAGCACTTCTCATTCCAATCTTGTTATTTTATTACACTAAAACTAAATAGAAAGTAATGTATGGTTTGTATTAACCCGGAACCCTGAATACATCTTTAAGCACTTTGAATGATTAGCTCATATAATAAGGCAAAAAAAAAAAAATGTCTGTTTCCGGTTTCCTGACCTACCTGAAAATATTAGTGCGACCTGAAAATTTCTGATCGTCTGACAAAAAAAAAAACTAAAATGCTGCACTATATTGACGAGGAAACCCGACAACTCAACTAAATTAGCGACAATGGTGAGTCAGTTAAACACCACTCTAATTATTCACCAATGGCTACCCTGGTCACAGACGCAGCAATTACGTCACATGAATTCACTCGACGGCACCCTTTGATCTGTTTAACAGTATTGCGATGCAATCCGACATGTGCGCTGCTGGGTTTTCACTTTCAAATCAGGGTGTATTACATTGACCCTGTAACAATCTTAATTGGCACGCGCCTTAATTATTTAATCTAAACTTGATGCATAATTTGTATGCATGTTTCACCTTTTTGCTGTTTTGGGCAGGTACATGTACAGCAGTTAGACGGGAATAAATGCGGTTAAAAAGCATAATTATCGACCAACTATTTCCTTCACGGATTCTGCAGACCCCGTTATAAAACTCCTGTATATGAGGCAAGGGGCCTACCGGTATGTTTTGGAATTGATTCGGCGGTTAAATTAGAAGGACTCGGAATGGGAGAGGAGTCTTTTACAGACATTGTGCCATTATATAAATCATACATGCACATACCATTACCAATGACAAGCCTTAATATTAGGTGTATTACAAAAATAGATATTCAACAGAGAAACGTAATTATATTATAATCGTGTGCATGCATGTGCGTTGTAGGCCTACTCGTGTTTTATATTTGGCGGCATGCACGTGCTGTCATTGAGATACGTCACGTATTGTATATAGTACGATGTCACCAGATGGAACAACCATTCGTGGTTACAGAATGCTCAGTTTAATTCAATTAATCATGGCGACCACGGGGCAATAAATCTTTCAGATTGTTGACCTGTAGATTTCCGTTTATTCTGAGAGTCGCACGGCGTGGTGAAAATGCGATGTCAAGATGATGGCACGGGTATCATTATTTATATCTAGATAGAATTGGGTATATTGTCAGATATAAAGCTAGTTATACCCCCCGCAACGAAGTTAGGGGGGTATACTGGAGTCAGCTTGTCCGTCCGTCCGTCCGTCAGCGTCGTCCGTGGACACAAATTTGTCCGGAGTTTTTCTCAGTCGTTTTTTGATCAATTTCCGTGAAACTTGGCACAGACATCAACCACCATGGGAACCGGTGCACCTGCGATTATGACGTCTGTTGGACTTTTTTTAGTGGAGTTATCCCCCCTTTTTCGACTTAGTAATTTTTCACAACATGTATACTTTTGTCCGAGCTTTTATTCCTACATTTTTCAGTCAATTTTTTTTAAAACGGGGCACAGATATTTAGTACCATGGGAACTTGTGCACTTGCGATTATGACGTCTGTCCGACATTTTTTGGTGGAGTTATCCCCCTTTTTTTATTTAGAAACTTTTTTTGCAACATTCATAATTTTGTCCGAGCTTTTATTCCTACATTTTTCGGTCAATGTTTTTTAATCTTGGCACTGATATTTAGTACCATGGGAACCTGTGCACCTGCGATTATGACGTCTGTCCGACATTTTTTGGTGGAGTTATTCCCCTTTTACAACTTAGAAATTTGTTCGCAACATACATAATTTTGTCCAAGCTTTTATTCCTACATTTTTCGGTCAATAGGTTTAAGATTAGGGTTATGGTTGTACACCTGCAATGGGAACTGTTATTTTATTATTTTAACTAAATGTTTACTGACATGTGAAACATCTTAGTATTTTAAAAACAGGGGGGTATCCGTAGTCCCATTGGGACAGTCACACCTCTAGTTTTCAAAGGTATTGAGATACAAAGGTATTGAGATACAAAGGTATTGAGAATACCAACTTTAATCTTGCTTTTATAATATGGTGCATTATACATGTAGATGCAACAAAACTTTATTTGGATGGATTTTGAAAAAAAAAATAATCCCCAAATCAAATAATTTCCCTACCTGCTTACCTGGATTTTTTTGCTCAAGAAATCGGAAACAGACATGTTTTTTTTTTTGGCCTAACATACAAAATTTGGTCTCAGACAATGTTTATGACTGTACAGACTTTTCTTTCCACTCTATAATGCGTAAAAAGACACGCTATACCAACTACCAGGTAAATGGATTCTCCCATTCAGCTATAAAAGTACACTTTGGATAGTCTATTGTTCAGCTGGAGAAGTGTTCAGGAAACATAAGAAGATGCCAGACAGATGAAAAGATAATACTAATACATGTACAATTGCAGAAGGATTTCTATTAATACAGTAATGCCCTAAATAATCGACTTCTTCAGTAACCACAGCAGAATTATGGGTAATTTTTCAGGAGAGCTTTCCGATGAATGGCAACAAGCCACATTTCCGACTAAATACTGAAAAATTACCCATAATTCTGATGTGGTTAAGGAGTCGATTATTTAGGGCATTACTGTAATTGGTGGGAAATGTTCAGATGAAGCTGCTTTTACAGACCTGCGGCTGATGCATGTGAACAACGCATGGGGCTATTTGGTTAGATGCAATATTTCAAACCATACTGGCATCGCGGGTGACACAGTTAAATTCATCCAACTGCATCAGCCACAACCCCAGTGATATACCTGTACATGTATGTATTGTTTGAAACGTTGCACCTACGGTATAACCTGATAGCCGCATGTTGGCTGCATGCATCAGCCGCAGGTCCGTGAAAGCCACTTAATAAGATCAACTAACAGGCTTAGGCCTATGATCATTTGTTGAACATATTATCTGAACATTCCCTATATAAGTGAGCTACTCAATTTAGGATAGAAAGGTTAAAATTAAGTCTGTCAAGAGATTCTGGTTATGACCCAAATTCAAAATTGTGTCTTATTTGCACTAATTTAAGTAATTGTTTTATCTATGGTGTCCCCAGAGCTCATGACTCCGGAAGCCTTGTGATTATTTGCCTATACACTAATACCCTAAGTAATCGACTCCTTAACCACAGCAGAATTATGGGTAACTTTTCAGGATTTAGTCGGAAATATGGCTTGTTGCCATTCATCGGAAAGCTCACAAAATGATCTTTCCGATGAATGGCAACAAGCCATATTTCCGACTAAATCCTGAAAAGTTAACCATAATTCTGCTGTGGTTAAGGAGTTGATTATTTAGAGCATTACTGTATGATTTTTCAGCATTGATAATGATCTTATGAAATCGGCTAGTGACTCACTAACACTAATACGTAATGTCAATCTATAACAGAACTGATGTATCTGCTTCACTAGATGCTCTACAAATTAAATCATACTTCAGCAGTCATCTATGTGTTATTTTAATTATACCACAAAAAATATAGACATCTTTGCAGCTGATTAATTCACTGCTGGTGTGTGTGCAGTGCTGTTTAGCATGTCTATTAGGGAAGGTTTACTTAATTATATCGACTAATTCAAACCTTGTAGATTCATGGGTGGATGAGTACATATTTGAGGTCTGATGTGGTTTAGTCTGGATTAAGTTTATAGAGGATTACATACTACGTGGCCGTAGGTTAATAGAATGATTGGATAATCTCTTGGATTTACTTCTTAAATGACCATAGTGAGTATACAGTATATCTAACTAAATGATCTCTCAAAGGCAGTCAAATAACCTTGTCAATATTATTTTAACCCTTTACCCAACAAACCGGCCAAAACCGGCCAAATAAAGCTTCAACAGCCTAAAATATCTTCTGTCTGTCTCAATAACACCATACAAATATGGATATCATTGGAACCGGCTCCTTGACCACATTGTGATAGTTACAGTTATGCCCTGTGCCAATGCATTCTCTTATATATGCGAGTCGACCATAGGTCGCCTCGCATATATAAGAGAATGCATTGGCCTAAAAAATATCTTTTTTTAACACTTTTTACCATTTTTTCTTACATTCTTTAACAATTTTATAATTTTTAATGTGTTAAGCCAATGCATTCTCTTATATATGCGAGGCGACCTATGGTCGACTCGCATATATAAGAGAATGCATTGGCACAGGGCCGTTCTGTTGGGTAAAGGGTTAAAGGTGGACTCACTGGACTGTACACTAAATCTGGCCATTTATGGGACTCAACAGAATATATATATGTAACAAATGAATTTGAGCCTGGACTCAAGTCATAAACTCATTTTCATTATAATTACCATGTTGTTTGTATCGTTCATAGAGCACACAAGTGTATTTTGCACTAATCCATGGCTCAAATTCATTCATTTGTTCAAAGTAAATAAAATATAGTATGCCTCATTTTTAAAACTGGCATATAATAACTGGCGGTCTAATTATTGTAACTAAGAATTGTTTGCCAGGATAGTTTCCATGTACGTTACCGGTACATTTACCAGTACATTGTATTTTTGTTAAAGCATCCAGTTCGAAGTTGATACAAGTTGAAAATTGCTGTTTAAATTCGAGTTCATCCTTCTGGTTACTGTAAACCTATTTGAGTTTTCACTTGTTTGTATGGTAAGTAACATAATTATAACAAAGTTATAATTCAATATAAAATATTAGATTAAATTTACCGTTATTTCACTTCGATTTTGGTTACAAGAAGATGGTTTTTGTCAACCTAATGTCAATGAAAATATTAATTCAGGATGGCTGGCTACTTATTTGTAAATCTACTATACATTTCATTCTGAAGCACATGTTTTAGCTGAATAGTGGCAGCTGAAGGGACCAGGCAACCTGAAGTGTGTCACTTCTCCCTATTTTTGTCCCAGAGATCCCAGATAAATGACTTCTCTCTCATATACCATTATGCATATGACCATACAGTATATTATTACTGATTTAATGGTGTACTATTTAACTCATTATAACGGTTTGATAAATGGGCTTGTGTATTACTTAATTACCTCCCTGTTCTGGTGCCCTTGGTTAGAAGTAACCAATAGAAATTACATGTACTTTTCCAATACTACCATTTGAAATTTGAAAAAATGTCATACACTGTATAGCAAATTTGATGCTGTTGCATGTTTAGTTTGATCCACATGTTGCCATGGCCTTTCCCACAGCATCGCAGCCATCGCTTATTGTCGTGGCCAATTTTGAGGACTGCAATATTATGTAACAAAATACAGTAAAGCACTTGGTATTAGTATATGTATACTACACTTTTACTGGTAATAGCAATTAGTATAAATGTGACCCGCCATATCAAATCCATGGGATTTTTTTACCCTGTGCCAATGCATTCTCTTATATATGCGAGTCGACCATAGGTTGCCTCGCATATATAAGAGAATGCATTGGGCCTTGGCCTAACAATTTTTTACAATTTTAATAATTTTTTCTTGTATTCTTTAACAATTTTATAATTTCACCCATACAGAGCCCCAGACAAACATGAGCAGAAGACACTCTTCTATGTGTGGGGCTCCCTGCAGGGTAATGGATGTTTTTTATTTTATGTCCTAAAAATTGTAAGAAACATTTATTTAAAAAAAATGATAAAAAATTGTTAGGCCAATGCATTCTCTTATATATGCGAGGCGACCTATGGTCGACTCGCATATAGAAGAGAATGCATTGGCACAGGGTAACTGAATTTGATATGGCGGGTCACAAATTAGCAGCTTCAATACTGTGCCCATCACTTAAATATTTTCTGCTATTATAAGGGGTAAAATTCAAAATTAATGTCTTTTCTACTAAGAAAAGTGAGTCAGTTTTATTATGATCCACCTCATCATCTTCCCACATAATTCACCCAGCATGGGGTCTGCATGGGGATTACCTTATTGAAATTTGTGTAATCAGGCATTACTAACTTGAGACATAAATGACTCCAGACAAGGGTGACATTTTCATTTCTAGAAATGCAGATATCGTGTGAAATAGCCAAGAGGCAGGAGCAAATGAGGGGCAAAGTAATACAAATCAGTGACATCTCTATTAATATTATACGAGTAAATATCTTTGTCTTTGGGATTATTTCCGTACTAATTTTATTCTGGGTTTTCGTTTCATTTATGAGAGTTTGATTATGGATAAATGAAGCAAACACAGACACGATATACCACAAATGTCAGTTTGGACAAATTTAAAGGTAAATGAAATGTGAATATGTTCCGGTATATCTTGATACTAGTATTCCATCCCCCCCCCCCCCCCCCCCCCCCCCCCCCCCCCATCATTGTCGGACTACAAATGATTTTCGCTTCGAGAAATTAGTACAATTTTTGTTTTCTCGAAAAATAGCGAGTTGTGTCCTTTTGATATTAAAATATGTCTTGTCTTGACAACATACTAGTATTAAACGCAATAGCTCAGCAAAAACACACGTAATGTTCTACAATATATTGCATAGTCACTCACACCATATTACAGTTGGTCGACTCAGGATCAATTCCCAAAGGGTATTATTTGCTTCTATTCAGATATTAGTTTATAAACAACAGCCTTATTAAAATAAATACTTTTCTTACCTGAAAAATTACCAAAATAAAAATCGTCATTTTGACTGTACGGCGACGATTTAAAAAAAAATCATCTCATAATTTTGAATGCTACTATTAACCCTTTCATGACAGGAGATGCGCTGGTGCAGCATTGAAGATCATGTGCCAGTGCATTCTCTTATATATAATGTGAGTTACCCATGGCATAGTGAGCCTCGCATATACATGTACATGTATAAGAGAATGCACTGGCTTAGTAGGCTTACAAGGTCAATGTAAATATTGTTAGGCCAATGCATTCTCTTTTAGATGCAGGCTCCCTATGGAATGCATTGGCACAGGGTTTTCGCAAAATTTCTGGAAGCCCCAGTCATGGAAGGGTTCACTCGAATTTGTGAAACATTCTGAAGGTGATAGTGCACATGTTCTTGCTTTGTATTGTTTAGATGATTCATAATTGTGTTATTGTCTTCTTGTAAGTTTGATATTTATAGATTGCCTGAGGCACACAGATATGTATCAACAAGGTTACATTCTTCCAGATTACATCATAGTTATGAAACCTACACACATCTGCATTACATTCTCCATTGTATTGTGCAGATTTTATAAACAGATTATGTCTGATGTGCTATGTTATTGATGCAATGAGATATCATTGTACTAAGTACTACCATGCAGTTGCTGGTAATTTCCTAAAATTAGAATACTAGTAATAACACAATAAGTGTGCTCATTGTCATGGTGAAATATTCAAAACTCTCATTATCTACTCCAGTCATTTATATCTGTTGAGTTCTGTGGATTACATGTGCTGACACCCAACATAGGGTTTGATGAAATGGGATACTGTGTTTGAAGAAATGGGATATTGTGTTTTCAGGACTTCTTACAATTTGTATTGACAATGTAAGTCATTGAACCCATATACATATGTTCCATGTCTCGACATTAGACATTATCGATGTCGCTCAGCCTTAACCCACCAATATGGAGCATGGGGGAAATTGGGCATATTTATTATTTAACACTTTCATGATGGCAGCTGCGCTGTTGCAGCATTAAAGATCATGTGCCAATGCATTCCCTTATATATCCTATAGGTACCGGTAGTCTCGTATGTATATGAGAATGCACTGGCTTACAATGTCAATGGGAGACTCGCTTATATATAAGAGAATGCATTGGCACAGGGTTTTCACAAAATTTCTGGAAGCTCAAGTCATGAAAGGGTTAAATAGTGCACTGTGTACTAAACACACAGGGCTTGTAATTTGCTCCGCTTCCCTCCCCCACCTGCACTGGCCTTATGCACCATCCCTAGGCTATATACATGCCTGCTTTACAATTTAGTGTCGCTCGGAAATCTAGCAAATTCAGTTTACTTATTCGAGTAATGATATCAAAGTCATCACAGATGGTTCAGAGATGGATACCTCTTTCAAATAATACCACCAACGCCACTGAATTCGTGTTTCTATCAGAAGCATTTAATTTATTTTTGAACAACGAATATGGCCCGAAAGAAGGTACATTAATTTATCAGACAGATGTCACTCAAATAATATGGCTGTCATTTTACAGAAATTTCACCTCTCGTCCTTTCAAATCACAAATCAATAAAACATGGTAGAATATGATTAAATGCTACATGTAAATGCTGATAATTTATCCACACATATAAACTAACACAATCGTCATTATAATTTTTTTATAGCAAGGAGATTAGTTAGTAATTCAGAAATATTTTTTTGTTTGCGCTCTCATTCATGACTTCATCTACAAAATACTAAAATGATCGATGTGCATGCCTATTGTTTTGTGGTAACAATAATATACATGTATGCCTATTCTTGGGTTTCATATACATGTATGGCTTGTTTTCAAGGAACAGTTTTCGGGAAATTTTAGATGCTAGGAACAATCGCGTTCCCTGTCATACTTGGAATTAAAAGTGAGAAACAATCTAGAACGAAAATAAACTTTAACTAAAAATGCGTTCATGTTACAAAATAAAAAATCCAGTGCCATTCCAGTTAGTAATCTAAAACAAATCCAGAAACATTTACGTTACAAATTCACATTCAAAGAATCAGAATCACATTTTACAATGGTGTCGTCATTGCATCACAGTTTCATTTATTATGCCAGTTTGTAAAATGGTGTCTACTAAATGTTACACTTGTAAACTATTTTGCGAATGCAGAACGTAAGTTATGAATTGTAAGTTCCTCATTCTACATCCGCAAAATAGTTTACAAGTGTAACATTTAGTAGACACCATTTTACGAACTGGCATAATAAATGAAACTGTGATGCAATGACGACACACATATATGATACCAATCTTTAATGTAGGATGTTAAATACACAATCAATGTATACAAAAGAAGTCGCTGTGTACCGTCGGCATTGGCTCTGCCGTTATGGTCATTCCCTATGACCATATTTGGGGATCGACTTCATTGTGTGCGGGGCTGGGCTGTGATTAAGATGTGCGAGGTTTCTGTAAGGGACCGAGCACTGATATTGAGTTTGGGTTCTATACTATACTTAGCACTGGGGACGATATAGTTATGTCACAAAACGTCATGCTTATACTTATAATAAACTGTATGGAAACATGGTAGATGATGTTAATAAACAAGGAGCCTGGTCAAGGCAACATAAATTCAAGCCTTGAAATAGTGTGCCTATCATTTGCAGAATGAAGTCCCCAGAGGGTGGATTTAGTGATGCTACCCCGCATAATGGGCTAGCATCACCAAATTCACCCTCTGGGGACCTCATTCTGCTTACGGTACACCTCAGCAGAATGAGGTTCCCAGAGGGTGAATTTGGTGATGCTAGCCCGCTATGCGGGGTAACATCACTAAATTCACCCTCTGGGGACCTCATTCTGCAAATGACAGATGCACTATTTCAAGGCTTGCATAAATTATGAAAGTGTTAAGGCTTGGTGCCCTTTCCAAGGTTCATAATTCTCAGTTCATAAACCTTGATTTCCTGGGAATCGGGATTAGAAATTCTGAACCAGGAATTCACTGATCTGGATTAAACCATAGCCTATTCAAACATCAGTGCACGCCGCTTCATAATCCAAGGCAGGTCATGTTGAATACTAGTATGTAAATGAGGTCACAAGGTGAATGCAGAAAAAATATTAACAAATATTTCTAAAAGACAAACTAATTTCATTGTTATAAAAATTTATGATGACGATGTTTTGGTTTATATGCGCAGATAAATTTTCCACTGATATGTCTGTATTTAGCGTTCAATGAGATCATATATGTATAGTATAGGAGGGTTATAAATATACAACAAGCCCCGGTAGCGGTGATATACACATGTATTTAATGTCAGAAACCTCATTGGTCTGTTTGGAAATGGAATTTAATGACATTTGTATCAGACTGTATAGGATACCAATTCTGTGCTTCAGTCAGATTGATTCCTTGCCTTGTACAATATCAGTCTACATTTTGGATTGCTCCCCCTAGTTCATACTGATGAACTGTGTACTGTCCAGCATTTCAGCCATTTTGAATTTTGGAGTTATCTTCCATGAATAACTATGGAGCACATACATTGTAGATTCAGTTTAATATGCAGCATACCGTAGTACCTTTTTAACATTTCATCAGTCACTCAATAGAACAGTAGCATACCAATATGAAGTGCAGTTGTTTCCTATATATTAATTGTTGATTCAAGTTGGAAGACTTCTGAGTTGCATCACCAAATTAACCCTCTGGGGACCTCATTCTGTTTAGGCCTCATCTTCTGGGAAGTACAATATAAAATTAAAACTGTTTATTTACTTTTTCCCTTATGTTCAGTTTCTATATTCCATAATTTGCAGAAGATAAAATGCATAACCGAGGTGACTAATGGGTGAACATCACCAGCTTCAACTGGGGAACTTAATTCTATCCCAGGTCTCCTGTAATAGTTTAGGCCCAATAATCAGAGTGAGGTTCCCAGAGGGTGAATTTGGTGACACTAGCCCGCAATGCTGGATAGCGTCTGTAACTAAATTCACCCTCTGGGGACCTCATTCTGCAAATGTCAGACACACTATACCCAGACTTGGACAAGAGGAATACTGTGGGATACCGGTTTACTAAAATCATGGTAGATATACAGTAATGCTCTAAATAATCTCAGTGAGAGCTTTCCAATGAATGGCAACAAGCCATATTTCCAACTAAATCCTGAAAAGTTACCCATAATTCTGCTGTGGTTAAGGAGTCGATTACTTAGGGCATTGCTGTATGTCGGAAATGGCCAAATCCATTTTCTCAATGTAATATTATATAACAGATTATATAGTAGTATGAAATATGTATGTAAAGAGGAATAAAATATGTTTACACTAGGAGGGGGAATACTGGGCAATCTTCCAATAAGATATTCTACATGTTTCATTTCCCTTCACGGTAGGTCTTCTCGTGTTTGATGATCTGACCGATATCTTAGATCTTACCTCCTTACCTAATTTTCTGAGGATCATTTCAACAAACACCCAGTGTACTTGAGGATTAGCAGGTCGCAACCCCTTCATTCTTGTGTGTAGGTCACAATGCTGTTGACCAGGCCACTATTCTCCATGTTTACATTGACTCAATAAAAATGTGTAGTTCTCTAAAGTACTAGTAGGCCATTGTCCCATCCAGGAGGTCACAAATAATTGAGCAACCATTAAATGGCTCCGATGTGTGATCTCCGCTGTTTAGATTGCTTATCATGAAGGTTTGAAGTACTAAATGAGCACACAGCGAATACTTTTGTTGTTTGTCTTAGTAGTGTGTGGCGCTACTAGTAAAATGTTGCGAATTCCGTGTAAGAATACGTACCATACCGGTACATGTACATGTACCTTGCATTTAGTTACATTTGTCCCAAAATAAGGTAACCTAGTTCAGACTTTTCAGGATTTATTTAGTCGGAAATATGGCTTGCTGAGAGCTTTCCGATGAATGACAACAAGCCATATTTCCGACTAAATCCTGAAAAGTTACCCATAATTCTGCTGTGGTTAACAAGTCGATTATTTAGAGCATTACTGTACATGTTCAACGGTGCCATGCTATATACATGTACATGTACTTGACAAGCCTGGATATATTTTTTTTTTGAGTGTCTGACACAATGACAGGCACCAAAGATTCGGCGTCTGACATTTGAAAAGTGTGTCTGTCATTTACCTGGTATCAATAAATAGCAGCAATTAGTTGTTTTTTAGCCCATTCCAATGCACAAATTAGATTCATTGATGTACCATGTTATGAATTATGGTGTTTTACATCACTTTTAGCTGAAGCTCATATTATCATGTCATAATGTGACAGGGGTGCAAAGTCAGACAAGGCTGTCATTTACAGTATGTCTCTGCTGAATTCTTTTCCAGTTTCAAAAATACTATACGCCTTGCTTCCCCCAAGTAAACACGAGCACATATGTTTCAAAACGCGGCGATTTAAAAACTACCCGGTATGAATTTTTTCGGAATTTCTTCCGCTAAATCTCCAACTAACACCCTAAACTTGTGGAATATATTACACTTGTGCTGATTTAACTTGTGACATCTCTGTGTATCTTACGTCAAACGTGAAAAACACGACGAAGTGTATTTCTTGGTTGGAGTTTCCCCCCCCAGTGGCAGCCATTTTTTCTGGGTTTTTCACGTTCTAAAAATAGAAAGTCGTAAATAGTGCGGACGTGAAGGCAGCGATAATTCGCAGTTTGCGATCAATCATCAATCGCGGACAATTTAGGTCAGAGGTTGCATTAAAATTACATTTATAGGTCCTGTAATACCTGTATACGGAACGGATCATTAACATGTTTTCGGTAAAACGCGTTGTATTGGTGGGGGGATTTGATATTTAGTGCTCAGTAGTGGTAATTGAATGTCTTTGCCGCGGATAATACATCTACTTGTTGTTTTCCGCTTAATTATATATTTTTTGTGAAGATAATGGGCGCCGGACAAACTGACGGACGATAATAAGGCGGCGCCGGTCATCGGTGTATTTGGCTCAGTCAATGACCGTGTCCGACCTCTTATATCCAGGCTTGGTATGTGACTTTAAATTTTTGTGATAGTTCAGGATAGTCATTTATGTTCTCTATTATGGTTGTACATGTACTTGTTCTAGACTACATTTAATAGACGTTCTACAATCCATTTATATTGTATTAAAGATGCGCAATCCGATTAAGCACCCCCCAATTACTATTTATTTGGATTCGGGGGGTAGACAATATTTGATTAAAGTCGAGGAACCCACCTATCGAAGCTCAGAGTTACATGTACATAATCGTGTACATGTACATGCATATACGATTCTATGCAACTGTAGGCTAGCATCACCATATTCACCCTCATGTATGATTCTATGTAATCAATATAAAGTAGGAGAGAACATAATTCTGCAGCTAATTCTGACAGCCGTAGAGGAGTCCTCTGAGACCTATTGTCACATTATGATCAAATTTTTTTTTCGGAATCAATAACTCAGCTAGAAGGCTCCATCCACTATATTGTCCAGTTGTAACGGTCCCGTGGGCATCGTATCTATTGAGAAGTCTCTGCAAGCCTCATTCAATCGCCTGCTACATAATACAGAACAGAAATAAAAGTCTTGTTTGTACTGATATATACAGTAATGCCCTAAATAATCGACTCCTTAACCCTTTGAACCCGGCTGGCCGGTATTCCGGCCAGAACGTAATTGCACTAGTATATGCGACTGGCCGTTTTCCGGCCATGCTGTAATCTCGTACTACTGTCGTTGTTGCAGAGCTGCACTTTATTTTTTATATTTCGATAAATACTCAATGGTACGATAAATAATTTAGTGTTTCATACATAGACAGAATAAGTCAGAATAAGTCAGATAAGTTCAATCCATGAAAGTCACCTTCATTGTTACTATAGCTAGCTTTATTGTGATTTAAGTCTGATAAATAACCATTAATTATTGGGGGATAACCGGAAGCGGACGGTCGACGTAATGTACGTCATCTTTCTTGGCGACAACGTCAACAAGAATAGTTCCGGCTTGTATTCCACTAGAGGTATACACTAATATGTTTTCAATGGCTGGGATTCCGTTGAATACATGTGACTCACGCCAATGGGTGTGGAATAAAATTCATACTACAGCTGTTTTAGCTGTCCAAAACATTTCGAGATTATATTTCGCGCAACGAAGTTTCAGCTGATTGAAAACCGGATACAGTCACCATTTTAGCAAATTTCTGCAATTACTGGCGCTGGCATATTGGTTCTCACGACCCCTCGTTTCGCGTTGGGTCATCTCGCTTTATATGGCTATTAACTTTTAAGTGAACTAAAAACTATATTTATGGGTGGAAACTTTAGTGACGTATTCTTCGGGTATTTATAACTCCCAACGTGTGAAGAAATTCCCGCTAATTTACATAAATTCCCGCTGGCAATTGTCGGATGTAAATTCATGTCATACTAGTTTTGTTGAAGAATATACAAACTTCTGAGTTCATTAAATCATAACTGTCTTGCACAAAGGTACACGCTATATTTACATGAGAATAAAGCTCAGAATATTGTCTTTAAGCTGGTATAAGCCAATAGACCGCGCAATGCCGCACATTTTAGTTATTGGTGGGGTATTTAGTGAACACCCAGATATTGTTTTGGCTAAGACCCATACAACGTCATGTATTTACGTTGGGACTATGACGTTTTAAATTTAAATTTTTATAACATTTTCTGGATTTAAGATATTGAAATGGATTTTGCTGTTCTAAATTCAGAATTTAATAGTATTTCCAACAGTATAAAAAATATGGCACAAAAAATGAAAAGAATTAAACACCATGCGACTAAATACTGTCTACAATAAGTCAAAATACCACTGGGAGCCCAGGGTCAGGGTGTCGATCGTTGTGGGGAGCCAGTGTTCAATGGGTTAACAACAGAAGAATTATGGGTAACTTTTCAGGATTTAGTCGGAAATATGGCTTGTTGCCATTCATCAGAAAGCTCTCAGTGAATCCTCGCCCTAAATATGTTCCATGTGCCGGCTGTCCGAATGATAATGGAGATATTTCCGATGAATGGCAACAAGCCATATTTCCGACTAAATCCTGAAGAGTTACCCATAATTCTGCTGTGGTTAAGGAGTCGATTATTTAGGGCATTACTGTTGGCTGCTGCTTCATGTGTTCATGGGGTTCGACCGAGCCATGTCCATTTAGAGATGCACAATCCCAATTATTGCTCCCAAATTACTATTTCTTTGGCTTCTGTGTTAACCCTTTACCCAACAGAAGGACCCTGTGCCAATGCATTCTCTTATATATGCGAGTCGACCATAGGTCGCCTCGCATATATAAGAGAATGCATTGGCTTAACACATTAAAAATTATAAAATTGTTAAAGAATGTAAGAAAAAATGGTAAAAAGTGTTAAAAAAAGATTTTTTTTTGGCCAATGCATTCTCTTATATATGCGAGGCGACCTATGGTCGACTCGCATATATAAGAGAATGCATTGGCACAGGGCATAACTGTAACTATCACAATGTGGTCAAGGAGCCGGTTCCAATGATATCCATATTTGTATGGTTCTATTGAGACAGACCAAAGATATTTTAGGCTGTTGAAGCTTTATTTGGCCGGTTTTGGCCGGTTTGTTGGGTAAAGGGTTAAAAAAAATTTGATTCAGGTCGAAGAACCCCACCACCCATCAAAGAGTATCAGATATAAATTTTTTACCACCTGGAAGGAATATTTGGCGGCCTGGCAAATATTCAACGAATACCGACCGACTTACTCTCAATACCAAATTGCATTTAACAAAATGTTGATATATAACAATTTTGGGCATTTTTATACTATAGTTGACAGTGGTTAGCATTATTATTTGGAAATTAATCGATTCTTATAACATAGGCGGCATTTCAAAAAATGTTGTTGTTGTTGGAATCTGATGATATGGGGACCATCAAATCGAATTCAATATATCCCATAGATTCTGTTATGAGAATGTGGCAGGTTCTGAGTTAAATAATAATAGGTAGCTATCTCCTCATTTGATCTTGTCTATTGAGAGAATTCTTTGCAGCCTATGATTGTTTATTCACCTCAATAGACCCCACTATATTGTATCACAAATTAGTGAACTCCCGACAAATTATACCTGTAATTAACTCGCCTCATCTTACACTAGACGACTTTGTGGTTCTTTTGGCCCTTTTTTTCAACCTATCTACCTGCCACAGGTGTTTATAAGATCTCGTTCATTTAGCGAGGGATTAACAATTTTTCGGCTCTACCAAGACGTCAGTGTATTTCATTTCGCTTAATGAGGTACAGGTACTTGGGAAAGTGGGTAATTGTTGATTTATTTTTAGGCCTGTGGTTTTCCTTCTACCTGAGAATCGTTAACTACCTACCTGTATGATGCTCGTTTTTTAATTAAGAACTATAGAGCGCATGTAGAGGAAGGACCTCTCAGGATAATTTGTATTGATGGGTCGGTTTGTGTGGAATGGACCGTTAACAGTATGTGGTCTGGGGTAGGATAATCCACATATATCCACATGGTGTCTAAGTTCTGAGTGGAGATAAATGGGATAACATGCTGTATTTATGTTACATCTTCTTCCCCGATCAGTCGGTAAAATAACTCCTTGGGAATTATTGTGTCACCGTGTTCATATTTATGCGGTCAAAGTAAATTTTTATGCGTGCAATTGTGCATTCTTTTGATGCATGCATTGTCATTGAGGGCCTTATAGTGCGAGACAAGGTTTATGTTCTGCATTCATTGATGGAATTTGAAATACACGCACATGATTGAAGAAGGCCTTTTGTTTACTTTCGTGTGAATTTATTAGTTTCTTTCCATTGGATCTTATTTCCCTGAGCAGTAGGTAAAATTATAAAACTTCTTTGATTACTTTGTCACTGTGTTTATACTGATGTGGTCAACTTCAACTTTTATGTGCAATTATGAATTCTTTGGATGTACATGTGTATTAGGATTTAATATCTAATTGTGTGATGTATAAAGCTCTCGTTCAGCATTGTTGAGTTACATACATCTGACTTTGAAGGTCGTTTCTTTGCTTGTATCATGTGAATATTTTTGTTTAGAATTATTGGATCTTTCGGAGTTTCTATTCTGATGTGTGAGGTTTCTAGTGAATATTTTATTCTTGGCTGTGCTGCTGTGTGCGATGAAAATTTTACTGGAATAATTTCAAGTCTTTCCTTTGTTTGTGATGCGCATACTGTGTTATAGTTTAAAGAGTTCATTCACCTCTCAGCACCTGAGTCTTTGTGGGATACTGGTTCACAAAAATCATGGTAGATATAGCCTACAGTAATGACCTAAGTAATCGATTCCTTAACCACAAAAGAATTATGGGTAACTTTTCAGGATTTAGTCGGAAATATGGCTTGTTGCCATTCATCGGAAAGCTCTCCCAAATCCTGAAAAGTTACCCATAATTCTGCTGTGGTTAAGGAGTCAATTACTTAGGGCATTACTTGTAAGGTACCTACTGGTATGCAATGATGCATAGGGAAATAAGTTTATTGATGTTGGATCTTTCAATAACAGTTTGTTTTTGTTCAGTTATTAGTACTAGAACACTGGAATATTAAATACATTTACAGCAGTCCATACCTACCCTGTATAGTGATATACTATAATTCATCGCATCAAAGTACCAGTTTGTTATGATCTTCATATTAAAATAGAGCCGATATATAGACATTGCGTGCTTCAACTACAGGTAGAGTAAAAGGTACCCAATGATGTGTTCATGTACATGTACATGAATGAAGCATGTACCGGTAAGCCTCCAAAGGCAGCCTTTACCAGCAGATTTTTACACAAATTTTAAGCTGATCTGAGCCGCCTATAAATTTTTCAAAAGTGTTCCATGTATTGTGGCTTTATATTTATGGCTTAATTCTTTTACTCCGTTTCTTTTGTGGCTCTTCGTTAAAGGTCAAAGGAAAATAGTAAATTCAGTGTGAAAACATGTTTTCATGTTTATAAATGATCACCGGATATTCTCTTCTTTGGTGGCCTTTGTCCACATACAAGCTGCTTCTGTCATTTGAATACTTCTATTGACACCTGATGATCTGTACACTCAGTCTTTGAGTTAACCTTTTCATGACGGGAGCCACGCTGGTGCAGCATTAAAGATCCTGCTCTCATTCCCTTTTATATGCCAGTCTCCCATAGGGAGCCACGAATATATAAGAGAATGCACTGGCTTACAAGGTCAAGGTAAATATTGTTGGGCCAATGTATTATCTTATATATGCAAGGCTCCCTATGGGAGACTCGTATATACATGTACATGTATAAGAGAATGCATTGGCACAGGGTTCTTGCAAAATTGAAGGAAGCTCCAGTCATGGAAGGGTTAACATGTTATGTTGTATGTGTCGAGCTATAAGTATTATATAATAAGATAGATTGTTTTTGTTACCTGTACGCACATAACATGTATCCTGGTCCTCTTAGGTTGTCTCAAATGTGACAAAAGTGACAAATTTGTTAATAGTATTTGGAAGAAATATTATTAATATAAAAATTTGGATTGGTTGCCTTAAAATAGTCATCTATATTTGGGATGAGAATGATATAATTGTTTATGTGCTTGAATTTTTAGTTTATTGGGAGTCAAAGAAGGTAGATACTTGCTATATGAGCATAGTGTTAAAAGGATATGTTTGTTTCTTCTGTAGGAAAATTTCATTACTGGTATGTTGACCGATCGATTAAGACACAGATGAAATCCGAATTAAATGTTCTGGTTGTAAATGTTTTGCTGTTTGTCTGTATGAATGATTTTATTTTGCCATTTCGAATATAAAAAATACAAATATAACAAGTAAGTTATATAATTCACCATGTGAATACTATTATATAAACACAAAGGAGTGTTGTATCACACCACTATAACTGGATAATACTTTATTTCGTATTATGTAATTAAACCAGCCCACCCTGGCCTCATACCTTGTATCTTAATAAAATCTGGCATCAGGTACTATATTTTGTCAGAATTGATAATCATTCATTTCCTAACACACAGGGGTATTGAGTAGCCTGCTGGCGATCAGCTTGATTTATTGCAATACACCAATACAGTGATTAGCGATTTATTGAAACATTTCTATTTACACTGGTTTCCCTATCTCTCTGTATTGGCGATCCTCATCTCGTCAGTGAGATATCGGTGTTGTGTCTATGCTGCTTGTTGGTCGTACTCCTTCTATCTCGGTTCTGTGCCGGAACATTACTCCAGAATAGTTCTCAATCAATGGATGTTTATTATGGAGTCTTAATTTCGCTTTGACAAGGCAACTGTCAATTTTTAATACCGGTATATTTAAGGTTCCGCCAGATACTCGTTTTGTTTTCGTAATTCAACCCAGGTATTGGATATTCTATATAAATTAATTGTACATGTACCGGCAGGCATTTTTACATAATTGTCATTTGATGGATGTTTACTGTATGGAATCGTTTTAGAGCTTGTTTTCATTTTTTTTTAAATTTAAACAAATGTTACTAAAATGGAGGCTAAACTTAATAACCCCTTTACCATCTACTCCATTTCTGTAATTTTCATTCATTTAATCCACGCCCAACACACCATATCAGGAATGTTGTAACCTTTTAATATGTTCATTATGTGAAAAGTTTTAATGATATTCTAAAATCTGCTCCATAGAGCGAGATGTGAATCATGCTTATACCGGTACATGTATTTTAAAGAAAATTTTAAAGAAAATATGCAGCATATTGTTTTGTGTTACTAGTTCATTTATTAGCGATTGCACTCGACTGATCTCTTAGTTAGGTATACCATATACCTGTTGGTTAGCATATTGGACAGGTATTGATGTTTTCAAATTCCATCACTCACACAGTGGTTTGTTGTGACAGCTCGGCCTACAGTACTATCCTGTATGTGTGATAATTGTGGTTGTATCATGGGGGGATGGTATATTGTAAAAGTTGCAGTGTATCTACCCAGTACTTCCTATGACATTATTCACCCATCATGATCTTTCCATGAAATTAGGAGATGAATCTCAGGTTTCATTGATTGAATTGAGGTGTTACCAAATAAAATTTTAATTCTGATTAACTCTAAGTGCCTGTACTTGTCTCTGGATTTCTGATTGAGGAATATATATGTCTTTATCTGCTTCTGCTGTATCTGCTCTGGTATGCTTCAATTTTGATCAAGTTTATTGTGAGTTTTTTCTGTCATTTATACTGTTAGCAAATATTCATGCAGCCTCATAAAAAAATGTCTAATTTTAGATTTTATTCTGATATTGTACAGCTATCTTTGCATTTGGTTTAATATCTGTTATCATATACTAGTATTGTCTGGTTATTTCTATTGAGTATTCATTATACGCTCACATTTATATTTCGGATATTCCCGGTGACAAAAACTTTCAAATCCTATTCAGGATGAAATGCTTTGTTACATGTACATGTATTTCTCATCTGGCCCTGGTTGAGTCATTTGTTTTGCCGTCTTTTAATTTGGAATTCATTTCTTTTTCTCTGGTTTTTTCCATTTAATAAATAAAAAATAAATTCCTGTTTCTGCCTGGGTCCTGGGTACGTCATGTTTCACCCTTTTTTCGTTTCAAAATTATTTTCTGTTTTCCCTGATAATTTGCCATTGGAAACTAAAAAAATTACCCCTGAAGACAATATTCCTAAGGAGTATTTTTTCTGCTAGATTCAAGAAGGATACATGTGAGCTCACGGATGAATAGTTACCTCGAGCTTTATACAGTGGAAGCAACCTGGCCAGTGATTTCTTTAGAACTGTAAGGAAGATTCCCACTGAGTTATTCTTACCTGTACGGCCTACAGATTATACAGTTCACTCCAGGTGTTATAGCTATCATAGGGAGTAATAGACTGCTTATTTATGTGAAACAACAAAGACACCCATGGACTCTCAATTCATCTAACGTTACTGTTCATTAACGCTGCCACTAAATCTCCCTATTATTGGTGCGTGGAGGTGAGGAATTCAACTAATAAACATATTGTTAATTTCCGGACCCGGTTTCACTGTCTATCCTCCGATCTCATTGGATATTTGTGTTTATTACTTATGGAAAGGACAGTATTTTGGAACGAGATTCGGTACATATTTTAGGAGCTTTACTGAACAAATACCTGTCTCCGAATGGAATTTTGTACTTACCGGTATAACTGGATGATTTTTTACCTTTTTATTTGATATTCGGCTCCAGATTCAATGGGATCAGTATAGTAGTAAATGGGATGATATAAAAAAAAGTCATCTCAGTTCGTTAGAATAACGGTGGATATTCAGCAGAATAAAGGATTATATTTTGCAGCTCATATGGGAACACTCTCGTCTCCTGAACAGTATCGGTGAACATGCCACTGGGAAATAGAAATACTTTTTGAAGTATTAGACAATCATGACACTGTGTATCTGAGCAGGTTTTTAAATTCTGTAATCAACTTATTGTGATGTGTGTTCAAATTTCTTTATAATGAGTGGATTTCTGGAATCTTGACTTGGAATTACAGCGGATATACACGTACTTGTTAGTGGGACGCTTGTTTCTCACAAAGGGAGTTTACTCTTATTAAGTTCCCATTTGAAGGGATCTAATTCTAGTCACATGGCAGCTAAGTTAATCAGGAATGTGTTTCTCAGAGAGAACTCTATGGATTCAGACTCTAAGCCAAAACGTGAATCTAGGAGCCGAATTCGTGCCAGGTTCAAAGATCGAAGAGCCAAATCCCATGATGTTAAATACGCAAATGGCGAGGCTGAAAAACATTCTGTTAAAAAACGGGAGCGGAGTTTGTCTTGCCTGGTGCGTTCAAAATCGAGACAATCAGTCAGGCAGTTAGTTAAACTGTTTGAATTCAGATCAGTAAGTATAGATATTTATTATATGCTGTCCCATTAAATAATGGGAACTTACCGCAACGTAAATATAAGGGGGGGGGGGGGGGGTGGGGGCCAAACCTTGAAATAGGGTGTCTGTCATTTGCAGAATGAGGTCGACCCCAGAGGGTGAATTTAGTGATGCTACCCCGCATAGTGGGCTAGCATCACCAAATTCACCCTCTGGGGACCTCATTCTGCTTACATCTCAGCAGAATGAGGTTCCCAGAGGGTGAATTTGGTGATGCTAGTCCGCTATGCGGGGTAGCATCACTAAATTCACCCTCTGGGAACCTCATTCTGCAAATGACAGGGGGTGTCTACTAAACTGTTTGAATTCAGATTAGTAAGTATACTATAGCTATTTTATAAATTATTACACACTCTAGGGTGTATACTGCCAGGCATATCTGGCAGTGTCATCTATGGAGTAATTGTGATTATAAATGTACATGTACTTGCTATATTGTATACCAGTTAGACTTTTTGCAGGATGTATGTATTCACGGATGTATCTTCGCGGATGTCTCATTGTTACAGTATGTACATGTAACTTTTATGACCACGTTAATTGCTTTCAATATTTAGGTGTGAACAATGGCTGGGCCACACTTGAAGATTTTATTGCGGGAACACAATGTATAATATAACAACTAACATTACCGATGAAGTATGTCTCAGTAGCGATGTAGACTAAATGTCATATTGCGAAGTACATGTATCGGGGTGTATTTAATCTGCGGATTAGCTTATTTTTGGTCCGCATTTAGAGGCTTTCTGTTATGGTGATCGAATGAGAAACCTTCAGTGATAAGTTGTAGTTGTTGTAATAATTTGAAGGATTACCGGTAGTTATTTTAACAGATTCTAAGGTGGTGCATTCATGAAACCAATATATGTTATAGTTATGCCTAATAATATGATCTTGAGGGTGTTACCATTTCTGACTATGGTTTTCTTGTTACACACTCTGAAGGGGGGATCCACAGTCTGCGTTTTAATAGCATCTCACTGTTTTGACTACCATAATATGCTGGAATATGATTTGACTAGTCTCCGTACTATAAACCTCACTGACTCTGTGAGCATCTTCTTTATTATACCGGTAGACCATCCGCCCATTTGGATCTCCGGTCAGAATTTTTACCTTTAGGATAGGATATTTTTATTTACAATACACATATGAATAGTACAATAAATTAACATAAAACTAGAATAATTCAGTATATTGCTGGGGGGAACATAGCCCTGCCGGGCTGTCTTCCTGTTTCCCCCATAACAAATATCATTATACAAATAATTTACCTTTACTAAAATAGAACCGATCACACTGATTGGCTTAGCTGATTATTATAATATAATCTATTGTCCCCCACATCTGACTGTAACTAGCACTCTGATTGGCTACAACGCCACGTTGAAATCACCATGAGCCTTGACAGCGGGGTATAAGAGAACGTGCGCGAAACATCGGGGTATATGAGCACGTGAAACATTGGGGCTATATGAATGACCATTGAACTAACAGCTTCCACCAATCATGACGTTGCTCTCGCACGCCGATGTTTGATGTCATCTGACGCCGGATCCTTAGGCCGGCTACTGAATTATTATTGGCGTGAATTAATCGGAGAATCTACTAAAAACACTTAAATTTAGGAGACATGGCTATTGTTGTGCTCAGGGTCAAAATCAACATCCAGGTATTAAATCTCCATGTACCCCTGATGTTGCCGAAGATAACAAATAACACCTGACTTTGACTAGATTATATGGGTCTGAAGCAAGATAAAAGTAATAACATTAAATATATATAACCAGTACACATGTATTGAAGTGACATCCCAGCTACTTGCTGCCTGTGAACAAATATTTAGTATATGTAGAACATTCATGCAGATCTCAACAAGTTTTCCTCCACTGCTAAAACTGATGTCCTGATATGGCCTTGGCAAATAATGATAAACCCCATTAATTTAACTAATTGATGACCAGACCTGTGCTGGTGCAGCATTAAAGATCTGGTGCCAGTGCATCTTCTTTATATATGCGAGGCTCCCAATGGGAGCCTCGCATATATAAGAGAATTCACTGGCATACAAGGTCCAGGTAAATATTGTTAGGCCAATGTATTCTCTTATATATGCGAGGGTATCCATATATATAAGAGAATGCATTGGCACAGGGTATTCGCAAAATTTCAGGAAGCTCCAGTCTTGGAAGGGTAAAACAAATCACTAGGGGTGCCACAAGGAGCCAGCAACAATTCAAACCCCTCTTATCAACCTTAATTGTGTACTTTTGGTACTGTTCATCACAAGTTAAATCCATATTTTAACTCTAAATTGAAATTTTAAGCTGAGTTGGTGTTCAAATTTACCGGTATATTCTGGATAAAATATTATACAGGGTGCATACACATTAACTAGCCTTTTGAATCTACTCACAAAAAGATTTGTCAGTTAACCCTTTGAGTGCCAGGTCGATTTTTGTATCAACCCATATACCCTGTGCCAATGCATTCTCTTATATATGCGAGTCGACCATAGGTCGCCTCGCATATATAAGAGAATGCAATGGCCTAACAAATTTATTTTTTTCCTTTTTTTTTTTACAATTTTTTACAATTTTAATAATTTATTCTTATATTCTTTAACAGACTTATTTTGTAGGTTTAGGGCCGATGAGATCGCCCCTGGCACTCAAAGGGTTAAATGTAAATCGTCTATTCTTTTGGTACGCCCTTATCATGTGAATAACAGAATACTGTGCCTGTAATTGGTATTTAATTGTAATTTGATCAGCCAGGCTGTGGTTGTCAAATTATGACTAAAGCACAAAAAGACCATTCATCAATATAATCTTCTGTATATTATACAGAGATCCGAGTTCGAGCGTTAGACAGATTACTATTGTGAACATTCGTCAGAAGTATAAACTGAAATCAGGTCACAAATTGCTTGAAGCTTTAAATGTCGAATTGCAGGGCTGGCATTATATTCTGAATATCATTGGTGTCATTGAACTGTATCACCCAGGTTAACAGCATCATATATATATATCTCATATCATGCAGAGCCTCATTACCTAACCATTATGAGGTGCATCACTCTATAAATCTTTATAATAGGATGTGGTAGTTTGTATGTACACCAAGGACCGCATGTCAGCTGTACATGTAAATCATACTGTATGGGACGACTTAAATGGTTGAGGCATTTCTTTATTACATGTATGTCCTTAAGATGATATTGCTGTAATTCTGTCCTGTTGACTGGCTGATCCGAATATCGGAAGTCGGTGATGGGCTGATGGCCTTATACACGTACTTGTACATGAGTGAGTGACATCATATCCATTTGTGAATATAGTTTGCAAATAACCTGTGTAATATCAGCCTAATGCAATATTTAAATAAATCGTTATGTAACAAACAACATTACTAAAAGCCTGAATCAATGTAAATAATACAAATAATAAACAAACAACATTACAAAAGCCTGAATCAATGTACATGTAAATAATACCAATAATATCCATCATTAATATGAAATTTTGCTTTTAGGAGACAATTGATAAAGTAATGTACAGTAATGCCCTAAATAATCAACTCCTTAACCACAGCAGAATTGTGGATAATTTTTCAGGATTTTAGTCGGAAATATGGTTTGTTGCCATTCATCTGAGAGCTCTCAGTGAGAGCTTTCCGATGAATGGCAACAAGCCATATTTCCAACCAAATCCTGAAAAGTTACCCACAATTCTGCTGTGGTTAAGGAGTCGATTATATAGGGTACTACTGTACACTGTAACATAATATTACCCTAAAACTACAGAAAACGACATAAATGTCGTTCCACCTGCTAACAGTAGACGAGAATGGATGTAGATGTACATGTACATGTACACTATAAGGCTTAAGAAAATAATATATTTGTGATTGGAGTTTCCTTATCAGCCCTACATGTATTTAAAACCCCCTACACTAAAGTTCATTTGATGGTTTTGAAGAAAATCTTTTGAAATTGTCTAAAGTTTATTCATAAAAAACAAAATACACTTTTGAAGGTCTCAAGGACGAAATCTCACATGTCTCCCTCTAGGCTGGTCCAAGTTGTTTTTGTTGTCACTCAGATATTAAAGTAGTTTAACAAGCACACTGCCTATATGGCATTATTATAATATGTATAGACTTTAACACATTTATTAATATAATATACAAACAATTTATTATCTTATGTTAGTATCACATCCTAGTGTTGAGTTTCGGGGTTGCTTTGGACTATATACAACCCCACTACATATATGTTATTTGATATTATAAATATATATATAATTACATTACTTGGTGGCTGACAAAACTTTGTGTCATAGATACACCACAAACTGATTTATGTTGGGTACCAGATAAGAATTTAAGGTTTATGGCCATGTGCCTTGCTGGTTGAAGCACCGGGGCCGCCTCCGTAGTAATATTGGATACCGGGGTCCCCTCCATAATATTGTATACGACTTACTAATTATATCACCCGGGTCCTTCCATGAGAATACCATGCACCTTACCGGTTGAGGCACCGGGATCCAACCCGTAAGAGGGTCATACACGTTGATGACTGGGACATCGGGGTTTCCGCGTGGGAGTTCGTGCGCCTTGCTGACTGGGTCATCGAGGTCCCCTCCATTTAGTACCATGTGCCTTACTTACTGAGTCATCGGGACGGGAACTTAAAATATTGCCAAGCATAGTGTGTGTAGAGGAGACATTGCAACATAGCCTGTGTGTTTTGTGTCCAGCAGTATTGCGTGAACGATTCTTTTGACAAATATGTTTTAAGCCGTTTTTTGCTCTTATCCTCATTTGACTTTTCCAAAAGGCCTCTGGTCTACCTGCCGGCATCTCACTTTGACTTGTTTTTGTCATTCTGGTGTGCCAGGTTTGGTGTTCACTACGTCTCGGACAACGTGTTACCTGGTCAGACACCCACTTAGCAAATATTGCTTACACATAAAAAAATAAACACATCTATAAGAGAATACATTGGCCTAACAATATTTCCCTTGTATACCTGAATACATTGGCCTAACAATATTTCTCTATTTTCTATGGGAGACTCGCATATATAAGAGAATGCATTGGCACAGGGTCTTCAATGCTGCACCAGCTCAGCTCCCTTCATGAAAGGGTTGAAGTAGTTTAATATTGTGTGGTTGTGTAGCTCATCCTTGCTTTTCGTCCTCCATGATAACACTTAATATTCTGCCATTGGTGCTTTGTTTAATATTCTGTGGTTAGTCTTTTGTTTTCGTCTTCCCTGATAACACTTAATATTCTGCAGCTGTGTGGTATAGGATCTCTAATGTCATTATAGGCATCTCTTGGAGATTGCCTGTTTTGCAATTTTAATATTGGATGTCCAAATATAGAAAGATTTCCTGGTATATTGAGTACAAGTGACTCTACTGCTCTGTGTCTTAGGTTATATGGTGCTCGGATTGTGATAGATACATGTAACCATCTCATCATAAAATCGGGTTCCATTCTCTGCAGTGTTTAACATTATGAACGTGCTTGAAACCAGGTACCAGGTTTCAATCTCATGGCAACGTTTCCTCGAATGTGGCAATGTGGTCGTGCAACCAGCTGGCAAAACTGCAATTTTAACCCTTTCTTTACCAAATGGACTCTCCCACCCAGTGATAAAAGTGTATGTTGGAATTGTCTATTATTCATCTGGAGGGATGTTCATGTAATAAAGGTAATAAAAGCTGATGTCAGTCAGACGAATAGATAATACAAGTGGAGAAGGATTCATATTCTTTGGTGGGAAATCGCGAAAGCGTTCCACACATAAAAATGTCAGACCAACTTGCATCCATACGCTATAGAATGCAACAAAATCAACATCCATTACTTATACCGGTATTTATATTCAACTGAGGCAACTGGCAGATTAAAAGAGCATTTAGCGCCAATTTCCAACGTCATTCCCATACATGTAGCTCGTTGCAAGTTGCGTCTACACAATATGGAATCAAGATGGGTTAAAAGCGTGCGATGTCTTGTGACATAATTTTGACCAACCAATGTCCTGCATTCATAATCGACAGCACGAACGCATGCGTGAGTGTAAATATTTCCTAAAGTAACTACTCGTCAATGAGTATTTTTTAAATAAAGGGTTAACACCGGTAGGTCCCTAAGGGTGATTGCTAAATACATATACATGTGGAACCACAACTGGGTAATTTTTCAGGATTTAGTCGGAAATATGGCTTGTTGCCATTCATCGGAAAGCTCTCACCGAGAGCTTTCCGATGAATGGCAACAAGCCACGTTTCCGACAAAATCCTGAAAAGTTACCCATAATTCTGCAGTGGTTAAGGAGTCGATTATTTAGGCATTACTGTACCATTTGGGAATACATAACTTGCTCCTGAGTCGACCTACTTTAATAATATGCTGTCAGTGACTATGCAATATATTATTGAACATTACGTGTGGTTAAGGAGTCGATTATTTAGGGCATTACTGTACATGTACCGGTAGTCTGTTTGACAGAAGTCTTCATTGGCTCTTGGTTGATATTGTAGATTGAAAGTAGTAAAAAAGTTTGACCATAAAACCCTCTTTACCTGACAGACGAAGATACTACTTTGTACATTTATTCTACAATCGGGCAAATTGAGGGGTATTGAAAACAAAATTTTATCAAAATCTTAGCTACATGTAAATATTTTGTATTATATCACATATAATATGAGATTTTTAGCAATACCTTGTCGAAAATCTACATGATAAAGATATCCCTTCAAAATTTCCGCGATGCCTGTAATGGAGAGGTCACTTCAAGTCTGTTTATATGACACAAGACACGACCAAACCGCGATGTTCCCCCGACAATACATACATGTATACTAATGTGTCGCCTTGACATACAATTTACTTTCCTTTTCCAAAAAAGAGACATTTAACAAGCCTTTTTCTCGATCAGGCGAATGACCTGTGAAGCAAATGTTATGTCAAGTGTCGAGGTGACACATTAGTATATGTGTTGTCCGGGGTAAAATCGCGGTTTGGTCATGTCTTGTGTCATTTTCTTCCTTTTCGAACTTAAACAAAAAACCTCCATTGCCAGCGGTGGCGAAAGTTGGATTATACATTCGATGTATAGTCAATTTTGGACTAAGCAATACCATGCTTCATCTTGTAAGAGCTACCAGTATCTTTAAGTAACTAATCTTTATAGCATGTATTTGTGTAGTTGGATATTATCCAGACATTAGGCCAAAAAAAAAAAAGGTTTTGGTTCTCAGGCCCCGCCGCATTGAATAAAAAGGGCCGCATTAGGCCTTTTTATTGCAATGCCTGATGTTATGACAAAAAAACTTACGAAAAAAAAAATTAAAAAAAAAAAAAAAAAAATATTTTTTTATTTTATCAACATGTCCATAGCAGATATGTGTTGAATATTAGTGTGCATTGAGCTCTAACATGTAATGTGTTAAAAAGTGACTTGCAGGCTTACAACATGAAGTAGATGACTGCAATTAAGAAAATAATTAGCTGATCCTCATGCTATTCTTACAATTAGTCATTGTGAACAACTTACACTAATTGTAACTTTATACAATTGAAAGGCACAGGACTAAATTCAGGATCACATATTAGAATGGGGAGGTATCAGTTTTTAGACAACAATAACAGTAGTTAATGTCAGGGGCATTATATATTGTTAGGTAATCCCAGTCATACACTGGTAGTACAATGTCATTTTGATATAAGACTAAATGAGTTTATATGCATAACAGTTCCCTCTACCTTTCTGGTTATTACTAGACAGAGGAAGGTATCTTTGTCCATGCTTACTATGCGCAGAAAAAAATAAAAAATAAAAATAAAACCCTCCCTCCCTCATTGATTTGAAAAAAAAATTGCCCGAGAACCAAACCACTTTTTTTTTTTGGCCTTAGCTATGTAGGATTACAATTGATGTGTAATAGTAAATATGAATGGACAGTAACAAGTGTTAGATAAGTTTCTGCAACGAATTAATGTCTCAGGTGTGGTCTGTCTGTCTAAATGTCAGACACTCAGAATGATACTAGTAATACTGTAAGTGTTTCAGTTAAGTGGTTCATATATGATTGCTGCATTTTGAAAGAATCAGTGGGGAGAGGGGATGCTTTGCCAGCAGGCCTACATATGTACAAATTTTAGGCGAACGAACGTTCAGTTCACCTGGTGGTTACCAAAAATGAAAATGCCGCGAACTAAAAACAGGTAACGCCAAAGTTTTCTGTAGGTCTCTGACTTATTCTCACCTTAATTATTGCTTAATCAAGTCCAAAATGTGACATTCAAAATTATTAATTCAATGAGTTGACCATTTGTTGACAATACCAGTTGTAGTGATTATTACAGTTTGTGTAACTCCTCTAGTAACCTACATGTATGGGTTACCTCAAAGAACAAACCAGGTGAATGAAAAATAGGTTATGCATCATTTTTAAATATGCAGGCCTTCTTTGGGTTCTTGCCCTCCATCATGCGTGTGGGATGGCAGGGGCAGAGTGGAATAAAACAGTCTCTTTTTGTTTTACACAGTTGTGAGGAAAAACTTATGCTAATACATGTACTGTACAGTAATGCCCTAAATAATCAACTTCTTAACCACAGCAGAATTATGGGTAACTTTTCAGGATTTAGTCCGAAATATGACTTGTTGACATTCACTGGAAAGCTCTCAGTGAGAGCTTTCCGATGAATGGCAACAAGCCATATTTCCGAATAAATCCTGAAAAGTTACCCATAATTCTGCTGTGGTTAAGGAGACGATTATTTAGGGCATTACTATACCTTCCATGTGTTCAACAAATTCTATGAGTTTGACAGTTTGTTGTGAGCTTTATCTTTGCCAGTCTAAGTTAACTTCAGACCCACATTAATAGCGGACTTTCTATTTCCCAAACTGCGCGATTCCACGTCAGTAGCGCCAATCAGAATACACCACTAGTGGCACCAAGATAAATATGTCCAATCAAAACGATCAACTTCGAGCGATCTGACCTAATTTGGTGGGAGACCGTAAGCGTTCCGAGAAATGAAAAGTCTGCAGGAATACGATAGACTTAGTATCAGTTTGAATATAAATATATGTTAACACAAACTGGATCTTTGTGTGAAGTGCCTGAAAAAAATACTTGATCAATCTGGATCAATCAGATGTATGAGTCAGTTAATTGAGTATCACTTTTCTGTATTTTCCACATTTATTTATAATTACTAACCTGCCTCTTCAAGTTCAACTTCTTGAATACTTCTGGTGCCACTTCCTGTTGCCCTCAGGTCGGTTCTATAACTTCAGTAAAATTCATATACATGTATTGCATTATGAAAAAGGGACAGTTGAAAATTTCTGAAACTATGTTGGATGCCTCTGACTCACCAATTGTCAACTGCAGTGGCATGTCAGAGAACACAATGTTATTGCACCCCTGCACAACATGATGTAACCAAGACCGGAACAAGGCACTTAATGAGGCCACACATAATCAACTATCCATTTCTCAGGCCTGCGCTCATAGTCCCGAAACCTTGCGAAAACCCTGTGCCAATGATAAAAAACTGTTTTAGAATGTAAGAAATAATGATAAAAAAATTAAAAAAATTGTTAAAGAATGTATGAAAAAATGATAAAAAATGATAAAGAATGTAAGAAAAAATGTAAAAAAAATGATAAAATTGTTAAAGAATGTAAGACAAAATTAGAAAATGATAAAATTGTTTAAGAATATAAGAAAAATTAGAAAAATTACTATAGAATTAAGAAAATGTAAGAAAAAAATGGTGTAAAAATTATTTGGCAAATGCATTCTCTTACTATGTGAGATGCTTGGCCTGAGAAATTGGAAATTAACTCTCCATGGCCTAAGGAAAACAAAAACACAACCTGGATATACAATGTAGTGTGTCTGACATTTGCAGAATGAGGTTCCCAGAGGGTGAATTTAGTGATGCTATCCTGCACGTTGGGCTAGTTTCACGTAAATCACCCTCTTGGGACCACTTTCTGCTTAGGCCTCAACTGCTATGGGAGACCAACATGAAGGATCAGAGTTTCACCCATTAGTCACAACGATAATGCATTTTATCTTCTGAAAATTAGGGGATATAGAAACTATACAGAAGGGAAAGGGTAACTAAAAACAATGTTAATTTGAGACTATAGATACACGACTGTACTTCCCAAGTTCTCAGAAGATGAGGCCTTAGCATCATGAGGTCCCCTGAGGGTGAATTTAGTGAAGCTAGTGCAGGATAGCATCACTGAATTCATCCTCTGGGGACCTCTTTCTGTAAATGACAGACACACTATTTAAAAGCTTGACAACAAGTACATGCATGTAGGTATTAAGCATGTCATGTACACATCTCCGGCACATGCTTAACATTTGTTCAATATACACTGTATATATACATCCAGGGCAAAGCAGGAAGTGATTGATGAAAGACAAATGTTTGATTTGGAACTCCCTGGTTATGAACTTCAACTAAGTTCATTTTACCAGTACATGTACACATGTTCTTCATTTTACCAGTACATGTACACATGCTCTTCATTTTACCAGTACATGTACACATGCTCTTCATTTTTCCACAAGACTCTATAAAAAGAAGGAAATTTCTGTCTTGTGACTTATTATCACTCTCTTTACATAAAAAAAGGTTCATTCTCTTAGAAATTTTTATCTTTAGCATTAGTATGGGTATTATAATGGTCTGCTACAAAAGTTGAAATGCAAACCCTTGGTTTTAAACTTTTAGAACCTACATGCACTTACGCAGATACCCCGCTGGACAAAACAAGTGTCCATTGGCACCGCGGTGTATTTGCCGTTCGGCCCGCGGTGTCAGAGTTTGTAACTGCAGTTGATCACCGCGGCCGAACGGCAAGTACACCGTGGCCCAACAGCAAGTACACTGCGGCCGAAAGGCAACTACACCGCAGCCAAACGGCATGTACACCGTGGTTAGATTTCTGGTTTGTATCGTCTTTTTTTCAGTTTAATGAACGTACACCGCGGCAATTACACCATGGCCGAACGGCAAGTACACCGAGGCCCCACTGTAGTTAGCCGGTGGAGCCTCGGTGTAGTTGCATTTCAGCCACGGTGGCAACACTAACTGCACCGCGGTTAGGTGGACACTTGTTTTGTCAAGCAGGGTACCATGGAGAATGAAGAAATAAAAATCTTAAATTGTGGTCTATTTTCCTTGTATGACTTTTATCATACATAAACATGTAGGTGGATGCCTTCCTATCTAGTATCACTACCAATAGTTCAAATTATTTCAGAATTCCTTGAAAATTGAGGCCACTGCTAACATCTAAATGTGTGCTGTACATTACACACACATGCTTGTACAGATTGATAATTTACCTGAACTACACTGTATATGAAGAATGCTTTTGTCACATTTTTGCATAGTATATACCAAGAGGAAAATCCTCATTAATTTGAAATTATTTTTTTAGTACTTTTCAAATTGACACTGTACTTATTGTTGAAATTTGAAGGGACATTCTATCTATCCCTATTGTAAGAAACTTATCATGTGTAGAGGGCTGTAACTACACTGTTTGAAACTAATTGGGAGTGAAATAGATTTGTGTAAACACTGTTTAGATCTTACAAACATCACTACACTACAGTTACAACATCTTCCCATTCCAACTGCTGCTAATTGGAGTGTGAGGTATCCTTTGATAAGAAATATGAACAAGAACTGAGGTTAAAAGCCACAGTTTGGGTGGTTTAGATCATTGAATAATTGTGTTTCTATTAGGCTTCCAAATGGCACCTCTCCAGGGGATCTCTTATCCTAATGAATTGATTTGTTTTTATTAGCCTCCTAACTAGATGTGTTGTTTTCATGATGTAAGCAATTTTACTATTATTAACTGATTCAAAAAAGTTATCTCTGAACTTTGTTTTCATGATGCCAGCAAATTTATTCGTATAAAATCCTACCAAAAGTTACCTTCTCTTAAGGTGCCTCATAATAGTGATAAAAGTTACCTACTCTAATGTGACTAATAATAGTGATGGCCTAATTATAGTGATATATGGGATTGTTGACTATATTTGTCCCCCGAAAAAATTATTTCGGGGGACTATTAAAATAGCCGGTATCCGTCTGTGTGTGCGTGCGGGCGTCCGGAAATGGTTCCGGATGATAACTTTAGTTTCGGTTATTAGATCAAAAGCAAATTTCATAGGTGAGTTTATCAGACCAAAATACTGGTCAAGTTCGAATATGGGTTTGCTCCGCCCATTTTTGCGAGAGTTATGGCCCTTTTTCGACTTTGAATCCTGTCAATTTCTGGTTTCCGGATGATAACTTTAGTTTGTGTGATCATATCTGAATCAAATTTTGTATGATAGTTTATCCACCATTTCAGGGGACACTGGTTGGATTGTTCTGAAATTTAGTGTCGGATTTATGGTCCTTGTTATTTTTTTCAGAACAGCTGATGCCCCCAATGAAGCCACTTTTTCGGGGGACACTGTGGCCGTACGGCCTTTTATTTATAATAGTGATGGCCTTCTTGTAGTGATGTACATGTATGGAATAGTTGGTTAAAATTAATAATAATGATGGCCTACTTATAGTGATATATGGATTGTTGACTAATATTAATAATAGTGATGGCCTACTATAGTGATGTATGGGATTGTTGACTAGCATTAATTATAGTGATGTATGGGATTGTTGACTATTATTAATAATAGTTATGGCAATTTCATTCTATGTATCTTTGCCAAATACGGGTAGTACAAATATTGGAAATGTCAGATGTCCTCACTATATCCTGGCTTGCAATAAACCCACCAACCCACCAATCTATTGTGGCCTCCCAACACTGTGCGCATCCTGGAATGATTCATTCATAGCCACTGTCACTGAATGGGAGCAGGAGTACAAGTATCCCAGTATACAGTAATTATCTAAGTAATCGACTCCTTAACCACAACAGAATTATGAGTAACTTTTCAGGATTTAGTCGGAAATATGGCTTGTTGGCATTCATCGGAAAGCTCTCACCGAGAGCTTTCCGATGAATGGCAACAAGCCATATTTCCGACTAAATCCTGAAAAGTTACCCATAATTCTGCTGTGGTTATGGAGTTGATTAATTAGGGCATTACTGTACTTCTCTATACACATACCTATACCAGTAGTAACATATTGCAGCATATTTTCCAGCACATTTTTATACATTGTAATACAATATCATTGATGCCACCCATAAAGAACATTGAGGGCTTAACACTGACTTTAATAGTATTTTATAATGGCCACCCATGTTTCATTTGAGGCCTTAACACTGACTTTAATAGTATTGTATAATGGCCACCCATGTTTCATTTGAGGACATTAATAATGAAGATGATTGTAATCATGTTCTGTTGTTTTCTCTGTACAGCAGTATAAACTAACTCTGGGCATCGATTCTTAGCTTGGAATCCCATTATAACATGCAAAATAGATAGAGTAAATTGATTTTAAGTCCTGTTTATGTCACCAACACATTTCGTTGATAAATATCCAAAAAGTAATTCAATATTGAGCATAATACGTGTACTGTAGTACTGTTACAACATTGGATTGTTTTAGCTTTATTAAATGTGACCCGCCATATCAAATCCAGTCGTAAGTCGGGATTTTTTTACCCTGTGCCAATGCATTCTCTTATATATGCGAGTCGACCATAGGTCGCCTCGCATATATAAGAGAATGCATTGGCCTAACAATTTTTTACAATTTTAATAATTTTTTCTTGTATTCTTTAACAATTTTATAATTTCACCCATACAGAGCCCCAGACAAACATGAGCAGATGACACTCTTCTATATGCTTCTATATATGTGTGGGGCTCCCTGCAGGGTAATGGATGTTTTTTATTTTATGTCCTAAAGATTGTAAGAAACATTTATTATTTTAAAAAAATGATAAAAAATTGTTAGGCCAATGCATTCTCTTATATATGCGAGGCGACCTATGGCGAGAATGCATTGGCACAGTGTAAAAAAATCCCGACTTACGACTGGATTTGATATGGCGGGTCACATATGGTTCGTATGTTGGACTCTTTGATGCTGACAATTGAGGCTGTGTACAGGGTTTACTTGCTGGTATGTATGTTTGCCTTCATGGTACATATTCTCAGCAATAAGTTGCCATGAAACCCTATATTTTATAAACAAAATTTAACTTGAATCAAACTCAAACTGTTAGGTTCATGTCACCAGCTCAATTTATAGCAATTTCGTTGATAAATATAATGAAAATATTCATTATTGAGCATGATACCTGAATTGCATTGGATTGATTTGTTTTAATTTACATGTATATACTAGTAGCTACCAGATGTTGGACTCTGTATTTATTCTACACCATTGTGTCAGATAAATTAAATCCATTACTGTCACCTTCATTGATACCATGACTACCTTTATTGTGATTTAACTTTGATGAATAACCACTCATTTTCGGGGCATCACTTGAATCAGATCGTTGACATAATTGTACATCATCTTTCTTGGCGATAACATCAACAAGAATAGTTCTGGCTTGTATTCCACTAGAGGTATTCCGTTGAATATATGTGCCTCACGTCGATGGGTGTGGAATAGAACAAAAATATTCAATATTGAGCATGATACCTGCATTGCATTGGATTGTGTTAGCTTCATTTATATGCTATTACAGTATTGCGCTAAATACTCGACTCCTTAACCCTTTGAGTGCCAGGGGCCGATCTCATCGGCCTTAAACCTACAAAATAAGTCTGTTAAAGAATATAAGAATAAATTATACAAATTGTAAAAAATTGTAAAAAAAAAAAAAAAAAAAAAAAAAAAAAAATTGTTAGGCCAATGCATTCTCTTATATATGCGAGGCGACCTATGGTCGACTCGCATATATAAGAGAATGCATTGGCACAGGGTATATGGGTTGATACAAAAGTGTTAATGTCACCGGTAATTTTTCAGGATTTAGTCGGAAATATGGCTCAGTGAGAGCTTTCCGATGAAAGGCAAAAGCATATTTCCGACTAAATCCTGAAAAGTTACCCATATTTCTGCTGTGGTTAAGGAGTTGGATTATTTAGAGCATTACTCTAAATGAATGTATGTTTAATTAACCACAAAGAGAGCAGGTTAGGGTAGACTTCTAACTCAGTACCCAAGTGACATTAAAAACCACATGAAATGTAGTGGTAAAACACTTTGAACAACAGATTAGCAGTGTGGAATAGTATACTAGAAGGATTGCATTTACAACTAATTACAAGAACACCATGTTACATTCAACTAGAAAACATGAGTAAATCTAAATGAGGTCTCAGATCATTAACATTCAGAGCACACAGAAGCAAACATGAAGCCTTTATAGTGCAGATTTCTCACCAGGTTAACATTTTCTGCTATGTTTGACAAGCCTGTGATTAGTGTGCCTGTCATTTGCAGAATGGGGTCCCCAGAGGTTGAATTTAGTGTCGCTATCCCACACGGTAGGCTAGCATCACCAAATCCCTCTGGGGGACCTGCTTAGGCCTCAACTGCTATGGGAGACTTATGATCATATTTGAAGTTCCCCATTTGAAGTTGGTGATGTTCATCCCCATTGGGCACCTCGATTATACATATTATCTTCTGAAAATTAGGGGATATAGAAACTTCCCAGAAGGGAACAATGAAAACAATGTTAATTATAGACTATAGATACTTCCCAGAAGAAGAGTCCTAAGCAGAATGAGGTCCCCAAATGGGGAATTTGGTGATGCTAACCCAATATGCTGGATAGCGTCACTAAATTCACCCTCTGGGGACCTCATTCTGCAAATGACAAGCACACTTAAAACTCAGGTATCTTTATAGTACAGATTTCTCACTAGGTTAAGATTTCCTGCTCGGTTTGACTTTGATCGACTTGTTTCTATCTCCTACCTCCTTCTGTGTGTTTAACTCATTACCTATTTTTTTCTTTTCGTCCTGATTATTTGCGGAGACTATCAAAAAGCGATAACTTTTGCAGATTCATGAATTAAAGCGAGTTTACTGTCTTTTTCTTTGCGGGATAAGTGTTCCTATCCCAGTTGCAACCTTCACCCTATGATTGTCTGGAAAATGTGTTTTGTCTTCAGTATGAGAGCTACTCCTGCTATGTTAACCATTTCATGATGTGAGCTGCACTCTTGCAGTATTAAAAGTACTCAATACGATCAGACGGTTCCCATATCATCAAGATACATCAACATCATTTCTTCAAAATATGCTTTAGTTATCAGAATTGATTTATTGCAATAAATAGTGCTAACCACTGTCAACTATGGTAATGCTCTAATTAATCGACCTCTTAACCAAAGCAGAATTATGGGTAACATTTCAGGATTTAGTCGGAAATATGGCTTGTTGCCATTCATCGGAAAGCTCTCGCCGAGAGCTTTCCGGTGAATGGCATCAAGCCATATTTCCGACTAAATCCTGAAAAGTTACCCATAATTCTGCTGTGGTTAAGGGGTCGATTAATTAGAACATTACTGTATGGTATCAACTTTCCCAAAACTTGTTATTTATCAACATTTTGTTCAACAAAAGTATCACAATATTTGACCGCATTACCACTTGATTTTAGAGTTATCCCACTTGATTTTAGAGTTATCCATCTTCATCCATAATTTTATCCGAGACCCTCCATTTGACCACGTGTTTCTGGTCCACATATTATTGCACATTTCAAGAAATACCCGGTAGCAAGCTTCAAAAATCGATATCTGATCACTCTGGGCTTTGATGGATGGGTTCCTCGACTCGAATCAAATATCTTTTACCCATAAGCCAAAGAAATAGTAATTTACATGTACATGTAGGGACGTCTGATCGGATTGAGTACCTTTAAATATCATGTGCCAGAGCCGATTAGATCGGACATACAGGTAGGTATGCCCTTACTTTTCTCACTATATCTTGAATACATCTGCAAGACATTGTATATAGAATTATGGCAAAATGTTCAGTAATATCTCCTGAACATTTTACTTAATTCTGTGTAAATGTCTTGTAGAAGTTTTCAAAATTTGGCGAGACAAAGAAGGGAACACCTATGTCTGATCTAATCGGCCCTGGCACTCAAAGAGTTAAAGATCATGTGCCAGTGCATTCTCTCGTATATGCAAGTCTCCCATAGTATTTGAACTTACTATACGATTAGCAATGTTTATTGACAAAACACTATAACAGTTTTCTTTACATCTGAATGGTTTCAACAGGCAAAATTTTGTTATTTTGAGGACTACATATATCAATAATGAGTAAGCAGAGGTTTATCTATTTCTCCATGTTCTTCTTAGAGGTGATGTTTTTACAGTCTTTTATATTTTTTGCACATTTACCAACTGAGTCCCTTGGGTCCCTTTAATGGTGATGTTTTTACAGACTTTTATATTTTTTGCACATTTACCCACTGTGAGTGACTTGGGTCACTTTAAGTTTGTTTACAATCAGTCAACAGAAGATCTGTCCTTGTCTCCTTGAATAAATCAAAACTCTAAACAATGTTTTTCAATTAGACCAAAGGTATATTCAATGTACATTGTTGCCATAGTACTCAACTTTATCCCAGATAAATACCATGAACTTGGCTCTTGATCTTTTGACTGTTATGGTATGTTCAATAGGATCCTGCCCTTCATCATATTATTTCTAAGTTTTAGAAGATTATTTGTTTAGGTTTTATGCTAATTATCCTAAACAGGAAAACACAGCCCTTAATGCCACTCGACCCAATTTGCTTCACTTCCTACATAACTTGCGTCCTTTACTTCCATATGCATGCACAAATATAAGTAGTCTGTGCTTTCTCCATGTTCTTGTACTTTGTTGTCATGCATTAAGGACATTGAGCGAAGAAGCGAAGGAAAGGATATCACATCAACCAATGAAAATGTATCAACTACTGATCAACCATGTGGAAATACGTTTTAATGAGAGTGATTGCATGTATTCTGTTGTGATCTAATTTGTTTATATTAACTGAAACGATTACATCAACCGATAAAACTTCATCAACTGTGTGGAAATACATCCAAGTGAAAGTTATTACATTTTCTCAGTTTAATTGTTTCAACTGGCAGGATTGCATCAACTGATAAAACTTCATCAACTATTGCTCAACCATGTGGAAATACATTCAAATGAGAGTGTTTACATACACTCAGTTGTCATCTAGTTTTATATCAACCGGCCGTATTGCATCAACCAATATTACTTCATCAACCATTGACTCAGCCATGCGATTACTTTGTGATGAGTTTGGTTTAGGACATTGACTGAGCCGTTCGATTACTTTGGGTTTGGTTTAGTAGATTTCATTGCAGAGTTTGTTTTATCTCTGGATCTTCTTGGTTGGAATAAATTCTCGTGATCTTGTTGAAAATGGCGATGGCAATGGATTCAAGTGCTGTTGCAAGAGTCCAACTTTATGGAACATTAGGTCGCAGATCAGCAAAATTCTTTTCAGCTTGGGTAAATATTGATAATGCCAGATCCCTCTAAAATAAGTAGGGCGAGTACTTGTACATTACATGTGCATACTTGTACATTACATGTGCATGTACATGTATCTAATCTTATAAGATTTCTCAAAATTGTTAGATCAAACCGTTACAAATTTGTCTTTGACTGCCCAGTATAGTTTTTGGCAGTCAAGGAATATAATCATTGTGGCTTTATCCCATTTAACCCTTTACCCAACAAACCGGCCAAAACCGGCCAAATAAAGCTTCAACAGCCTAAAATATCTTCGGTCTGTCTCAATAGAACCATACAAATATGGATATCATTGGAACCGGCTCCTTGACCACATTGTGATAGTTACAGTTATGCCCTGTGGCTATGCATTCTCTTATATATGCGAGTCGACCATAGGTCGCCTCGCATATATAAGAGAATGCATTGGCCTAAAAAAACAATCTTTAACAATTTTAATAATAAAGGTGACACACTGTTTACTAGTTGAAGTGTCATCGCGTTATAATGAAGTACATATATGTATTTTCAATACTAATTGATTCTGCAGATTATAGCAAATCAGTAGTTTCATAGGCTATAAATTGGTATAATTACTTATATACCTGTACATACTGGTAGTTTGCAGGGTCTACTGGTAGTTTGCAGGGTCTATCGAGCCATGTCCATTTTATTTGAAGTTGGTTCACATTGACTGCTTTATCATTTTTGGTTGAGTGGGCGTCAATAATAATATTATCATGATTCCCATGGGAATTTGCTGAGGCAGTGCATTTTATTTTTTGATGATTTAGATTTTTTCCAAACAGATGATCGATTGCTTATGAACCATTTATTTTTTTATTGAGAAGAACTATCTCTAGTCTGCAGATATCAATCCGTGCACCTAAACATTCTTGGCAGACTGGATGATAATGTACAAACCACTTGTTGAGAACGAGATCCACTAACCAACTGGAAGCTACTGTATCATAAAGCTATGGTACCAGATGGCCCACCTCACAGTTTATAGAAGGGGGGAAACGCTGACATCACGATACATATGGAATACTTAGCTATGCACCCGACTGCATTCCATAACTCATCTTCATGGTTTACCTGGGCTCAGACATCATAACACCTGAAGACACCTGGCTTGATTAAAGTAATAGTCAACATTCTAGCACCTTACCTGAGTTTGAAGATTATGATACCTGTAAACACCTTCCTGATTGTTGTATGCAGGAATGGAATTGTTTCTATTATAGTTTATAATGGAGTTTACATAAAATCCACATGTTTCCACCTGGAGTTTATATACAGTACAGACATAGACTAGATCCCCTACACATGTTATAGACTGGTACTCTAAATCCCCTACACATGTTTCATTAACTCTCACTTGCTACAGTATTCTGAATCTGAATCCCTGATATCTCATTGCCATCTTGTTCATATTAGATCACCTGGTTATCCCTTTCTTTTCTAAATACTCATTGATGATTAGTTCCTTATAAATGTTCAGGTAATACAGTAATGCCCTAAGTAATCGACCCCTTAACCACAGCAGAATTATGGGTAACTTTTCAGGATTTAGTCGGAAATATGGCTTGTTGCCATTCATTGGAAAGCTCTCATCCTGATATACATAAGATCTCAATGCTGCTGGGATTGTCTATTCACTAGACGATGAGAATGACAATGGTGTGATATTCCTTATGACCAATGTGCACCTAAATTCCTAAACGTTCTTGGCAGAGTGGATGATAATGTACAAACCACTTGTTGAGAATGATCCACTGGAAGCTATCATAAAGTATCATATGGTACCAGATGGCCCACCTCACAGTTTATAGAAGAGCTGAAATGCTGACATCACGATACATATGGAATACTTAACTATGCACCCGACTACTGGTACATTCCATAACTCACCTTCATAGTTTACCTGGGCTCAGACATCATAGCACCTGAAGACACCTGGATTGATTAAAGAAATAGTCAAAATTCCCTCATGTATCCCTCTAGCACCTAGCTTACCTGAGAGTTTGTTCCGATACCTGTAAACACCTTTCCTGATTGTTATATGCAGGAATGGGAAGGTTACTGTTGTAGTTTATCATGTACTAGTACATGGGGTTTACATAAAATCCATGTTGTCACCTGGAGTTATACAGAACAGACATACATGTACTCTACATATTATTGTACATATACATGTAGATCCCCTGCTATGTTTCGGACATATTAGTACTCTAAATCTCATACACATGTTTCACCTGCTGTAGTGTTCCAAATGTGAGTCTTCATAATAGTCTTTAAGTTTAACCCTTCCTATGCTAAAAGAATCATTGATTAGTAGTTATCCCACAGGAAATGTTCAGATAATAAGTTCAACAAATGACTTTTTGAACTTATTATCTAAACATTTCCCTCAGTAAATAGGGCTCATTCTGTATTTTTATTTGTCTGTCGTCTGCTTTTATCACCTTAAAATCACTCCAAATCAATAATGGACCATTCGGATATACACTTTTTAACTGACTGGAAGAATCCATTTAGTATAGAAAGGGTTAATTAAAATGGGAGGCTGAACCACTGAATAGCGAAGCGGCACAATCTTCATGCATGTTATGTACCTGTACATGTGCAGGCTTCAATCGAGAGTAAGAGAGACTGGACTTTTTGTATGCCCCTGTTCCACTGCTCCTGAACCAAAGCCAAAATTTCTTTTCTCAGATGACAGTCTATTCGGCTTTGCAATCTTGTGACATTGTGGGAGATACATGTACATTGTACTAGTAGGTGCACACTGCCTAAAGCTGAGTTTCACATGTTTCCATATTTACATGTATATGCAGTGACCACAGTGTTATTGACATCGCTACATTGCTAACGCTGAGAGCTACGGTTATTTATGGTCACTCCATTTCAGATGTTGATACTGGAAATGTCGCCATGGAAGCAGATGGATGGGGCCTAATTTTGGGGTCATTTGTTAAGTACTAGTTTTTGGCACTGGTAGATAATAGTTGAGATATCCAGACTGTATTTTTCAACTTCTTCAGTGCCCAGTGTTTGTTGCTAAATTATATGTTATCAGTAAAAATGGCATTTTACATGTTTTCATGATCTCATGGTACAGAGTTTATCTACTTCTGGTGTACATCAACTGTCAAAACTTACATAACCAGTTCCCTTAATAGTAACCCAACTATCACAAAAACAACCTGTTCCCAAGATTACCCAATAAAAAGATGTTATTTCACTGATTTTGATTGATTCACAGTGTTTTTGTAGCCTCCAGGCTGACAATGCTCAGAAATAAAACCCAGGTGTAGGAATTCTCTGCTAGCATTCCACACAAGGATTCCCTGTATTTTATTCTCATGTGTTTATACCCATGGTTTGTTTGTAGACCAGGAATCTGGGATTGTTTTCATTGTTCCAGTAACAACACCTTGAAGTAATTTTTCTCCAGGGTTCTTTGACATTCTGACTATTTTTGTGGAGCTTCTGATGATAGTTTTATTTTCTAGGTCACTCCCAGGGAGTTGTGATTATTCTAACCTTGTGGGCAGCACTTCCCAAATAAAATTCTTCGAACTTTGCCAATTTTTTTTCGTATTGGTTGCATTGTTTCTGTGCTTTTGGAGTTATACTGAGGAATATAAATGACTTATGACATGAGGAGATTCAATTCTTTGGTGAGTACCTGAGAGTTAGTCATCATGACATCATTTGTACGTCAGTCAGTTGTTTTACCTGACAACCTGTTGATAGTTTTACGTTCAGTTATTTACTGTGAGGTGGAAGGAGTAGGGAGAGGTCTTACAGTACACAGTTTATAAATTAATAATCGACTCCTTAACCACAGCAGAATTATGGGTAATTTTTCAGGATTTAGTCGGAAATATGGCTTGTTGCCATTCATCGGAAAGCTCTCAGTGAGAGCTTTCCGATGAATGGCAACAAGCCATACCGGTATTTCCAACTAAATCCTGAAAAATTACCCATACTTCTGCTATGGTTAAGGAGTCGATTATTTAGGGCATTACTGTATATAGAACAGTATATTAGTTTGTGTTTTTGGAAATGATTACCGCAGGAGAAAGACAGCTTAGTTAAGGAACACATTCTACAGAATTTCGTTTCACTGCGCATTTACATAAAATCAACACAAAACGATAATATGGGGCAGATTGATGAAGAGATTTTTATACATAAAAACTCATGACTGACAATACTATAAGGATGGCACTAATTAAAATAATAAAATATACCGTAACAATATCAGCATAATATATAAGATAGTTATCTATAAACAGAGTGCAGCTTCTTGTACAGCAAATAACAACCTTTGAACAGGTGAGTTTTAAAACAATGCCTGTCTCGGATTATCATTACTTGCATAGTGTTAACCCTTTACCCAACAAACCGGCCAAAACCGGCCAAATAAAGCTTCAACAGCCTAAAATATCTCCGGTTAGTCTCAATAGAACCATACAAATATGGATATCATTCCAACCGGCTCCTTGACCACATTGTGATAGTTACAGTTATGCCCTGTGCCAATGCATTCTCTTATATATGCGAGTCGACCATAGGTCGCCTCGCATATATAAGAGAATGCATTGGCCTAAAAAAAATCTTTTTTTTTTACATTTTTTACCATTTTTTCTTACATTCTTTAACAATTTTATAATTTTTAATGTGTTAAGCCAATGCATTCTCTTATATATGCGAGGCGACCTATGGTCGACTCGCATATATAAGAGAATGCATTGGCACAGGGCCCTTCTGTTGGGTAAAGGGTTAACCAGAGTTATCATTTCTTATCATATTCCGATCTACTAGTAACTTCCCCTAGTCTCCAGGGAAGCCTCCTAAATAATTATCCGTGAAGCAATATTGGCTTTAGTTGTTAATATATCAATTCCATGAAAAAGAAGTTAATGGGCAAATAAGTCATCTTGCACAAAAGGTAGAAGATAATAAACTTTTGTTATATAGTAACATTTTTAATTTTCTCATTTATACCATACCGTAGGTTATTATAGACCTACAGTACATGTACATGTAGTTACCAGTAGGAATTTCACTCGCTACCCTCTCAAATGCATTGGCCTTTATATATGTCCGTTTTTATGTTTACCCATACCATAGTATGGTAAACATAGTGTCGTTGTCCGGATTGACCACTCGTCGTTAGTCCGTCCGTCCGTCCGTCTGTCTGTCTGTCTGTCTGTCTGTCTGTCTGTCTGTAGACACTTTACGCATGGTGCGTTAACTCGAACATTTTATATCTGATCGGAACCAAATTTTGTATATGAATTTCTCAGCACCAAATACAGATCGAGTTCGAATATGGGTTTGATCCGAGTTTTTTTTACGGAGTTATGGCCCTTTTTCGACTTAGAATTCATGCATGCTACCATAACTCAAAAAATTTTTATCTGATCAGAATCAAATTTGGTATGCAAGTTTCTCGGACCAAAATACAGATCGAGTTTGAATATGGGATTGATCCAATATTTTTTAAAGGAGTTATGGCCCTTTGATATAGAATTTCTGCATATTTTGATAAATCAACCATTTTTCAACTGATAAGAACCAAATTTGGTATGCGAGTTTATCAACTCAAAATACAGATCGAGTTTGAATATGGGTCAGATCCTGTTTTTTATACCAGAATTATGGCCCCTTTTAACTAAGAATTGAACAGATTTGAGATTTGCTTACACTATATAACTGTAGCAGCTTACAATTGTTGTATTAGTAAGAGAGACTAGAGATAATCTCTATTATTGATACCTGGTAATGAAATCTGATACTCACTGCTGCACTTTAATAGCTATATGTTGTTTATTGCATTTCCATAGTGTGTGGACAGTGACTTCTCAGGATTTATCAACTCCAACATAGCTCTCTGGTCTTGCATGGATTTTGGGATTAATATTAACCCATTCCATAGACACATGATATCTGATAGGCAGATATTAAATTATATCTTTCACTTTGAGCCAGGTTCAGTAAGGATTTCTAAAAACATTAGAGGAAATGTCTTATTTTGAAATTCCTCTATTGCATTTGGGGTGCAGGATAATAATTATGTTGCTTGTATTCTTGAGACTGACTTATTGTGTGGGCTTCTAAATCCATATACATGCATTTATAGACTATTTTTATCAGTTCATTAGTGTGATTAAGATCAACCCCTTGCTATCTCATTTAATAACTCAAATATTTGTCATTGATTATATTATATTTCAAGTCATAGTTTATGATAACACACCCCTAACCTGTACAGAGAGGTTCATTTGGTTTAATTGCTTTAAAATATTAACAAAATTAACCCACCCATTCCATAAACACACAGTATGCTATCTTCAATCTCATATCCCTGGTGACCTCTAGTTATCTCATAATTATGCATTAAAGTATGTTATATCCAATCATTATCAATCATATTTTACGAAATTTTTTAAATAGTTTATCTTTAACTGTTATGTATGGTTCTTCTGCCTGACTATGGACTGAGCTCTATAAGACTATATATCTATTTTAAACTGACTAAATAGGTTGGAATCAAATGCCATATGTTCATATGGAAGGTGCCCAATAAGTCTTAGTCCACTTGTGAACTTAAAGATACTCAATCCGATTTGATGGTCCCCATATCATCAGATTCCAACAACAACAGTTTTTTTTTAATTCCGCTTCTGTTATCAGAATCAATTAATTGCCCAAAAATAATGCTAACCACAGTCCACTATAGTATAAAATTGCCCAAAATCTGTTGTTTATCAACATTTTGTACAATGAAATTTTGCTACTTTGTCATTTATCTGACACAAAAAAACCACTTGATTTTAGAGTTATCCATCTTCATCAACTTTCATACGGCCACTAAATATTCCAGGTGGTTAAAGATAATAGATTTAAAAAATTGATATCTGCTTACTCTGAGCTTTGAGGAATGGGTTCCTCGATTTGAATAAAATATTTTTTACCCCCGAAGCCAAATAAAAAGTAACTGAGGGGTGCTTAATCGGATCGAGTAGCTTTAATAGTAAGGTGTGAATTGTTGAAAAGGTTGGTGTAAGGATTTATGAAAATAGCTAATCGTTATCGCCAAGGTATGGGTTAAACATCTGCCGATCGTGATCGGCCTCTCGTTGTTTAATGCTTTGAGTGCCAGGTCGATTTTTGTATCAACCCATATACCCTGTGCCAATGCATTCTCTTATATATGCGAGTCGACCATAGGTCGCCTCGCATATATAAGAGAATGCATTGGCCTAACAATTTTTTTTTTTTTTTTTTACAATTTTAATAATTTATTCTTATATTCTTTAACAGACTTATTTTGTAGGTTTAGGGCCGATGAGATCGACCCTGGCACTCAAAGGGTTAAACAGGATGTATTACATGTACATGTATGTTATTGGTCCATCCGTCGGTCCGTTTGTTATTTTGTTTCTGGATGATAACTTTAGTAAGTCTGAACTGAATGGAATGTAATTTGGTACATGTACATGTATATAGTATCGTTTACTAGACAAAATTACAGGTCAATTTCAGGATTTTGCCTGCCAATGTTCACCAGAGTTATTGCCCTTTGTTGGAATTACCACAGGCTTATTTCACCATGCCCTAGCGATACTCATTAAATTCTTGGGTTATCGGAAGTTAATTCATTTACATACCGGTAATGCTACATGTACATGTACATAGTAAGATACAGGAGTTTTAATCCCCGTCATTGCCTTCATGAAAATACAATTAGTTCCCACAGTGGCACCATGCCTTTGGATCCGTTTCCCCATGTGTTAAATTTGATGAAATTGCTTAGCAGACAGAATGATTTGAATCAAGCGGGTGGTCAACCAGATATTGAATCATTTAATAATTTAATATGTTTGTATTGATTTAAGCTACCTATTCCAATATCGTTCCAGTCTCTATAAATACTGGTATTTAACGTAGATTAATGGGACATTAATTATTAATTTTTTCAATGGAAGACCCTGGTATCAGCCTTGGTTTTGACATTGTCAGCTGTGCTTATATTCCAATAAAAACCCTTGATTGTATTGATCTGAAATTTCCATACAGTAATGCTCTACTTAATCGACCTCTTAACCACAGCAGAATTATGGGTAACTTTTCAGGATTTAGTCGGAAATATGGCTTGTTGCCATTCATTGGAAAGCTCTCGCCGAGAGCTTTCTGATGAATGGCAACAAGCCATATTTCCGACTAAATCCTGAAAAGTTACCCATAATTCTGCTGTGGTTAAGAGGTCGATTAATTAGAGCATTACTATATGACATGTGTTTTGAGAGTGTATGACATGTACCGTAATCTTCATTTGAAATAATAGAAGCTTAACCCTTTACCAAACAAACCGGCCAAATAAAGCTTCAACAGCCTAAAATATCTTCGGTCTGTCTCAATAGAACCATACAAATATGGATATCATTGGAACCGGCTCCTTGACCACATTGTGATAGTTACAGTTATACCCTGTGCCAATGCATTCTCTTATATATGCGAGTTGACCATATGTCGCCTCGCATATATAAGAGAATGCATTGGCCTAAAAAAAATCTTTTTTAAACACTTTTTACCATTTTTTCTTACATTCTTTAACAATTTTATAATTTTTAATGTGTTAAGCCAATGCATTCTCTTATATATGCGAGGCGACCTATGGTCGACTCGCATATATAAGAGAATGCATTGGCACAGGGCCGTTCTGTTGGGTAAAGGGTTAATACTAGTATTGGTTATTTTCTGTGGTACTTTTCAGAATACAAATGTATGTACAGGCCTGCAACTACTAGTACATGTAGTGTGTCTGTTATTTAGTGATGCTATCACGCATAATGGCTAGCATTACCAAATTCACCCTCTGGGGAACACATTCTGCAAATGACAGACAATAATTGCAAGCTTGTGTATGTACATATACCCATAATGGTTTGTTGCATAAACAAAGTTGCTAAATACAATATGTTTGTCTATGCCTACACTTGAACTACACTGAATAATAAATAGCTGAATTGCTAAACATTTAACTGGTCAAAGGAAAGGATTGCTAAGAATAGTTTGTGGTTATATGGAGTTTGATCCTTACAGCTAGTAGTACCAGAAGTTTTGTATATGAAGTCTCTAGGTTTTGCGATTGTGATGCATGGCACCAATTATTAGTGACCCTTTCCTCTTTTTTAAGGGGGGGGGGGTAGTGTCTCAGTTGGTGAGATGCATGGCACATTAGGCTAACATAAGTCATCCAGTGACGGATAAGCTGATAAGTGTTTGTGATCCATACAAAGGGAATATATTACCTACATGTAATTGTTATATCTGGGCAAGTTCGTCATTTGCTGGAAATCGGGGAATCTCTGTTTTCTAAATGCAGTGCAGTGATTTCCCAGTGAAATGAATACTCTGCAGCATTTCCTCTTGCTATAAAACTTATGTTGTGATAAGACATAGCAGCTGAAATGATGATAAACCCCAATAACCCCTTCCAAATAAACTTTACTGTTCATATCTACAAGATTTATGTCAATGACAATGTATATTGTAGCTCCTGCTGCCATCTGTTTGGCAAATCATTTTCTGATAAACAGATGGCAGAAGAAGCTACATTGTCATTGACATAAATCTTGATGATAAGAACAGTAAAGTTTATCTGACCCTGAATCTGGAGGAACTGGGCAATGAAGCTGTATATTACATTCTCCAACCTAGCCTTTTTTTAAACATATTGATAAATTGTTAACATTATATATTATTATTATTCGAAAGACGAGGGCACTCTATAATCATATGCCTAACAGTCTCTGCAGCTTTTATTCTCTATTGTGGTTCAATGCTGCAATGAATAATATATGACCCGCCATATCAAATCCAGTCAGAAGTCGGGATTTTTTTTACACTGTGCCAATGCATTCTCTTATATATGCGAGTCGACCATAGGTCGCCTCGCATATATAAGAGAATGCATTGGCCTAACAATTTTTTACAATTTTAATAATTTGTTCTTGTATTCTTTAACAATTTTATAATTTCACCCATACAGAGCCCCATGCGCTCTTCTATATGTTTCTATATATGTGTGGGGCTCCCTGCAGGGTAATGGATGTTTTTTTATTTTATGTCCTAAAAATTGTAAGAAACATTTATTTTAAAAACATGATAAAAAATTGTTAGGCCAATGCATTCTCTTATATATGCGAGGCGACCTATGGTCGACTCGCATATACATGTATAAGAGAATGCATTGGCACAGGGTAAAAAAATCCCGACTTCCGACTGGATTTGATATGGCGGGTCACATATATCATGGTTAAATCTGGCCTGTTCTCCAGCCCATCAATGAATCATATAATGGTTAAATCCCTGTTCTACAGTAATCCACATTAATTCTCCCCAATTGTACCCAAGAGGCTCTGGCCTCTGTTAATGTCAATCTGCAAGTACTTGTGGGATGAAGATCAGAAAGCCTGGATATCATTGTTTGTTCTTTTCAATGTCAGGAGTCTGTTCTTTGGGAAAAAAACACCACTTGTTGCCATGCAGGCGAAAGGAACACAAATTCTCAGGGAAGAATCTAGAGATTTTTTGGGAACACCTATTTCCCAGATGAGGATTCATCCCCATTAAATATGACATGACATAATTTTTCTGATAGAACAATTGAACATGCAACTAAAGCAGTAAAGGCCCAATTGTAACTGTATATTTTTAATTTACAGAGTACATTGTCAAATTAGGAACATTGTAACCCTGCCTTGAACAAGTGGAAAATTCAAGTTTAAAACAATACTGTCCACAAGGAATTTGGGGACATTTGGGCTACTAGAGTTTGGTCACCCAAACCGGTAACATGTATCAAAATATTCTTGGATACCCTGCTGGACAAAACAAGTGTCCACCACTTAACCGCGATGCGGTTATAGCTTTGTAACCGCGGCTTAAATGCAACTACACTGCGGCTCCACTGGCTAACTACAGTTAGGCCGCGGTGTACTTTCCGTTCGGCCATGGTGTAGTTGCCGCAGTGTACGTTCATTAAACTGAAAAAAGACGATACAAACCAGAAATCTAACCACAGTGTACATGCTGTTCGGCAGCGGTGTAGTTGCCTTTCGGCCGTGGTTTACTTGCCGTTCGGCCGTGGTGCTCAACTGCAGTTACAAACTCTGACACCGCGGCCGAACGGCAAATACACCGCGGTGCCAATGGACAATTGTTTTGTCCAGCGGGGTATTTCCCTGAATACATGAACATAGTATTGCTAGTACACGTGAGCATACATGTACATGTATATGTGTTGCACATGCTTGCTTTTTCCATGATTGCATCTATATATATATATATATATATAAACAATATATTTCATAAAATGATCATATCAGACCCAGTGATCATGGTTTTATCTTTACGTGTAAGTTCCGTTAATTTCAATCGAATTCAAATGTTTTTTTCTAACTTCAAGGGATTTTTTTTAGGAAATTACAAATATTTCTAGTTTCTTGATGTGATATCGGATTCAGTATGTTTTTCAACGGAACAGTCCTCGGACTATTGACCTCCAATATAAATTAGTTACCAATAATTATATATGTTGGTCTGAAGAGTTATGACCGTGAGGTTACACCAAAGAGAAAAAGTAAAGTAATTAGTACTCTACATTGACTGACAGGAAGCCCCCAATTCAGGGCCTCTCTGACCAGATAGCCATGCTGTGACCCCTGAATTATCTCCCTTCATTCTCCTATGGGAGGCTATTGACCAGGCAGTCTTTCATGCTCACTCTAATAGCTATTCACGGGCAATTAACACAAATTTTGCATGAATTTATTGACAGAAAGTCACAAAACAATGGTGCAGAAATCAATGAAATCTCTTCAGGAATTTGTAATGACTCTGCGTCAAGGGCCCGTTCTTAAGGCTAACTGTGGCTTCCCACATTGTATACACGTGCATGCATGGTGTTAGACGAGAACAGACAATTTAGAAAACATGTGAAAACATGTTGCCACTATTGTGATGAAAGTAGCTATTTTTGATGAAAGAAACACATATTGAAGAAGCCCTTTGATATTTTTGTTTTGTTGGAAGAATTTTTACACTTGAAGCATGCCAAGTGCAATTTTCTCTGTGGCTCAGAATTCCACACTGAATACCACTCTTATAAATACCATATTACTGGTACACAATACACAGCGAATCTGGAGTGTAACAGGAGCCACAAAACATATAAAGAACTTCATACTGGACCCTTCTCTGGCTGAATTCAGCCATATACATGTACATGTACATGTAGTAACATGTACATGTACATGTAGTACATGAATTCATACATGTCCCTCTTTCATGGAGCATTGAGAAATCATCCATTGAGAGCTTTCCGATGAATGGCAACAAGCCATATTTCCAACTAAATCCTGAAAAAATTACCCATAATTCTGCTGTGGTTAAGGAGTCCATTATTTAGGGCATTACTGTAATTTATATATGAGAATCACTTTGGTCTGACACTGGAAATTTATGTCAGTGAGGACCAGTTGTTCCATCTGTAGGTCTGTCAGTCCGATGTCTGTACTTGTCATAACTTGAACAGTGGTGCTCAGATCTCAGTGAAATTTAGTATGGATGTTCACTACTATGAGGACATTCAATAGAGGGTTCCATAGTTTTGTTCGTATTTCCCATTCTAGTTAGTCATCTTTTATCTGGAAATGTTGGCTTTTTGGGTCCCGTCCATGTAATCGTTTTGTTTAGGTTTTTTGTTCTTTTGTTATTCATCTTTGTTGCTATGAAAATGCTGATTTTTGGGTCTATTCTGTTTGAGTATGTACATGTATATCAGTCATAGGTAATAGATATGCCCCACACTAGGTGGTATGCCTCAAGGTGGTATGCACGGGAGAAGAGTACATCTCTTGTTTGTTTTAGTGACCAACCTGTTCCATAAAAATGCCCTTATGAGGCTTTAACCCTTTAACCAACAGAATGGCCCTGTGCCAATGCATTTCTCTTATATATGCGAGTCGACCATTGGCTTAACACAATATTAAAAATGATCAATTTGTCAAAGAATGTAGAAAATATTATAAGAAAAAATGGTAAAAAGTGTTAAAAAAAGATTTTTTTTAGGCCAATGCATTCTCTTATATATGCGAGGTGACCTACTGGTCGACTCGCATATATAAGAGAATGCATTGGCACAGGGCATAACTGTAACCATCACAATGTGGTCAATGAACCGGTTCCAATGATATCCATATTTGTATGGTGTTATTGAGACAGACCGAAGATATTTTAGGCTGTTGAAGCTTTATTTGGGTGTTTTTTGGCCGGTTTGTTGGGTAAAAGGGTTAATAGAAGCACAGAACAACCTGTGGACTCAAGTTTGGGGCATGACACATGTTGTGGGACTTGTATGGAGGTACATAGAAGTCATATTTTAACATAATGTCAGTCAGTGCCACTTCTAATCACTTTAGCTAGCCCCAAGTGATCTTATCTGAAGGCAGTAATTCCTCTGGACAGCCCATAATTTGTGTGGTCAGTGACTAATATCTTTTAGAGGACATAATTATAGTGGAATAGAATGTGTAGAACATGATCTATATCTCACGTATTGTTGCTTCAGTCGATAATGAAGCTGATTATTTTCTGACCCACATACAGTAATGCCCTAATTAATCGACTCTCTAACCACAGCAGAATTATGGGTAACTTTTCAGGATTTAGTCGGAAATATGGCTTTTTTGCCATTCATCGGAAAGCTCTCGGGGAGAGCTTTCCGATGAATGGCAACAAGCCATATTTCCGACTAAATCCTGAAAAGTTACCCATAATTCTGCTGTGGTTAGAGAGTCGATTAATTAGGGCATTACTGTATCCCAATCTGTACCAGGAACGCTAAGGAACATGTAAACAATCGGCAGTAGGACATGTATGTTATATATTTGTTGCTTTTGCTGGCTATTCCTTATAGTGGACTAGCAGAAAACAATCGTGTCGCGGACCGCCAAGACATATTAAATATTGAAATGTTCACCAGAGATGAGGAGTAGTGAAACTTGAGTTAGCCAGAATCAAAAATCTGTGCGAGCTGAGATTTTAGACAAAAATATTTTTTCCCGAAATAAAAGAAATTCAGTGATTCTTATAACGAATAAAATAGTTTTTTCCCCAAAATCTCAGCTCACTCAGATTATTGTTTTGATATATAAATAAGGACCCCTCCTGCCTGAATATCTCACACTATAAACGTATATATAAATTGAAACGAACAGTTACATATGTACATGTATATATTGTCCTCACATCAATGTACAGTATATGGTTCTGATAGCTTCATATGTACAATTTATCTATGCTTTACATGTACCGGTACCTGATTTAATATGCACTTTTTTCTGCAAGTTGTGCCCCCTTACCCTTGGCTGTCTCCAGCGCCCCTGTATGCAGGGAACCAGCCTGGAGGGTGACATGGGACATATCTTCTCCCTAAATGGTGTCACTTCTTAATTTTGTCTCGGGGGAGAAGTGACTTCTCTCTCATCAACCAATATACATGTACCGGTACATACAGTATATGTACATTGAATGTCCCCTGCAACATATTTAAACTGTATTTTCTGATTATAATGGTGCATTTAATCATTATAATGGTTTTATAAATTGGCTATTGTATTGCATAATAGTTAGTGGATCATAGAATGGTGATGTTGGGGGGGGCATACTAGTTAGTGGATCATAGAATGGTGATGTTGGGGGCATAATACTTAGTGGATCATAGAATGGTGATGTTGGGGTGTAAATTGAACTTGAGTCATTATGACTTCTCCTGGACCACAGTCCCACTTCTCCCTAATAATCAACGTACATGTATCACGGGGGAGAACTGCGACGTGAGGATCGGTGGCATTCCGATAAAGAGACGGTGGAAATCCGATAAACGAGGACGGTATGATGATATGAAACCTGATTTGTCCACGGCAATTCCGTTTGAATGCCCAAACACAAAGAAAATCCTCGTTTGTCGCCGAAAGCGAACCGTCTCGTTTATCGGATTATCCACCGTCTCTTTATCGGAATTCCACCGTCCTCTTTATCGGAATGCCACCGATCCTCACGTCGCAGTTCTCCACCCGTGTGTATGGTGAAGTGACTTCTCCCCAGTTTGAAACATCTCAGCTGGTTCCTGCTTGTATGATCCATGCATGGTGTTCTGATTATGAACTTTCATGTCAAACTAAAGGTTACATTCCACTGCTCTAGTGAAATACTTGAACTTTAGTAGTCCCTCATTCATACTGTTAAAAGATCACACCTCATTATCATTAGGAAGAAAGTATTCAAGGATCCATGTGTTAATGTGTAAGCCAGACTGCTTGGTATTTTTGCTCATGTGTGTTTTGTTAGAGCCCCCCTGATGGTGTGGCCTTCTTGATGATGAAACTATCTGGCCATGATCTTTATTATACTCTAATTACTGACTGGAAATAATTACACCTGACAGGTATACCTGAACACATGCTGCGCTGTCAGATTATAGCCTTGGCCAAATTGATTTGTCATGAGCTGAATTTACAGGCCCCAGCCCAGAGGGTGACTTGGGAGATACAGTATCTTCTCCCTGAATTGTCAATTCTCGCTAATTTTGTCCTGGGGAGAAGTGTCCCTCCAGCTATAATTAAACTCTAAAACTAGTCCTGCAGGGTTAATTTGCTAGTCTCGGATCCTGGACTTTCGAGATTTGGAATTTTTAAATTCTGTCGAGACCTAGAAAATTTCTTGGAAAAATCCACATTGCTGCCAGTCTGAAAAAGTCTTGGGAATTACTAAACTTTCATTGTATGTTGAAGCACGTGCACCCTTATTCTTTTGGATGTGGATGTATATATATTATGCATGTTCTATGTTAAAATCATAGCTTTTGCAATAAACAGATTCTGATTCTGATTTATCTTGATTTCTTGAGTGATTATAAACAATAATTTCACTAGTGAATCAGCCTGAGTGAATTACATTTATGTCACTTTAACTTGTGCCGTTATGTGTTCGTATGCGCTATCAAAATTTATGCTTCATGGGTATAATGGCAGTATTATTCAGATTTCTGGTATTAAAATCAGATGTATATAGTGGAATATAATCTCTTGATTAAACTGGTGAAGTTGTATATTTAATTTGAGACTATTTTGTAAAACACTCAAGCACAATGGCCTCTTGTGTTTATCAATGTCCCTGTTTCCCTGCCTCTCATGAATTGTTTCATGTTACCAGTTCAATCAAGTGATTATATATTCTCTATTTAACCCTTTACCCAACAGAACGGCCCTGTGCCAATGCATTCTCTTATATAATGCGAGTCGACCATAGGTCGCCTCGCATATATAAGAGAATGCATTCGCTTAACACATTAAAAAATTATAAAATTGTTAAAGAATGTAAGAAAAAAATGGTAAAAAGTGTTAAAAAAAAGATTTTTTTTTAGGCCAATGCATTCTTCTTATATATGCGAGGCGACCTATGGTCGACTCGCATATATAAGAGAATGCATTGGCACAGGGCATTACTGTAACTATCACAATGTGGTCAAGAAGCCGGTTCCAATGATACCATATTTGTATGGTTCTATTGAGACAGACCGAAGATATTTTAGGCTGTTGAAGCTTTATTTGGCGGTTTTGGCCGGTTTGTTGGGTAAAGGGTTAACTGATACTGAAACAAAGTTGTGATGAGAGATTATCTATTTAAGTTGACTCCTGCATGTACATTTACATGCATGCCCTGAAACGTTATGAAATTTCACTGGCTTGAGGTAACGGAAATTTCTGAAAATTGGGTAATTTCTTTTAGGGAAAAATCATAGAAATTTTATCCTTGCACACCAGTA